>CM021104.1:564413779-564904112 GCA_007115665.2 Sequoiadendron giganteum | reverse complement strand
GCTTGATAAAGGTTTAATTTTTGTTTTCGAAAACGTGCTTGTGGTTTGGTGCTTCGAAAGACTTGTTCCAGAGCTACTATATGTGTTTGCATAATCCGGTTGGACTGTTGGAACATGTTCTCTGTATTAAAATTGTTGCAGTTGTTGTAGATGTATCAAAATACTTCTAAGAGGTATTCCAGTGTTTGGTGAAGCGTGTTATGTGATCCATGTGTTTTCATATTGTTGTGGATACACATACTTAAAAGTTCATTTGTGTTTTAATTAGGTTTGGTTGACTAGGTGTCTACACATTACATGAAGGATAAACATCGATTAAGGAAGCATGTGATTGATCAAAGATTTTTTTTGGGTTCTGATTAAGTATGTATTTGGTCCTCTCTCATTCTTATCCACTATGGGAATGTTGAGTCTCTGACATAATTTGAATTTTTAAAATAAAGAATGTATAAACGACCTTGGAGAAAGTTCTAAGATTGAAGATGTTATAAATAGTAGTCAAGATTTTATGAAAATTTACAAGAGAGAAGGGTGATAAGTGTGAAAAAATAGAGTGTGGGAAAGTGAATCAACATAGTATTACTTTAATGTGCTCGACTCTTGAAAGCAGTGAGGTGATGGTGTCTACAATTCTTTGATCAAGGCTACCAATGTGTGGAGCCTATTGTGGTGGATTTTCAATTATCTTTCTTTATCTATAGGTAGTTATCCTCCTTTTGGATAGTGAGCCCTATCTATAGCTAGCGATCCTCCTTCTGGACAGTGATTCCTATCTATAGGCACTGATCCTTTGTATCCAGACAGTGAGTCCTTTTTGGGCAGTGAGCCCTCTAGCACTGAGCCTTTGTATTTGATTTTATGTTACTATTATATTGTGAGTTAATCCTCACTGTGGTTTTTCCCTCATTGGGTTTTCCATGTAAATATGGTGTCTCTAGTATTTTCTTTCTATTATCTACATTTCATGTTTGTACTCAATAACATATTAAAATGAATGTGGAATTTATTAAGATCAAAAGTGAATGTTATTAGATACAACTGATTCACTCCCCCCTCTCAACTGTTTATGCATTTCAAAACTTTTTCATATTTCATTGCATGATTTTTCTTTTTCCTATTACATGTCCTTTTCTTGGTGGTGTCATTTGGTTTGATGTCCTCCATAGTGGGATATTTTTAAGCATATGATCTCCCTTCATGGCATGATGTGAACAAGGCATCCCATAAGTGGAAAACTAATATCCTTGACTTGTTCTCTCTTGGAGACATTAGGTACAATTCTCCCTAAGAAGAAGACCTTACATGAACCACGTAAAATCCCCTTTAGCGAAAACATAACACTAAAAAAGCATTTACACAAAAAGAGTTACATTGTGGTGCCTTATCAAATTTATTAGGATGATAAATTTGGTGTAATATGAGAGGATAATATGGCTCTCATTTGCCACATCATTGGGATAACTCACCTAGTGGACAAAATGAGGCTCCAATACCCAAGAGTTAGTATACACATATTTTGGGATAACTCACTTAGTGGACAAAATGATTTTCTACTACCCTAGAGTGAGCATACACATATTTTGGGACAACTCACCCAGTGGATAGACTAAGGTTTGAATACTCCAGAGTGAGCATAATACATTATGGAAAAACAACCCCATTCCACATCATGTTGGAATAATTTTTCTTGATCCTTTTGGTTTTCTTTGTCTTTCTTGGCCTTTGACATGGTATGATTATGTACCTTTGTTATTATTTCATACTTAAGTGTCTTGAATGCCTACTTTAGTGTGAGTTTGGCATTGAGTCATCCTCTCACTAAAGTGTGGGTGAAATTTAGTAATAGAAAAAGTGTCCCTTTTCCTTACTTGATTAGGGAATAATTGACATTGAATTAACCCAATTTTGGCCTAGGTCTAATGTTGTAATGTGTTGTACACATTCACATTGATCTTGGGCCCCTTTCAATAAAATGCACCTAAATTGTACCCTATGTATGGTGTTGTAAAGTGTTGTAACATACTTTCACACTTATCAAGGGTCTCATTAATTAATTGTGGTTAATTAGAGTTAATTAGCCCATTTAATTAAAATTTAAGCCTTATTTATGAAACCTTTTGATGATCCATCCCGACACCCATAATTAAAATTGTAAAAAACATAATGTGGAAAATTTGAGGTCCTAGAAAATGGTCCTAGGACCCATTTTCCATAGGTGGTGAATGGGTCCTCCCTCTATAGGACCCCCCTTTCTTTGCATATCTCACATGGATTTTTGATTTTATTTTACCCCACAAAGGCAAGGTCTTTGAAACTTGTGTCAGGAGCCATTTTCCATAGGTTGTGAATGGGTCCTCCCTTGATGAGGAACCCCTTTTTGAATTTGATTATGGTGGGATTTTAGTAATGTTCATTTCTAGATCTCATGTCGGTTTGAATTGTTTGAATTTTGAGGTTAATCTCGAGATTTAGTATAAACTAGTAGTCCCATGCACAAGCATGCAACGATTAGCTGATAGGGGTCTACCACAAATGGCTATTCAATGGGAAGCAAGGAAGAAACTTTTTTATGTAACGCAATGTGAAGTATAAATATTGAGAGATATTTTCTATTGTTTGAATGAGTAAAGAAAGGGAAATCATGTTAAT
The DNA here is from genome assembly GCA_007115665.2 of Sequoiadendron giganteum. Lineage (NCBI taxonomy): Eukaryota > Viridiplantae > Streptophyta > Pinopsida > Cupressales > Cupressaceae > Sequoiadendron > Sequoiadendron giganteum. The sequence goes on along the minus strand of CM021104.1, from coordinate 564,901,463 downwards.
AATTCAATATGAAATAACGCGAGGTTACTTTATAGTAGGAGGTTTATCGTGAATAAGATTCATCAAGTAAATTGTAATGAACAAAGGTATTTGAAAATTAATCTATATATTTTTATGAATAATTATATGAATAGAACAATTAAAGGAAATCTATGTGTGCATTAAAAGATATGACTTTGGCTCATGTAACTTGAAGATGTTATAAAGCTCTTAAATTTGGTGAAGAAATTGTTTTATATCTTTACATTTAATTGGAGAATTGTACAACATTTTAAACCCCATGTTATAGTCCACTTGTTTACTAGTTTTTGACAAGAAATGCATGGGAGATTAAGAACCATTTGCATAAAACGAAGAATTGATCTTTGTGTTTCCACAACAATTATTTTCAACTTGAAATTGATTATGGAAATTTAAAATAAAACTATAGATCATCTTCATTATTTGCATTGTATCCATTAATTGCAATCTCAAGAAATTAATCATCAATAATTTTAATTACAATAATTCATTTAAAATGATTTTAATTATTAATATTAGGATAATGATTTTTTAATAAAATATTTATTAATAAATTAAATTTGGTAAAATATATACAATTTGAATTTTCAAATAATTAGTTTTGTTAATAATAATAATTTACCTCCAATATTTAAGGTATGATATTATTTTATATGTATTTTAGTTTAATAGTTGTTAGGTGTAGATGAAAATCTATATTTGACATTTTTGGCTAGGTTAATTAATGAATTGATTAATTATCATCCAATAGGCTATTTGTGTGAACTTTGGTCAGAATTTTCGTCAGCCTCCCCAATTTTTGAGCCTTTCAGTGGCTATGAAAAAGGTGGCGGATGTGTTTGAACCTTGGTCATAATTTTTGTCAGCCTCCCCAGTTTTTGAGCCTTTCGGCAGCCATGAAAAAGGTGGCAGATGTCTTGCAAGTAGGTTGGCAGATTTCCCACCACATGGATAGAGAAGGCTACCAAAATTAAACGCTGGTTCACATCAACATTAATTGTTGTATTCTTTTTGTTTACTGGTGATGGTTGTAGTAAAACCTAAAATTTAAAACCTCAAGAAACATAGCGAATGTCTGTGAGATTTTAGATAAGGCATTATTGGGTCTCGTTCTTTTTCAATACTTGCTATCAGAGCCGTGAGCGAGGAGGGTAAGCTTTTGTGAGGATGCAAGTTGAATATAGCATTGTCTAGCTTATTTGAAGGTGGGTAGAGGTTATTCTCTGATGGTGCTCATTTTTTGTAGGAAAGCTAGCGGGAAGAGGTGTGTTTGAAGCAAGCAGGAAGAGGTTGATATAAACAAAACCCTTTGCAATATTTTTCCATTTGTGGTTCATGATTTGTGGCAGACTATATTGTTTGATTTCCAATAAGGTAGTGTTGATTGTTTCAAATTTTGATAGGTTGTTGACAAAACACTCATTTATGGTTCATGTTTTGTGTCTATGGTTTTGCATGGGTCTGTTACTATGAATTTTTGAATTTTTGTGTTTATGGTTTCCATTTTCTAGCTATTTTTGTAATGGAATAAATTAGTTAACATTATGCAGTTTTTTGCAGTGTTCGAGAAAAAAGGAAGAGTAGAGAAAGCTAGTGGGAAAAGGTGTGTTTGAAGGAAGCCAGAAGAGGTGCATGTCAAAAAAATAGTTTGCAATATTGTTTCATTTATGGTTCATGGTTTGTGGCCAGCTACACTATTTGGTTTTCACTGAGGTTTGGTCAATTGTTTCAAATTTTGATAAGCTAGTTTTGATAAAATACTATATTGTTTGTAAAAAATAATATTGGTTGGTTTATAGTTTATGTTTTGTGGCTATGGTTTTGCATGGGTTTGTAACTATGAATTTTTTTGTTTTGTGGGTTTCTGCATCTGGTTCGGTGTTCAAACCAATATTGTTTGATTTATGGCTTTCGTTTTGTGGTTATGGTTGCAACAGAATAAAATAGTTAACGTTATACAATTTATCTTTGCTCCCATTGGGAATTGTCGATTATTGTTCTCCAACTTCGCCTATATTGTTTCATTTATGAAAAGGTGTTGTTAAAAATGCTATATTATTTTAATTTTCGATAAGGTTCTTCTGAGAAAAGAGTGTAGTTTTGCATGGGTTTGTTACTGTGAATATTTTGTGGGTTTCTCTATATGGCTTCCATTTTGTGGTTATAGTTGCAACGAAAAAAAATAGTTAATATTATACAGTTTATCTTTGGTTCCATTGGGCATTGTTGATTATTGTTCTTTGGCTTAGCCTATATTGTTTCATTTTCGAAAAGGTGCTATTGAAAAGGCCATATAATTTCAATTTTTGATAAGGTTCTATTGAGAAAAGAGTATATTTTTGCATGGGTTTTTTATTGTGAATTTTTTATGGGTTTCTCCTTATGGCTTCCGTTTTGTGATTGTGTTTGTAACAAAATAAAATTGTTGGCATCATGTAGTTGTCATCTGGCATAGGCTATATTGTCTCATTTTTGATAAAATGCTGGGGAAAAGGCTATATTGTTTCAATTTTTGATAAGGCATTGTTGAGAAAGGAGTTTATTGTTTGTTAAAAGCAATATTGTTTCATTTACGGTTGGAATTTTTTGGCTATCATTTTGCATGGATTTTGTGGCTATGGTTTTGTGGGTTTCTACATCTGGGTCGTTGTTGAAACCAATATTGATTGATTTCTAACTTTCATTTTGTGGTTATGATTGGAACAAAATAAAATAGTTAATTTTATACAGTTTATGTTTGATTCCTTTAGGCATTTTTTATTATTGTTCTCTAGCTTAGGCTATATTGTTTCATTTTCGATAAGGTGTTGTTGAAAAAGGCTATATTATTTCAATTTTAGATAAGGTTTTGTTGAGAAAAGAGTATATTTTGCATGGGTTTGTTACTTTGAAATTTTTCTAAGGTACTATTGAAAAGGCTATATTGTTTTAATTTTTGGTAAGTTTCTACTGAGAAAAGAGTATATTTTTGCATGGGTTTGTAACTGTGAACTTTTGTGGGTGTGTTTGGACTAGAATAAAATTGTTAATGTTATGCATTTTTTGTCGATTGTTGTTCTCTAGCTTGGGCTATATTTTCTCATTTTTGATAGGGTGTTGTTGAAAAAGCTATATTGTTTCAATTTTTGATAAGGTGATGTTGAGAAAAGACTATATTGTTTGTTAAAAGAAATATTGTTTCAATTATGGTTGACATTTTGTGGCTATCATTTTGCATGGGTTTTGTGGTTGTGGTTTTTGTTTGATTTATGGCTTACGTTTGGTGGTTATGGTTGCAAAAAAAAAAAATAGTTAATTTTAGAAAGTTTATGTTTGGTTCAATTAGGCATTGGTGATTTTTTTTCTCTAGCTTAGGCTATATTGTTTCATTTTTGATAAGGTGTTGTTGAAAAGGCTATACTGTTTCAATTTTTGATAGGGTGTTGTTGGAAAGGCTATATTGTTTCAATTTTGGATAGGGTTCTATTGAGAAATTTTATTTTTTTGGGTGGGTTTGTTACTGCGAATCTTTGTGGCTTTATTTTTATGGCTTTCATTTTTTGGCTATGTTTACAACGAAATAAAATTGTTGGCATTTTCTAGTATCATTTTGCATGGGTTTTGTGGCTATGGTTTTGCATGGTGTTGTGTATTGTTGATTATTGTTCTCTAGGTCCCGCTATATTATCTCATTTTCAATAACGTTCCTCTTAGAAAGCCATATTGTTCCATTTTTGATAGGGTGTTGTTGAGAAAAAGACTATATTTTTGCATCAGTTTGTGACTATGCATTTTTTTGTTTTGTGGGTTCCACCACGTGGGTCGCTTTTGAAACCAATATTATTTGATTTATGCCCTATGTTTTGTCCCTATGGTTGCAATGCAATAAAATAGTCAGCCTTATACATTTTATGTTGATTTCCATAAGGCATTGTTGATTGTTGTTGTCTAGCTTTAATATAGTTAACATTATACAATCTATGTTGATTTCGATAAGGCATTATTGACTATTGTTGTCTAGATTAGATACATTGTCTCATTTTCGGTAAGGTGCTATTGAAAAGCTATATTGTGCTATGTTGTGATAAGGTGGTGTTGAGAAAATACTACATTTTTGCATGGCTTTGTAACTATGATTTTTTGTGTTTTGTGGGTTTTTGCATCTGTGTTGGTGTTTAAGCCAAATTGCATTTTTGTGGATATGATTGCAAAGCAAAAAAATAGTTAATATTATACATTTTATGTTGATTTTGATGGGGAATTATTGATTGTGTTTTTTTGGATTTAAAATAGTTAGCATAATATAGTTTATGTTGCTTTCCATATAAGTCATTGTTGATTGTTGTTGTATAGCTTACTCTATATTGATTCATTTTCAAAAAGGTTTTGTTGAAAAGGCTATATTATTTTTATTATTCTCTGGATTAGCCTATATTGTTTCATTATCGAAAAGGTGTTGTTGAAAAGGCTATATTATTTTAATTTTCAATAAGGTTCTGTTGAGAAAAGAGTATATTTTTGCATGGGTTTGTTACAATGAATTTTTTGTTGGTTTCTCTTGATGGCTTCAATTTTGTGGCTGTGTTTGCAATGAAATAAAATTGTTAGCATCATGCAAGTTTTGTTGATTGTTGTTCTCTAGCTTGGGCTATATTGTCTCATTTTCGCTAAGGTGTTGGTGAAAAGGCTATATTGTTTCAATTTTTGATAAGGCACTATTGAGAAAAGAGTATATTGTTTGTTAAAATAAATATTGTTTCATTTATGGTTGGCATTTTGTGGCTATCATTTTGCATGGGTTTTGTGGCTATGTTATTATGGGTTTCTACATCTGGGTCATTATTGAAACCAATATTGTTTGATTTATGGCTTCTATTTTGTGGTTATGTTTGGAATGATATAAAATAGTTAATGTTTTACAATTTATGTTTGATTCCATTAGGAATTGTTGATTATTGTTCTCTAGCTTAGGCTATGTGGAAAAAGGCTATATTCTTTCAATTTTTGATAAGGTTTTGTTGGAAATAGGTTGGTGAATCACATGGATAAAGAAGGCCATCAAAATTAAATGTTGGTTTTCATCAACATTATTTGATGTATAGCTTGCATGTGTTGGTGATGGTTTTAATAGCACTTGTTGTTTATTAATTTATGGCCTGCATTTAGTGGTCATGGTTGCAACGTAACCAGAGCAATGTTGTGCAGTTTATGTTATTTTCCAAAGGGCATTGTCAAGTGTTTTTCTCTAGCTTTGGCTATATTGTTTCATTTTTTATAGCGCAACCTTGGGAAAAGTATTTGACTTCTTCCTTGAATAGATTCAAAAAAAAATTGAGCACATTGTATGTGGCAACCAATGTTTCTTATTATGTTTAATATAGAGCCTATTATTGTGAGAATTCCTTTTTCAAGATGAAACAAATAACAACTTTCTTCCCAAATAAATAACTATGTTCTCAAAATGATAAATATGAATGTTTTGTTTTCCTTTCTAAATATATATTTTTCTGATATATTTTTTTTATTGTAATGAATTACACTCATGGTTCATATGATACTTAAGGGTATGTGTAGGATCATCATGGAAAAAATAGGTCCTTAAGTGGCAATAAAATTCAGAAAATCAAAGTTAGGCAACTTGACATAAAAATTTGAATAAGTTATCTATATTATTTAAAAAATAGGAAAGAATAGAATCTATAGAAAATTGAATGTTTTTTCTAAACTACTAGGTTTATTTAAAAAAAAAAAATCTATTTGGTGAAAATTTGAAATTTCAATGCAGTAGTACTTAAATTTCAAGGAAAAAATAAGAAGTAGGTGTCTGACCACCCTAACCACAATAAAATGATAATATTTTTTTATAAGATTTTACATATAATTAGGGGAATCATGTCCCAATGTGATGCATATTTTTTTGTATTTTTTTTCTAGGTAAATAATTAATTATGAATTTTTTATTACAACTTAAAAAAAATATAAAAACTCGAATGTCTAACCACCTTAACTTGGTCAAAACTTCATGAATATATATATATTTTTTAATCCTTTAGTATGTGAAGCATAGAATGTGATGCATGTTTTGGATTCAAAAAATGTGATACCATTTGAAATCTATAGATTTTTTTCAATCAACCTATCAATCTGGAGTTCAGTCGTAATTCAAATAGAAAATGAATAATAACCATTTATTAAATTCAAAGTAAAGCATAATTTATATTGGTGGAAAGATAAGAATCTCCTTTAAAAACCCTTTTTTTTTCATCAATTTAGGGTTAAAAAAAATTTGTTAGCCACATGGGCCATCATATCACTTAGATATCGCCACTTTTTGGCCCATCATGATCCTATACATAGCCTTAATTAGCATAGAAAGGTGCTGAGAGTCAAAGATTTAGTCATAAAATTTCATAATAAGGAACTTAAGGCTCAATCAATAATAGACACATATAAGTAGATATATATCTATATGTACACATGTATATATGTATTTATATATAGACTGCTATATCTAAATAGATGTGTATACCATATTTTTCCCTTGCTACATAACTCCTCCCCTTCAAATTTGTGAAAAGAGAAAACATCTAGATGTAATTTCCCCTCAATTGACTCAATGAGAGGGCTACAAATTCAAATCTTTTGTTGCTAGCAATATATACCAAAAGATAGAGAACAACGGTCAACAATGCCTTATGGAGAATAGCATAAATTGTATAGCATTGCAACCATAACCACAAAATAAAATATTTAAATGAAACAATCATGGTTTCAACAACAACATAGAAAATAATTTATTGAACAACACCTTATCAAAAATGACCAGATACACACATACACACCCACACATACATATAAAAATTCACATATCAAACAAAAAATGTGCAAATGTAATAGTATGTGGCAATCCAACTAAACAAGAAGGAAATAGCCATATTGATATAAAAACTTGACATATATATATACAAAATAAAGACCTTAAGGTTCAATCAAGAACATACACATATAACCAAATATATATATATATATATATATATGTACACATGTATATATCTATTTATATATAGACTGCTATATCGGAATAGATGTGTATACCATATTTTTGCCTCACTACATAACTTCTCCCCTTTGAATTTATGAAGAGAGCAAATATCCAGACTGAATTTTCTCTCAATTGGCTCACTGAAAAGGTGATGAATTAAAATATTTTATTGCCTATAATATGTTGCCTAGTCTAAAGCAAGGCCTTATTATAGTCAACAATTTTTTTTAATTCATTGCCTTCTCAACCAGTCAATTGAGGGAAAATGCAATGTGGATATTTGTTATCTTAAATGATGTTTTGTATCAATATTAATTGTTGTATGGTTTGTGTGTGTAGGATATGGTTGTAATAAGAGATCAACAAGCAATAATGCCCTTTCTAAAATATCATAAACTATTTTCGAAATACTTGAGAAGCGATCTTTCAAATATGCACCTCTCCTCGCACCTCTTCCTGCTTGCATCAAATGCACCTCTTCCCACTTTCCTTATCTCCACTCGCTTCTTCCTCCACCACCTGCAAGAAATGGGAAAATAATTATTGCAACTGACACTTTTGTAATGCTTTTACAACCATCACCCACATGCAAAAAGGGAAAAATAAGCTCCAACCACCTTCCCAAAAATTCCATAACTGATGATCGTCCTTACACCTTCATGAAGGCTTGCCCTCCTCACTCATCTATCTTGAGCAACAAGGTAAGCCTAGAGAACGAAACCCAAGAATTCCTTATCAAAAATTGCGCATAAGGAATTTTTGATTGTTCTTTTGTGGCCTGGAATAAATTATTTGATATATGGATTTTGTGTGGTGGCAATGGTTGCAAAGTAATAACTCAATCTATGATCTTATTGATAAGGCATTCTTAGCTCTTTTTTTTGTGTCTTTAAGGATAGTTCTTATTTTTCTACGCCTTAATAAGGATTTGTTGGAATGGTAGTCTATATATTTAGTGCGAGATGCAACATTAGTCTCGCTATTGGTTACAGTGGAAAACCAAAAATAGATTGTCTGCCACCATAATCAATGGTGATATCAATTTTTTTAATTATAGTTAATATAGAGGTTTTTGTGAATATGAATTTTTCCTGCATCTAATTTGACATAGATACATATCTACAAATAGGGAAAATAAAATGAAACAAAGCAAAAGAAACCCTTCTCTCAACTCTACCATATTGGGCCATGGACCATCATAGGTTGTTACATAGGTATATCCATAGATGACCTTCAAAAAAATGAATGTTGTTTGTATCTAATGTTAGAAACACACACATGTGCAAATAGGAAATATAAAATCAAACACAACAAAATGAGTTCTTCTCTCTACCCCATCATATTGGGTCATGGAGCCTGACGGGCTCTCACAAAACTCTCAAGCAAGAACATACATCATCCACCCCTTCGATCAATAGTGAAATTAATGTTTCTTATTACACTTACTATATATTCTATCATTCAAACAACTCCTTTTTTGAGGCTAAAAGAAATAATAACTAAAAAGGTGTATTTAATGCATGTAATACATGTATATGTAGCTGCGAAACTAAAGTTGGTTAGATATATATATATCTCAAGTTAGATGCACATATATACGCATTGTTGATAGTACTCTACAAAGGACTATATTATTTTTTTAAATGAATATTATTTGATTTATGCTTTGCCTTTTGTGGTGATGGTTTTGGATGGGTTTGTTACTGTGAAGTTTTATGCTCTAGAGGTTTTTCTATCTTATGTTGTGTTTCATGTTTCTTTTCTTGTGTGCACATATGTATGTATATAAAATTAGATGTAGATAAAATTCATATATACTTGGCTTTATAGTATGCATAATAAGAAACATTTTTCCACATACAATGTGTTGAATGGCTCTTTGAATTTATTTAAAGAAGAAGTTCTATAGAGATGGTGGCATCAACATTTGATACAACACTCAAAATATGGCTTATTGTTCCAACAATGTTTAAGTATCTATCTATGTTGTTTGCAACTGCTATGAAATACATCTAAATCTGCACATGGTATTGTTCATCAGTGTTTCCCTCACAACCATTGGCACCACACCCAAACCAACAATGCCTTATGGAAATTAACATAAACTGTATCCGTCCATTGTGGAGTTTTTGTGAAGGTTTTTGTTGCAGGATATTTTATGTTTTTTGCATGGGAAAATTACTCGAAAATCATTGCAAAAGATCAAAGTATGTGGCAATAAAACAAGACAAGAAGGAAAGATCTATATTGATATTAAAAACTAGACATATCAGTATTTAGATAAACACATTACTTGAAAGATATCTTGGTGTTTTTTCTTGCTAGGCCCCAAACTTCTCTAAAGGGATGCCATGCCTTATATTCAAGAACACTCAGGGCTAGCAAGCCAAAACAATGAGAAAATATCCTAAGGTCTTTACTCCTACTCTTTATGCTTTGTGTAACCAAGGAGGGTGTTCCTTATTGTGCTCATATGATTTCTAATATCTCAAGAACACTTCTACACACATATTTGTCCCTATTGGGTGCAATTAGATATAATTTATCAGAGGCTCGGCCAGCCTTAAACAAATGACCTCTAAGTTGCTAGGAACACTTGGTAACTTTGAGATTTACATTTCATCATGAACAAAATATGAATTAAGTGGTGTTCTGACCTTGAATCCAAGAATGGGTATTCTCTAATTTTAATAAACTATGAGAATTCTAAATGAATAAACTAGTGCCTCATCAAATTGGGTAGGAGTCAAGCATGAAACATTCAGTCATATACAATACTTCATCCTAGTATGGGTGAATGTTTTTACAATGCATTACATCCTAGAACTTCACTATATTTAAGGAATCACTACTTGTTAAATCCTAAGCCCATTATCACAAACATACAATTCTTCCTCAAAAATTTAATTAACTTATTGATTTGAAGCAAGTAGAAGAATCATTCATTTCAAACAAAGATTTGAAAGACAAATGAAATTACACTTGTTAATTTCACTCATAGTCTATCATAAAAATGCACAGGAGAGTGCATAATTTAAATTTTTGAGATTTATTTTGATATCAGTAAAAATATAAGACCATTTAAGACTATTTCATAAATATACCCTACCCAAGAAAATTAATGGAAAATTCATTAGGAATTTTGCATTCTTTGTATTCACTTTACCCTATCTAAATCTTACTAGACTCAAAAATATTCCCCTTACATTGAGCCTTGAGATCTATTTTATAGCATAAGAGAATGACAAGCATCAAGCTCATTGCATTTAAATTTCACCAAAATTTCATTTGAAAACAAAATTTCATCTGCATCTCAAAAAACCCAAATGGTTGGATGTAATCATTTACCGCATAAGGGAATCTAAATAGTTACAACCCACGTACCCAGTCGGTGTCACCATACCAATAGAAAAATTCCATCAGAGGCCTCATCTTCCACATCCACATCAAACCCCAAGAGAACCAGCATCATCATCACAACAAAAATTTGAAAACCTAGAAAAACACACCATCACCTGGAACCTGGAATAGTACTACGGCCATAGTGCAAATGGCCACTTCTTTTTTTGCCTTTGTTAGAGGCAAAAAAACCACCTCAACTTCATGATCACACTTCTCAACACCAAAGTCTACAAAATTACATGGTGCCACCATAGTAATTGGAGAAACTGCAAGGACCTCTTCATTAACATTGGTCATTTCAGTCAAATCTGTGAGGAAATATCTATAATTAGAGTCAGTCTCTATCTCACTATCACTATAATCATCAGAGACATCAATGGGTGAATTCTATCAACCCAAAGAGCCACGACCATAACTCAACCTGGCCTTTGATCCCCTCTTATACCTTGTAGATTTCTTCTCCTTGCTAAGCACGGTCACCTCTGACCTTGCAACTTGACCCTTGAGTTGAGACTTGTAGCTGGTGACCCCTAGGAAGGGCTTCATATTTTCAATCTTCAAGCTAAGAGATCCTTGAAGACTTTCTTATTCATCCAATGGGAAATTACCACCAGATTTTTGAACATTACCTTTGGCTGACCTATGCATAGTTGAAGGAGACAAAGTCAACTTGGTCATTTTGCACCAAGACTCAAACCTTCACAAGAGAAACTAATCAAACAAAGAGCACTCCAGAATCTTAATTGCTATGGTGAAAATGAAAAGCCATTATCCATATTCATTTATTGAATTGATGAAATGATCATCAATGCTCCAATTGAAGCATGAGTGATCATTCATTGGTGTTTGCATCATCACCATTAATTCCTAGGTACATGGAAATCGGTGTATAGTCTATCATAATCGCTAGGAAGTATCCCTTCACACACAAGGAATTCAAGGCAATATTCTTCGAAGAGCTTGCACCATTAATGCTCACCATTTGTAGGGCCTCCTTATCCATCACATGGCAGATTCTATATTTTGAATATGAACCGTCAATGCACCAGTGCATTGGCTTATCGACCAACTCAGATTGAATCAAAAACATTTGAAATTTTCATACCATCATATGGAAGATCCATCGTCTAGTGGTACTTCTCCTAGTCAGAAAACAAGTATACCACCCACGGGCCCCATTTAGCCTCCTTATGTCACCAATAGAGTCCATGTGTCGCTAGCATCAAGGCCACACAAGGTTTTTGGTGAATCCATTTAATATTTTGTGCAACATGCATGCTATGGCTCAAATTGAGACCCCACAACACATCAGATCCATCAATCCTATGCAACTGAGGATCAAACCATCGGTGGGAAATGGGTCCCACTTGAACAAAAGGACATGTGGCACAATCGCACACACTGTGTAGCCCAACCAAAATTCATTATTTTAATATTGTCTGGCATGCGTGCAAAGGCTTGGATTTTTGCACGTACATAATTTTTATTATAATGGAGGGGCCACAATCAAGGTGACGAGAAAAAACCCCTTAAAAATTTTAAAGACTCGATATAAATCTTAAAAAGACAAAATATTTTGGGCCAACCATAAAGTATAAAAAACTTAACAATCTCCTGATGTCTAGTGAACCTAAGCAACGGGGTTGATAAAAAAATGGGTACGATGCCATATGTTGTAACTAAAATGACCGCTGACTTGGTACCGTAGGTTAAAATGAAAATTCAATGCAAGGGTTTAATAATCTTGCAAAACTCAAGAACAAGGGTAACAAACCCATAAACCCTAACTTGAAACCACTAGGCACAAGGGTGATAATTTGACAATTTTTTCATGGGGTAGCAACTAAAATTTATTCATATTTTTTAAAGCTCTATGAGTGGCTCCAGCTTAGGGATCCATACCCCTAGCAGGTATGGAAACAATCCAGATCTTAGGTAGAAGCACACCAGCCCAAAAAAACAAACGAAGAGCTTGTCCAGACAAGACAAGAAGACACAACAGGAAAAGAACAAACCACACCTATACAAAAAAATTATAATACTATACAAAAATCCCTTGTTAAGAGATTTCATCTGATTCCGCTAGCCTCAATTTTTAAGCCTAGTGCTTCAAGACCTTCTAAGCTTTGGAGCCAAACCTTATCCTTATCAAAGGCTCACTTTTCATATACCTACATTGGATGAATGCTAATGTTAGGAAATTCACAACAGTTTGTACTACTTTGGTAAATACCAGTTGCCTCACAACTGTCTTGCTTATCAATCTCTGGCTTGTCTAGTTGAAGTGGAAAAAGGAAGCATCCACATTCCACCTGATCACATTCACTTTGCATATCAGATTTGAAACTTTAAAAAATAGTGTGTATCAGACTAGGCAATCAATCCTCTAAAGAGTTAGAAGTGAGACAAATGTAGGAAAATATTCACCCTTTTTGACATAAATGTCATCCTTGCTGAATGGAAATAGAATCATAATGATACCCAAGAGATGAGGAGTATTAGAAAAAAAATCAACCATACAATCATGTTGGTTGATATCATATTCAACATTTTTCAATTGCCTTGCACATGAATCACTTTGCCATCCATCTTTTGTAAGCCTTAGTGCCACTCCATAATCTACATGTGCATTAGAATGTGCAACCTAGTAAATAATTATTTGAAGTCTTCCCTTATATGTCCACACATCATTCTTCGAGGATTTGTCACTCGACTCAACATTTACACACCGATTGTTAACATCCATATCTTCATATCTTTCATCACTACTAGATTCAAAATTCTCCTCCTCTTGTGAGTGAGGTATCCATAAGTTACTTTCAAGGAAATAATAAGATTATTGATAGAGATGCTCAAGGAAACCGATGTCCCATTTATCCTTAATCTCACCCTCCATAGTAGTGCCAAATGTGAAAGTTTCATAGGCATATTCATTCATGAACTCACTAGTGCATTGCCCACAACCATGATTTGACCATACATCTAGAGCATCATCAAAATCCTCAAAAAGTGGGTTATCCTTGTACCAAATAGGGGATTCCTCTTTATCAACTAGCATGGATGAATTTGAGAGGGTTCTCTATTATACTCATTTATGTCCAAGAAACCCCTATCTCTTTTATATGAGAATGCAACCTTTGTAACCTATCATTTTCGATAGAATTTTTGCAATCTTCTGAAAAAGGGTCTCCCTTCACTTGCTATGGATATTCATAGCCATTAAAAGAGAGACATGAATCTGTATCATTGTAACCAATAAAACAAGAGAAATGATCAATAGTGAGGCTACATTCAAATCCCTCAAACTAACAATCAAAATGCATATATTTGATATCTTGATCTTTAGCAACAAACTAATCATAATCAATATTAAAATCATAATGGTTGATCAGATCAGTTGGTGATGCAACCATTTGGACCTCATCTAGCTATTTATCTTCTATCACCTCCGAGGAGCTTAATTCAGATACATCAAACCCTTCAACATGACATGGACCATTACCTTGTCACTATAAAGATGGTCTTTCCAAATGACATCAGTGAATTGGTTGCAATTGTCCAATTCTAATTCATTGTATTCACCAGTTTGGACTACATGTTGCGCCTCCTTAGTAGGATTGAAATCATAGTTCCTTAAGAGCATATGATGTTGTGAATAGTTAATCTTAATTCCATCTACCAATTACATCCAATCAACCACCTAGCCTAGACTTTTAGGCCTTACTTCATTTGGCAACATGCTTGTTCCTAATTGGTATGCTTCACAAAATAAGTCAATACATATTGACTCTTTGGGCCTGATACCCTTTGGTATTTCCAACAACACATTCATAAACCTATCGAATAGGTCATGGGGGACTCACCTTGAGCTCTCCTCATATCACATAATCTTCTAAAATGGGAGATTTGATCAGCACTTCCCAACACTTGAGGGTCCCTTTCCTAGAACTCACTAAGATTAACACATTCTAGTATGCTTGGCATAATTTTGTAGGCTCTTTATCTCTCAATAGGTAGCCCATCGTTTTTTCAAAAGTTCCTAGATATACAACCAAACACTTTTCATAATTGGGTCTTATGCTTTATGGAATATCCCTTATTGCCCTTGTAAATCTAAGATTGAAAATAGGGACCAATTCATCTTAATTTTTATAAATTTTCATAAAGCTTTTCCTTACCATACCTGAATTTATCCTTTCACCAAATTGTTCTGCAAAATAATTCTTAAATTGATCCCATGAAACTATAGAGCATGATGGTAGATATGAGAACCAATCTCTAGCATCATCCTTCAAAGGTTGAAGACAAATTTTCATGACAACATCTTCATGATCTACCTCATAATATCCCATCAAATCCATGAATGTTTGTTAATGTTTAGAAGTTGATTCCACAATTTTCCTTGTTAATTTTGGAAAATGCTTCCTAACATTTTTAGGGATCGGATTTGAAAAACCTTTAATAAAACTAAAATTTAGTGGAATATACCTTTTAATAACAAAATTCCTTGGAGGGCATGACAAAACCCGTTTTCCTTGAATACTTCTTAATTTGATATTTCATAAGGGAAATATATTCAAGGGTAAAATTAACATACTCTGAATATCACCATTGGTATTACATATTAGAAGCATGAAAATAAATGCTATTATTCTATGTTTTAATGAAATTTCATTTAATAGGGAACCATTTATCATCTCAAACCTTGAGGATTACTCATAAACGTCTCGTAAAAAGAATAACGCCTTCATTAGATTTATGAGAATACTTGGAAACCTTGTAGTAGTTGTTAGACTTTCTTCCTAACTACAAATTCTACAAATCTAGAAGGCTTCTTCACAACTCAACTAGTTCTTTAGATAGATTAGCCACCTCTTTCATAGAGGAACAAACTTCAAGAAGCATGAAGTCCATTTAAGAATAAATCTCGTTCTGGGTCTTCTCCAACAACGAAGTCACTCACAAATTATTTGAAATTTTGCTGCAACAAAACATTTTCCAGGTTCAAAAAATTTTCAACATCTGAATTTAAAACTCAGATTCACCAAATGCATGACTTTGTGATACTCCCATCTATTCCTAGGATTCCTCTTTTTCTTTTAAATTACTCAGAAGTTCTCCCCAACAGAGTCACCATTTATGTTCGTGTTTTTTCTTACTAGGCCCCAAAATTCTCTAAATGGATGCCATTCCTTATATTCAAGAACACTCAGGGCTAGGAAGCCAACACAACGAGAAAATATCCTAAGGTATTTAATCCTACTCTTGAGGCTCTATGTAGCCAAGGAGGGTTCCTTATTGTGCTCATATGATTTCTAATATCTCGAGAACACTTCTACACATAGATTTGTCCCTATTGGGTGCAATTAGATATAATTTATCAGAGGCTCGACCAACCTTAAAAAAATGACCTCTAAGTTTCTAGGAACATTTGGTAAGTTTGATATTTTCATTTCATCATGAACAGAATATGAATTAAGTGGTTTTCTAACCTTGAATCCAAGAATGGGTATTCTCTAATTTTAATAAACTATGAGAATTCTAAATGAAAAATCTAGTGCCTCATCAAATTGGGGAGGAGTCAAGCATGAAACATTCAGTCATATAGAATATTTCATACTAGTATGGGTGAACATTTTTACAATGTCTTACATCATAGACCTTCACTGCATTTAAAGCATCACTACTTATCAAATCCTAATCCCATTATCACAAACTTACAATCCTTCCTCAAGCATTTAATTAACTTATTGAGCTGAAGCAAGCAGAAGAATCATACATTTCAAACAAAAATTTGAAAGACAAATGAAATTACACTTGTTAATTCCAGTCATAGTCTATCATAACAATGCACAGGAAAACACATACTTTAAATTTTTTAGATTTTTTTTCATATCAGTAATTACATTAGACCATTTAAGACTATTTCATACATATAACCTACCCAAGACAATTAATGGTAAATTCATTAGGATTTTTTCATTTTTTGTATTCAATCTACCCTATCTAAATCTTACTGGACTCAAAAATGCCCCCTTGCAATGAGCCTTGAGATCTATTTTGTAGCATAAGAGAGAGACAAGTATCGGGCTCATTGCATTTACATTACACTAGAATTTCATTTCAAAATAGAATTTCATCTATATTTCAAAAATCCCAGACGGTTCGATGTAATCATTTACCGCATAAGGGAATCAAAAATGTTATAACCCATGTAACAAGTTAGTCTCACCATACCAGTAGAAAATTTCCATCAGAGGCCTTGTCGTCCACATCCATGTCGAACACCAAGAAAATCAACATCATCATCATAACAAAAATTTAAAAACCAAGAAAAACAAACCATCACCCAGAACCTGGAACAACACCACGACCACGGTACAAATGGCCACTTCCTGTTTTTTCCCTAGTGGGAGGTGAAAAAACCACCTCAAATTCATCATCACACTTCTTAGAACCAGAGTTTGCAACATTACACAGTTTCACCAAGGTAATTGGAGAAACCATGAGGACCTCTTCATAAACACTGACCATTTCAGTCAAAGCCATGAGGAAATAGTTGTAATTAGAGTTAGTCTCTACCTCACTATCACCGGAATCATCAAATACATCAATGGGTGAATTATTTCAACCTAGAGAGCCACGACCCTACCTCAACCTATCCTTTGATCCCCTCTTATACTTAGTAGGTTTCTTTTGCTTGCTAAGAAGCATCACCTCTGACCTTGCAACTAGGCCCTTGAGTTGAGAGCTACACCTGGTGACCCCTAGGATGAGCTTCATATTTTCCATCTTCAGGTTGATACAACCTTAAAGACTATCTTGTTCATCCAATGGGAAATTACCACCATATTTTCAAACATTACCTCTAGCTGACCTACGCATAGTTGACTTGCTCATTTTGCACCAAGACTCAAACCTTCACAGGAGCAACTATTTGAACACAAAGCACTCCAAAATCTTAATTTCTATGGTGAAAATGAAAATCCATTATCCATATTTATTTAGCGAATTGATGAAATGATCATTTGCTGGTATCTATACCATCATCATTAAGTCCCAGCTACATGGAAATCGATGTACAATCCATCATAATCGCTAGCAAGTAGCTCTCCATAGGCATGGAAGTAAAGTTGGTATATCCTTCAAAGAGATTGCACCATTAATGCTCACCATTTGTAGAGCCTCCTTAGCCATCACATGGAAGATTTTGTATTTTGAATATGAACCATTGATACACTAGTGTTTTGGCTTATCAACCAACTTAGATTGAGTAAAAAAAATTTGAAAATTCCATGCCATCATATGGCAGATCCATCAACCAATGGTATTTCTCCTAATTAGAAAACATGTATACCACCCGCAGGCCCCATTCAACCTCCTTATGTCACCAATAGAGTCCATGTGTCGCTAGTGCATAGGCCACACAATGTGTTAGGTGAAACCATTTAATATTCTACATGGCGTGCACACTACAACTTAGATTGAGACCGCATGACACATCAGAGTCATTGATCCTCTACAATATAATATCAAACCATCAATGAGAAATGGGTCCCACTTGAGCAAAAGGATGCATGGCACATTTTCACACACCGTGCACCTAGCCCAAATTCATTATTTTAATATTGCACGATGTGTGCACAAGGGCTTGGATTTTGATCATTAAATCCAATAGCGTGGATTTCTACACATGCATAGTGTTTGTTATAATGGAGGGGCCATGGTCTAGGTGATAGGTAACAACCCCTTAAAAATTTTAAAGACTCGACATAAGTCTTTAAAAGACAGAATTTTGCAAGCCAACCATAAAGTATAAAAAACTTAACAAATTCCCAACGACCAGTGAACCTAAGCAATGAGGCTAGTAAAATAATGGGTGTGATGCCATAAGTCATAACTAAAATGACCTGTGACTTGGTACAATAGGTCAACATGAAAATTCAATGCAAGGGTTCAATAATCTTATAAAATTTGAACAAGGGTAACAAACCCCTAAACCCTAACATGAGACCATCAAGCACAAGGGTGATAATTGACAAATTTTTCATGCGGTACCAGCTAAAATTTATTCATATTTTTGAAATATCTATCAAGATATATACATAATGAATATACAGACATACACACTGACACCTTAAATGAAACAATAATGGTTTCAATAGAATCATAGGGAAATTTTATTTTTCAATAGGACCTTAACAAAAAGGAAACAATATAGGCATAAAACACTAACTTAAAGGAAAATGGCATAAGTCAAGAGGTCAAGTTAATTGAATATTGAAAAAAATAGTCAAAGGTAGATAACAAAACTCAACAATGTCCTATGCAAAACAATACATATACATACATCGTAATAAAGATAAAAAAATGTGCTTGCAAACTCCAACTTAGAGAGGAACATTGCAACCAATAAATAGATAGGTATTATAAAATGGAACATAAATTGTATAAAATTAACTATTTTACTATGTTGCAACCATAACTACACAAAATAAGCCATAAATCAAACAATATTGGTTTCAACAATGATCCAGATGGAGAAACCCACAAAACACAAAGATTGACAGTAACACACCCATACAAAACCATAGCCACAACCCGTGAACCATAAATGAAAAAAAATTCACTTTTCCACCTCTTCCCACATGCTTCAAACACACCTCTTCCTACTAGCTTCCCTACAAAAAATGGGAACCTTTGCAGAATAACCTTCGCTCACCTTCGCAGAAGCTAGACAATGCTTTCAATCCAACTTTCATCCTCATAGAAGCTTACCCTCCTTGCTCATATATCTAAGAGTAGGTATAGCAAGAGAATGAGACCCAACAATGCCTTATTGGAAATTCCATAGACATTCACTATGTTTCCCAAGGTTTTAACCAATGGGTATTATTACAACCATAGCTAGTACATGAAAAGCATACAACAATTACACCATGCAAAAAACAAAATAGGCTCCAACCATCTTCACAGAAATTCCAAAATAGATAATTGCACTTGCATGTTCACAAAAGCTTTCCCTTCTCACTCACATCTCTGATAGAAGGTAAAGCAACATAGCCACACCCAACAAAGGCTTGTTGAAAATTGTGTAGACATTCGCTATGTTTTCCAAGGATTTAAATGGCAGTTGTTACTTACAACCATTATCACTACATGGAAAGAATACAACAATTAAAATCTAGCAGTGACAAATCCATTGAAAACCTTCATCATAGAACATGAATCATAAATGGAAGTGTATTGGTCTGAATGGTGACCCAGATGAAAAAACCCACACAAACACAACAATTCACAATAATAATCAAACAAAAAAATCAAACAATATTTCCTTCCAACCTTCACGGATACACTGATTCAATAAATTAAAAATTGTAACCTAAGCTAGAGATCTACAATCTGCAATGGCCTTTGGAAAATAGCATAAAATATTTTCAAAACTATGTTGCTTTCAACTGTAACCTAGATGAAAAAACTAACAAAATACAACAATCCACAACAGCAATCCAACACAAAAACAAGCAATATTGCCTTCCAACCATCATGGTTGCACAAAGAGCATAAATGAAACAATATACCCTAAGCGAGAGAACAGTTATGAACAATGGCCTATGGAAAATAATATGAACTATTTTTGAAATACTTTAGAAATGGTTTCTCTAATATGCACCTCTACTCACACCTCTACTCACTTACTTCAAATGCACCTCTTCCCACTTTCCAAAATTAATACAATAGTCTTGGTATTGGCACTATCGATTGGAGTGATGGATAATGTATGGGCCCTATGCATAGATATGTATTTATGTCATAGCAGATGCAAACACCATTGATTCCATGGGACATTGGTGATTGTTGTTCTCTAGGTTAGGGTGTAATGTTTTATTCTCAGTAAGAGGCTATTGAATAGGTTGTATGTATTTCATAGCCAGTGTTGAAGTGATAAAACAATTTATGCTATTTTCCTAACTTCAAAAATCTTTTCAGCATATTGTATGTGGCAAGCAATGCTCAGGGGGATGAGTTTCTATGAATGTTTTCTACATTTTATTTTGCATACATACATGTCTACATACAGAAAAAGAACAATGAAATGCAAAAAAAGAGAGAGATACTTTAGTGTTTGTTGTATGGTTTCTATCTACTAGAAATTCTTGCAAAGTAATAAAATAGTTCATCATCTTCTCAATAAAACATTGTTGGTTGTCTTTGTGTGGCCTACGGTGATAGTCTGCACTATTTTCCATAGGAAATTGGTGATTGTTGAGTTGTGGGTTTAGTAATACATCTGGAAATTGCATATAGACACATACATAGCCAGAGATACATATGGACATAGATGCATATCTCAAAAGATACATGTAGAAAATGCATGTACACACAAACACACTCACATATACAAATGCATTACAAACACGTTAACCTACACACAACTGTATCAATATGTTGTATGCACTTAGAAAATTGAATTGCATGTATACATGTTTCTATATATGTATATGTAGATATACACATGTATACAACCATGTTTGAAAGTATATATGAGAACAGATGGAAATACAAAGGGTTTTTTCAAATTGCACCTCTTTCTGCTTGGTTCAACTGTACCTCTTCCTGCTTTCTTTTTATTTCTTATTTTCTTTATTTAGTGTCTGCAAAAAATGGGAAATAAATTATCATACATGACACTTTTGTATTGCTTTTCCAACTAAAACCCCATGCAGGAAAGCACAAAAAACCCTCCTCCCAACTGCACAACATCTTGACAATGCATGATCGAACGTGCACCTTCACAAAAGCTTCCTCTCCTTGCTCATAGTTGTGATAGATGGAAAAGCTATAGAACGACAACCAACAATGCCTTGTCAAATATTGTACAAACATTTGATCGTACTGATGGATAGTGTATTTCCCCTATGTGCAGGAATGTATTTATGTCATAGTGGATGCAAAGAACATTGATACATAGTGATGCCTATCTTTATTTTGTTGGCGCATCCTTGGAATCATAAGGCATATTTTAAGTTTTGTATAATAATATTTTTTATATCTAATATCACATATATAGATTTGTGCACATGGGGGAAATAAAATGAGTGGTAATGATAGTCAAGAATGCCTTTTCGATAACAAAATAAAATCTATAGAATTTACTATTTTATTGAGTACCGATAATGAAATGATATAGCCAAAGGTAGAGAACAATAATTAACAATGCGTTATGGAAAACAACATAGACCATTTTATTGCATTGCAACCATTGGCACAAAACTAAAACGATATATGAAAAAATATTAAATTTTCCTATGTAGATATGTATGTATGTCAAAGTAGATGTAAACAATGCACCTACACACTCTTCTCGATGTATATTACTTTGTGAAAATACATGTTATTTGTTTGAACCTTGACAAGGCATTCTTCGAATGATATACTGTATATTAGAGCTATTATATAGAACATTGAAGCCTTTTTCCTAATTATTTTTTTTCCCTTGTATTGTTGATCTCTATATAAAAAAATTTAAAACATTAAAAAAATGAAAAAAAAAACATGGAATAAGAAATTGTATATTAAGTGTTGTATGAATCATTGAACCCTTTTTTTATTAATTCTTTGTTGTTATATTCTTGATGTCTATGCAAAAAAATTGAGAGATCATGTTGTGTTTTGAAGTCATAGAGCTTGTAGTCATCCATCAACATTGCAAATCCCATCGTTTAAAAGAGCATCCCCAACAATGTCGGTGGACTTTGGCTATACCCAGGTTGATGAAAATTTCTCAAGCAGGAGTCTTGTAATTTTGTTCCTTGTTTTTTTCTTTCTACTGAGAATTAAATTGATAATTTTCCATGTGCATCAGGTGAATTGTGAATATGCTTCATTTGAATTAACAATTGTTGTGATATATATTCTAACTATTTTATATTGAAAATCATCATCTTTGCTTTTCCTTTCGATTTTCTATCCATTTGGGAGTCACCTATGCATTAGGGGGAAAAACATTATAGTTTTCAAATATGTTGACATTGTTGTTTGTTTCTAGACTTGTCTTACAACCATCAATATCTCATTGCTTCCACTTTGCTGAGTGAAACTTCCTTGTAGGATTCGAATGTACATCCAACCTTGACAACACATGCAATACGATCTATTGATGTTGGAGATTTTATTCCATCTCTGATTTTCCAGCTAATGTCTTTTCAAAAAATAGGTGGTGATCAAAGCCTAGTTGAACTCTAGAAATCCATCCTCTCTGATGGAAACCGCATGCAAATAGGGACTTTGGCTACAAAATACAATGAAATTTTATTTACAAGGGCATTGAAAATAGGTTCCATCTTCTCCTTGACTAGCTATTTGTGTAGGAAGCTACAAGAATCAAGGTTAGATATTCTTCTACAGTACTTGTACTTGTTTTATGCTTTCTTGTTTATGGACACCACCTTTAAAATTATTTGATGTTTTCTTGATTCCGAGTGATTGGAAAACCTAGATATTTGTTTAGATATCAAGAAGAACAAATAGTTGGTTGTGAGTCACCCTCCCCATCCAAATGAGCCTCAACATTTGGGATTAATACATTCCAAAGACAACATAATACTCCTGCGAATATCAATCATGTTAAAGGGATGAATTTTTACCAAACCAAATGGACAATAAAATATTAGGTAACAACAAAAAGGGATATGCATCATTATAGAAAATAGGGATGTGAGGGGAAAGTATTTAGCTTTGACATTATTGACAGTAAGGGAATAGAAATATGAATCAATTTTTTTAATGACATAGCAAAACTGCATTATTATAGGGTTGAGGTGGGTCATACTTATTATGTGTCAAAGGGCTCAGTGAGACAAGCAGATAGGAAATTTTATAAGTTGAACAACCACATGGAAATCATTTTGGATCAAAAAAAAATGTTGAAATTATGTGATGATGAGGCCTTTGTGCTAGAGAAATTATTTAAATTCATCCCAATAAATGAAATTACAGATTGTTGCAATAACAATTTGATTGATATTATTGGGACTATGGTGCATGTGGGAAAGGTATCGACTATACAAAGGAAGGATCAGTCTGAACAATTCATAGGACTGTTAAAATTAATGATTTATAATATTTTTGCATTGATATTAATCTATGGAGCTCAAATTAGGAAGCAAAGGGTGACGAGCTAGAAATTTTGTACACCCCTACTTTGGTTGTCATCCTTGCTATTAAAAAAATGTGTGTTGGGTATTTCAATGAAACGGTTCTAAACACAACCGCAGGGACTCTTCTAGACATAAATATTGACATCCCAAAAGCACAACCCTTGACCCAAGGAGAACATATTGAGCCGCCTATTGTTGAGCCCTCCCGTACTATCCCACAAAAGGTTTCTTTGGAAAATGGGTGATTCACTATTCAATATATCTTGGATCACTACCTTGGCTTTCCAGAAACTTTGTAGGCTACTCTCAAGGTAACAGTAAAATATATAGAAATTGATGCATTATATTACGCTGCATGTCCCTTGCAAGCCAATAGAGGACAATACAATAAAAAGTGTGAAGATTCTACCCAAAATACATGGTTCTACCCTAAATTCCAGAAAACAATAGTCTATTATGACTTTTGATATTTATTGAAACTAAAGATGGAAGACCACACATGCGAGATTTGGGCTACTGCTCTCGATGAGGCTACAACAAGCTTATTGCAGATGTCAGCAAAATAGCTTTACATGTTGCAATATGATTCTTCTACTATAATGACTGCCAAGTTTTTTATCAATCATGTCACCTACGCCTCATTCATTTTTATTGTTCTTATTGAAACTCAGACCTATAATTCAAAAACAAGGCTTAAAATAACAATAGTCAAAGTTGCAAGAATTAACTTTCAAGTTGAGTGCAAGCTGTTGCTGTCAGATTTGTCTATAATTTCCCCTGCCCTTCAAGAGTCTCTAGTGATATTTTTCGTACTACCTTGAATGCCAAATAACCATGCCTAATTGTGACTATGAATATTTTTTATAGTTTATGTTGACTGGACATTTGTTTGCTTCTCTTTCTTTGCAGTGCTTGTCACATCAAAAGGCCTATCCTTTCTCTAGATGTTGTTTTGTTCCTCATTTAACTGGTTATATATTAAGACAATGAAGTTTAACTTATAATATTTAACAAAAATAGATACACTAAGTGTTATTTTCTATATTTTTTATTTTTCTTAGAATTTTTTTTTGGTTTAAGTGTGTGTTCCTCATTTTATTTTATGTTGTTTAATTATATAGTTATGTTGTCCTATCTAACACATATATCATTATTTATAGTTGTTCTTATATATACTTGTGGACATGGTTGTATGCATCTATATATTTACGTATGCATATACATAAATATATATGCATGTGATTGAAAATTTTTAATGCATGCAACTTTTGTATACATATGTGTGTAGATATATGTGCCTTTAATGGATTTGTATGTGTATATGCATTCAAACTTGAATATTTATAGGTATCTACATATGACTTGTTTTTAATATCAATATAGTTATTTGCTTCTTGTCTATTTAAATTTCCATATAGTCTTATCTCTCCACAATCATTCTTAGCTATAATGTTGGCTACATTGAATGCATGGCTATTAAATGATGTCCTTCCTTTGCATTCACAAAGGCACATCACATATGGTTATCTTCCACTTTATTGCAGTTGCATAAAACTTTGTTTTTGTTATAATATTTTCTATGTGTGATGTTTAGTGATGACTGTTATCAATCATATATGCACCCTTGTTATATTTGTAAAAAGTCTAACTGTATGTTGACAAATGGAAACTTTCTTTAGATGTAGGTGATCTGAACGAAGAAGGAATCTCTAAAGTGAGCTGGTTCTTAGAATGATGAGTCCTATTTGAAGTGATTTTTGGGGAAAAGGGAGAGAAAATATGACTGAAATATAAAATTTTAATCTAAGATGATTTCAAAACTTAAGGATGACTCTGATATTCTACCCACAAATAGTCTTTAGAAAAACAATAATGGATTCACAATCTCTCATGAACATCCAACACATAATTGATTTGCATGAAGGTTTAGACTTTAACAGAACATGCAACCTGCATTGAATGGACTTTTTGTATCAATTGTAAGGAAACTCAGGTGCGGAAACAGCTTCCTACACTAATCTCTTAAGGAAAGTATGGTGCAAATTCGTTTTAAACCCTTACAATTTCAGATTCGTTAATCTACTTAACAAAGATATTGCAGCAATATACCATACATACAGAAAATGAAGAATGACACAATGATTTACCCTGGGGAAAACCTTTCGGTAAAAAACCCCAGCACTCCAAAACCTGCACAATGTATTATCTTCAACACAACGGTTACAACACACTTGCAATGCAAGTTCTTTCAGGAGATTTCCAACTCTTGAAGACAAAATGCGGCAGCATGAAAAAACGTTCCAACAATACACTCACATCACAAATCTTCGCAACCCTAAAAAACGCTTATATCATGCGCTTCCCTTTTAGGGCAACTTCCGAAGATAACTGTATTAGGGTTTTACCATTCTCCGAGAAAATAGGAACTCGAAAATTTTTTTCGGGGCGATGCCCCGAACCCCACTATCGTGGAAGAGTGTACAGTACTCAACTTTATCAATTGCCACATGTCTTCACCTGTCATTGAATCTTCCAGACATAGCTCTTACGTGTCATAGGAATCCGTCATAACCGTTTCAGCCATGATCTCCTTACACACAATTCAAGATGCCGACACATTAAGTGGAGTGACACATCAACATGCAAACTAGACATGTACACTCACACTTAATTACATTATTTGAAAGAAATACATTTTACAAAACAAATAATAAGAATAGGAATTATCCAAGGTTGAGACACCTTATTCCTAACATTCTCCCACTTGTCGAACACCTTGTAAGAGCAATAGGAACATAACAGGAATTAACCGCTATAGGCCAAAAGGCCCATAGACTCCAAACACCATCTGAACTTCACAGTGCCCACTGGTTTCGTTAATGCATCTGCAACATTCTTCACAGTATCTACCTTCTCCAAATTTATCTTTCCATCTTCCACCATATCTCTCACAAAGTGAAACTGCACATCAATGTGCTTCGTTCTGGCATGGAAAGTTGGATTCTTCGCAAGGCAAATAGCACTCTGACTGTCACACCAAATAGTAATCTGTTCTGCATCAACACCAACATCAGAACACAATCTCCTAAGCCAAATGGCTTCCTTACAAGCATGAGTAGCAGCCATGTACTCAGCTTCTGTAGTGGACAAAGCAACCACAGGTTGTCGCTTACTCATCCAACTGATGGCACCACCAAACATAGTGAAAACATAAGCACTGGTGGATCTCCTGCTGTTAATATCACCTGCCCAATCTGAATCCACAAATCCACGAATACAAACTGAATGTGGAGATCCAGAAGAGTTACCATGGTAACATATGGAGTAATCTGATGTACCCCTCAAATATCTGAATACTCGCTTAACTGCATCCCAATGTACCCGTCCAGGGTTAGCCATAAACCGGCTTAGGACTCCCACTGCTTGGGCAATGTCTGGTCTAGTACAGACCATAGCATACATAAGACTGCCAACTGCACTAGCATAAGGTACTCTACTCATGTCCTCCACCTCACTAGGAGATTTTGGACAATCATCTACAGATAACTTTGTTCCCATTGAAACAGGAACACATAGTGGTCTACAATCTGCCATGCTGAACCTGTCCAACACAGACTTCACATACTTACTCTGACTCAACCAGAGTTTTCTGTTAGACCTGTCTCTACTGATTTCCATACCCAAGATGTACCTTGCTGCCCCAAGATCTTTCATCTCAAACTGTGCTGACAACTGAGATTTAAAATCAGAAATCATACCCTTACCCTTCCCAAACAGCAACATATCATCAACATATAATGCAACAATAAGAAGGCGATCATTTTCAACTCTGAAATAAACACAATGATCTGATTTCGATCTTACAAATCCAATTGACAACACAAAGGCATCAAACTTAAGGTACCACATCCTAGGAGATTGCTTCAAACCATATAGAGATTTCTTTAATCTGCAAACTAAGGATTCATTACCTTTAACAATGTAGTGCTCAGGCTGTGACATATAAATCTCTTCCTCCAAATCACCATGAAGGAAAGCTGTCTTCACATCCATCTGTTCTATCTCTAAATCATATGATGCAGCAAGAGATAACAGAAATCTAATGGATGTCAACTTTGCAACAGGAGAGAATATTTCACCATAATCTATTCCCTCTACCTGTGAATACCCCTTTGCAACCAATCTAGCTTTGTACCTTTCAACACTGCCATCTGCACAGAATTTCTTCTTGAACACCCATTTACAGCCAACAGATTTTCTCCCTTTAGGCAAAGGTACAAGGTCCCAAGTTTTGTTTTTCTCCAATGAAGCCATCTCATCATCCATAGCCTCAATCCAGGAACCTGCATCTTCCATGCCCAAAGCCTCTTTCACAGATCTAGGCTCATCAGTGTTAGTAATCAAAGCAAAAGCACAACTGGAATCTAACATAGAATAACCAAACCTTTCTGGTTGCTTTCTTTCTCTCATGGATCTCCTCAAGGGCTGAGGTTGAGGTTGTTCTTCCTCTTCTTCCGAACTATCAGAGCTGCTAGAGCTCTCCTCATCATTAGACCCAACATGGTCTCTCTGTTCAGTCTTCTCAGGGGTAGGAGGAAACTGAACAACATCTTTTTCCTTTTCTTTTTCATCTGGTTGTAGCACAATAGGAGAAGATGTTAGCTCTCTGAAAATAACATTTCTACTATACAGCACCTTACTAGTCATAGGATTCCAAAGCTTGTATCCTTTCACACCAACACTGTATCCGATGAAAATACATTTGACAGCTTTGTTTTCCAACTTAGATCTTTTCTCCTTTGGAACATGTGCATAAGCTTCACAACCAAAAACACGAAGATGTCTAATTGAAGGCTTCTTACCAGACCACACCTCCATGGGTGTCTTACCAACAAGAGCTGATGTAGGAGATCTGTTAACCAGATAGCAAGCAGTGGCAACAGCTTCGGCCCAAAATTTTTGTTCTAGGCCAGCTCCACTAAGCATACTCCTAGCCTTCTCCATCAGTGTCCTGTTCATTCTCTCTGCAACTCCATTTTGCTGCGGGGTGTAAGGAGTTGTCTTATGTCTCTCGATTCCTCGTTCTTTACAGAACTGTTCAAACTCTGTGGAACAAAACTCACCACCATTATCAGTTCTCACACACTTGATTCTTTTACCAGTCTGATTCTCCACGAGAGCCTTAAATTCCTTGAACCGACTGAAAACCTGTGTCTTACTTTTTAGGAAATATATCCAAGTCCTTCTACTGTAATCATCTATAAAAGATACAAAATATACAGAACTGGAGATAGAAGGAACTTTTACAGGACCAAAAACATCAGAATGAATAAGATCCAAAAGTCCAGAAGACTTGTGAGAACTAGAGTAGAACTGAACACGATTTTGCTTACCATAAACACAGTGTTCACAGAAATCGAATTCGAGATTACAATCATTTAGCCCCTCAACGAGATTTTTAGTTTTCAAGGTCCTAAGACCCTTCTCACCAATGTGGCCAAATCTCATATGCCACAACATTGTCTTTTCTGCAGGAAGCTTGCCTTCCAAAGTGTTTACACCCTTAGGCACACTTACTGCACTGCCATCGGAACCCATTGCCACAATCTTCTTTACTGCTCGTTCAGATGGTGGGGATGAAGTGATAGCCGCTCTCTTCTTTGAAACAGAAGAACTATTGCATTGAGCAATGCATGCATCAAGCTGAAACAAAGTACCTCTCCTAGTACCTTTAGCGAGCACCATAGATCCTCTTATCATCTTGCATCCATCTTTCGAAAAAACAACTTGCACACCTACATCATTCAACATACTTACAGATAATAGGTTTCGTGCCAAACCCGGAATGTGCATAACTCCATTGATTCCCTTTACTCGTCCATCAGGAAATCTGATAGTGACCCTTCCGCGTCCAACTATCTTTAGGTGAGAATCATCACCCAAGTACACCTTTCCACCATCAAACTCTTCATATTTTGAGAACCAGTTTCGATGAGAGGTCATGTGAAAAGAAGCACCCGAGTCTACTAACCACACATCATCAGATGCATGGGCTGCCAAAGCTGCAATAAAAGCATCTCCATCTTCTTGAGATTTTTCAGAAGCTGAATCTGAGCCTTTCTTCTTCTTCTTCGGTTCTTTGCAGTCCCTCCGGAAGTGCCCAGATTTATCACAGTTCCAACATTTCGCCTTGGACTTTCCAGGAGTCTTAGAACTCCCACGGGATTTGGATCTGCCCTTCTTTGACTTATTGTCATTCTGCTTTCCTTTGTCGTTGGATCTCCCGCGAACAGCAAGGGCTTCCTTAGACGAATCCGAAGTCTTTCTTCGCATCTCCTCAGACAGCAGTGAAGACACCACATCATCCATACGGAATGTGACTATAGTACTTCCGAGAGCCATCACAAGATGGTCCCACGAATCCGGCAAGGAACAAAGCAGGGTCATACATCGATCCTCCTCCTCAATCTTGGCACCAGATGATGCCAACTGTGCAATCAATAAATTGAATGCATTGAGATGATCAGTTACGGATCCACCTTCCTCCATTCTTAAAGAATACAACTTCTTTCTCAGGAACAACTTATTCACCAGAGATTTGGCCTGATACACAGACCCAAGCCGTTTCCACAAAGAATTTGCAGTAGTCTCATCAAGAACATTCAGAAGAACGGCATCTGCTAGACAGAGTCTGATGAGACCCTTAGCCTTCCGATCCTTGATATCCCAATCCGCTTGAGGTATCGCTACAGGTTTCACATCAAGTGAAGTAGCCTCCCATAGATCGCGGTCTTCAAGCATGTCTTCCATCTTGAGTTTCCACAACTCGAAATTAGTGCCATTAAATTTCTCCACCTCCATTCTACTGTATGAGGAACTTGCCATCTCAATCTGCAAATAAGATTCAGAATGCTCTGCACAAAAAAACTCCCACTCAACTTGAGATTAGCTCAAAAAACCCTACCCAACAACTAGGATCAAAAGTTGATCAGGCTCTGATACCACTTGTAAGGAAACTCAGGTGCGGAAACAGCTTCCTACACTAATCTCTTAAGGAAAGTATGGTGCAAATTCGTTTTAAACCCTTACAATTTCAGATTCGTTAATCTACTTAACAAAGATATTGCAGCAATATACCATACATACAGAAAATGAAGAATGACACAATGATTTACCCTGGGGAAAACCTTTCGGTAAAAAACCCCAGCACTCCAAAACTTGCACAATGTATTATCTTCAACACAACGGTTACAACACACTTGCAATGCAAGTTCTTTCAGGAGATTTCCAACTCTTGAAGACAAAATGCGGCAGCATGAAAAAACGTTCCAACAATACACTCACATCACAAATCTTCGCAACCCTAAAAAACGCTTATATCATGCGCTTCCCTTTTAGGGCAACTTCCGAAGATAACTGTATTAGGGTTTTACCATTCTCCGAGAAAATAGGAACTCGAAAATTTTTTTCGGGGCGATGCCCCGAACCCCACTATCGTGGAAGAGTGTACAGTACTCAACTTTATCAATTGCCACATGTCTTCACCTGTCATTGAATCTTCCAGACATAGCTCTTACGTGTCATAGGAATCCGTCATAACCGTTTCAGCCATGATCTCCTTACACACAATTCAAGATGCCGACACATTAAGTGGAGTGACACATCAACATGCAAACTAGACATGTACACTCACACTTAATTACATTATTTGAAAGAAATACATTTTACAAAACAAATAATAAGAATAGGAATTATCCAAGGTTGAGACACCTTATTCCTAACATCAATGATCTACAATAATAGGACATGAAAAGGATCTATAAACAAAATCAGAATGTAGACATCATACTAAAACTTCAAATAGAGACAAAAATTGGAGATAGGAATGCTTCTTTTATTGAACTGAAGGAGTATGCCAAAATCTAAAACTGAGTACAAAAAGTTTACAAGCTCTTAGAATGTGTATCAGAGAAAGAAACCATAATCTGAACTAGGAAAGAACTAAGTTTTTCTCTAAGATATATCACTAAACCCTAATCCGAGCTCAAGAAGAAAGCTCAAAGAAAAGCATCAAAAACTACCCAAGAAGTTGGCACAAAAGTGGAAAAGTCTCACTATTGCATGTACATATTGAAAAGCTCCTAAAAATAGGTCTTCTTTTCTTTAAAAGAAAAAAAACCACCTTATCTCTCCACCAAGAAGCTCAAATCTGACCAAAAGAAAGATCACTCACAAATCTGTTAAAAATAGCAAAGAAATAAAACAATTTATAAAATAGTGCTTTATTCTTTGCTTTACATCATGCAGCCTTTACAATTGCTTTATTTTTTGCAATTTAAAGATAAAATCTTTTTAAAAACATCAGCCTTATATCTCCAATACAATCTTCATTTTTCTCACAAAAAATCATAAAATTAATAGGCATCTCTATTACATATTTAATTGACTTTCTATAAAAATCAATTTAAAAAAATTGCCAATTCTTGATTGATTTCTTATAAAATCAATTAAAAATAAAACCCTAATTCATAAACAAAGACTTAAGGGTATGTCCAGGATCATGATGGTCCCAAAATTGGTGATATGTAAGTGATATGATGGTCCATGTGGCTGACAACTTTTTTTTTACCCAAAATTGATGAAACGAAAAGGGTTTTTAAAGGAGATTCTCAACTTTCCACCAATATAAATTATGTTTTACTTTGAATTTAATAAATAATTATTATTCATTTTCTATTTGAATTATAAATAAGGTCCTAATTGAGAGGCAGGTTGAAAAACATCTATAGCTTTCAAACGGTATCACATTTTTTGAATCTAAAACATGTGTCACATTCTATGCTTCACATACTATAGGATTTAAAAAAAATATATAATTTCATGAAGTTTTGACCAAGTTAGGATGGTCAGACATACGATTTTTTATATTTTTTAAAAGTTGTAATAAAAAATTCATAATTAATTTTTTTACTTGGAAAAAAATTACAAAAAAATATGCATCACATCAGGACATGAGTCCTCTACTTATATATAAAGTATTATAAAATAATATTATCATTTTATTTTGGTTAGGGTGGTTAGATATATACCTACTTCTTATTTTTTCCTTGAAATTTAAGTACTATTGCATTGAAATTTCAAATTTTCAACAAATAGATTTTTTTTTTTTAAAATAAACGTAGTATTTTACAAACTACATTCAATTTTCTACACATTCTATTGTTACATATTTTTGAAATAATATAGATAACTTATTCAAATTTTTATGTCAGGCTGCCTAACTCTGATGTTTCTGAATTTTATTGCCACTTAAGGGCCTATTTTTCCCATGATGATCCTGCACATACCCTTAACTTTTATTTTTAATTGATCCCTCTCTAAGTCAATTAAAATCCGACTATCTACCATCATCCATTTTTAAATAAGGCAATATTGACATAAAATCCTAAAGCCCTAAGTCATAAAAAATCTCCCGTTGGACAAGCCTAAAGACTTGGGAAAAATCATAATATGAAAACCTCTCCATAAGGCTCGACCTAAGGCATTCATAAGATATAATCACTAAGGCATATGAGTGTACCCCTTAAGTCAAATTAGAGTTGGGAAAAACCCTAAAGAAAAAATCCAAAGGGATCCCTATTATTTCTCTTCATTTTGAAAGTGAAGACTTTGGAAGAAGGTCTCTTCATGCCACCACCATGTGGACTAGGGTGTTAGCTTCTGAGACTCCATTCGAGCCTCCAATCCTTAAATTTTGATCATGCTTGGACTCCATATGCTCATGGTAAGTTTATTCTCTATTCTCTCTTCATTCCTTGGGTCCTTTGATGAGAAAAAATGCCTTAGAGGACATGAATTTTACATACTATCATCTTTGATTTCTTTGTGCATTCATCCTCTATGTTGTTCCACCTCCTTGGTTGCCATGAGAGATAACTTGAACTTTGTATTTGTGAGCTCCATTAGAGTTGGGCATGCCACTCCCCTCCTCTATTGACCACCACTTGGTAAGATCACTTTCTCAATTATTTATTTCTGCATTTCTCTTTAAGTCATAAAGCATTTCAAAGAAAAAATGCAAGACAATAATTCCTATTTCGAATGAAAAAAATGGTAGACCACACACTGACTGCGCCATGTGTGTTTTATTTTGGGTTTCTTTTTATGAATTTTTCACTCCATTTGGCCGCACCATGAGAGCATTGTATATGTTTGCATTTTTTTTACAAAACCTTACATAGGTATTCATTTTTCCAAAAGAAGAGAATCGTTCCATGTATTTTCCCAAGCTTGGGCTCGACCCATGATAGATTTTCATGTATTTTGCATTTTCGTTAAAAACCCCACATGGGTATTCTGAAAATAGGACAAATCTGTAATTTCAAATGAAACCCCCCATGTGGGTTCTCTGTATTTGAAACAAAACCACTTAATTTTGTATTTCATGAAAAAACCCAAAATGGGCATGCTGAAACATGGAGAAATCTATATTTTTGTAAAAACCTCTCAAGGGTATTTGGTATTTTGAAAGAAAACTTGTATTTTATGAGAAAATCCCATGTGGGTACTTTGTAAATTGAATAAAATTTTATGTTGAACCATGTGATTTTCCCATTTCTCTAAAATAGAATTTCACTTAATCAGAAATTTCAAAATGCCATGAAATTTATGCTATATTCTAAGGACTACAAATGTTTCGTCATTCATTTGCCATATAGATGTGAATAAAGACAAAGTTTAAAGAGAAGCTATAAAATCAGAGTCCAGACTAACTTTGCACAGTCACCTACCAGCAAAAAATGATTAAAAGTATGCACAAGAAATACATACACACAATAGGAATCTTCACCACTAAAGACAACATTACTAAATCTACCAAGGATAGCTAAAAAGGAAACTAGAATAGCAAAGTAAATAAAACTATAATCTTAACTTATGGGAGAAGAATCATGAAACATGGGAAGAAATCTAGAAATACACCAAAATCATTGTAGTTCTATTGCAATTTCTGCAGCATGTCTTCACAACAACTCAACTCTCAATAAACTGAGATGAGCAGACCCTTATTTATAGTTTCCGAAAAACAAAATGAATGGCCAACATTTGATCTTATTGTGTGGCTAAGATTCAATTCACACCAAGGTTTCACCTACCCCCAAATATATTACATTTAAAAATACGTCTTTTGTCCATATCCTTGTCTTGTCTTCTAGTGGCAACACTGAAGCATTTTTGTCCTTTTGCTGATTGCTCTTTGTTGCAGCTATTCTTTTAGAAATTCTTCATCAATAACAGGGTTGCCTTACTGCTTCTTCAAATTTGCGTACTACATGAATCTCAAGGTCACAAGCCGAAGCTTATCGACCTTAATGATGTCAAATTTCAGCACTTGGTAACTCTATTCCTTGGAATTGTTAACGAGTTTTTCCCAGTCCTCATCATACTTGGAAACATGGTCCCTAAATAGCTCAGACTGGGTGAAATGTTAGGCAAAAAATCTCATAAAGTCTATGGTAACCTTGCGTGAGATCCCTTTCTCCATCCTTCTTTGGAAGTGAGGCTTTATGCTTTCTGGATTGATCTTGTTAGTTAGAATTTCATACCTCGTCATTAGCTTCAGGTATCTTAAGCAATCCCCTCTGGCCTCCTTGGCCCATTCAATATCTAGAATTACTCGCTCAAGGACCTATTCCAACCTCTCCTAGTGATTTAATTTTTGCTTCCATACATCCATTAACCAATGGTCATCGTCTTTGAAGGCCAACTCCTTTTCCCAAACCTCACTCGAAAGTGCGAGGATAGCCTCGATTTTTGGGTAAGCAACCCCATATTTCTTTGGGAACTCAATACAGACCTGCCTCATGCCTTCAAGAGATGTTTGTACTTCTAAAAACTTGTTCATCATTCAAATAGCCAAGTTGATGCCCGTATTCCAAATGTCCAAGACCTATTGGAACCAATTTTTTGTGGTCTTGTCCAGGTTCTTTCTCCTTTCTAACTTGTTAATTTGTTCCTTGGACAAAAACTATGGCAGGGATGATGATGTGGTGAGTTGTTCCTCTGTAGATTACCATTGTTGAATATAGGCCATCAAACTAGCAACCTGTGCCTTGAGTTCTTCCTTTGAAACCTTATCTTGTTGGATGAGGTGCACCACTATGGTGAAAGATTCCTAGAGATGGTCAATGTTTTGTTCCATGCTGGCCACTCACAAGTTAATGGTGGAGACGTTATAGATTATTCCTTATTCTGCAACCACTGGAATAGTTATTTGTATAGCCCTGGATCTGGTGGCATCCATCGTTATCTTTGATTTGATTCTAGAATTTTTCTCCTTCTTGGTACTAATCTGAGCTCTAGCCAATATAGCCTCCAGTCTTCCTTTTGGGTCCTTTAGGGCTAGATTTTTCTTTTCAAGTTGTCTTTCTAGCCAGTCGGGCATTGGGGGTCCTTCCTTGGGTGATTCATGTCACTCTTTGCTTTCCTCCACCATAACTTCAATGGCCTTGACATTGATGACCTCTTGCTCAATTCTTGTATCTTCCTTCTCCTCATCGATCTTGCACGAGCATTATACATTTGGTAGGAGATTTGGTGAGTAGTTTCTTATCAGGGTGGTCTTCCCTTTCAATATATTTTTCTTCTTCATCTTGGTCATGCCCACGTTCCTTAAGCTTATCTTATTGTTCTTCTTCATGGAAGGATGTTTCTTCATCATGCTCAGGGGTTTTATCATGTCCTTCCAAAGGACACCTACTACCCTCAGTCTCTAGAGCAGAAAACCTTTCTTCAACCATAGAATGTCCTTTAGCCAATTTTTCCTCGATCTCCTTGAGTTTCTTGTTCCATTTTGTGTCGAGCTTTGGATCAGCTATTTCTTGGATTATGTCTATCCCTAGACCTTTTTTGTCATCACTGGAAGACTCATAGGCCACCTCATTGATCACCCAATGCTCATATATTGAGTGCTCATGATACTCAAATTCCTCTTCTTCCAGTCTCTTAGCTACCTATAGTTGTCGTCATTCGAGCTCATCAAATATTTGTACTATAACTTTCATACTAGGTGGATCTGTAGGGGGAGGGGGAACTAGAATTTTGACCATTTCCTAGGAAATTGCAGCCTGCACCATTGGATTTGTGAACATCCATGAATTTCAGACAATAGATTCTGCATGTACTTGACAAAGGACTCAGGGAGAGTGAGGGCAGACATTATAGCAATAGCAGCGATAGTCAGAAGAGGAAAGGAAGGAGACATAAAGGATGAGGAAATGGGTGAGGTCATGGTAGATGATGAATCCACCGATATGACCTATGTGATTGGAGAAGTGGAGGTGAGGTGGACAACAATTTCCACTGTGGGTGGAGAGGAAGTAGCTATTGTATGTGAAGTGGGTGGGATAGCAGCAATAGCAGCAGTAGTTGTAGCAATAGATGAAGCGGGTGGAGATCTTGGTGGATCAGCTTTCATCTCCTCACCCTCATGGAGTGGATCTTTAGATATAACTAGCATCTCAATGGCACTGCTCATTCTTCTATACTTCTTAAGAGGCTCACCCTCTGAGGCCTTTCTAGCGTATACCTTTGGGTTGGGTTCCTACTCATCAACCTCCTTTATCTTCCTTGACTTGATAGATGGTGGGGATTTGGATGTTTCTATAGTTGTAGTAGCAACCATCCCACCATTAAGACCACTTGGATCACTTTCAAGCCCCTTGAATTTCAATGTGACTCCCTATTGCTTTAGTCCAATGACATGCTCATCAATCCATGCCTTTGTTTGAGCCTCAATGGGCTTGGTAAAAGTGTCGAGGTCATCAACCTCTTACTCATTCGAATCAATTAAAGGCAATGGTAAATTTGTAATGGCAATATATCCTGGGTGAATCAATGTTCTCTCCTCCTCTTCAAGTTGATCTGGGACCAAACACAAGTTCACTGTTTATATAAAGTATGCGGTCATATGTATATAATTCCATATCCGCACTTCAAGGTCATCTTTGCAATTAGCCAAAAAATCCTCAACGTGGTGGAGGTGGGCATACGTTGGTTCAATCACTTTCTTGATGTGACTATATGGGTCCATCTATGGTATGGGTGTTTGTTGTCTGAAGTGGTACTCGGCTAGCTCCTTCTCTGAATTGCCTGCACATTGGAAAGTATGAATTTCATGCATTCCCTATTTGAGTGCGAGGGGATAGGGGGTTCCCACAAAATGCTTACTACTTAGAATGTTGTGTATGTGTCGTAGCTTCCAAGTTAGTTCCAATAGTACAGTCTAGTCATTAGGGTACTGAGGTAGCTTATTTGGCCTTTTGGAGAATCCCTAGGCGTGAATGTAGGTGAAATTGAGAAACTAAATGAATAGGAAGGTGTAATGCTTAAGGAAGGCCTTGGCACTGTGATAGACTCTCTTTTCAAAGTCACCCCCAAGCAGTTGCATGACATAGGCGATGAAGGCATCATTCACCCTATAGTAATCCGTCTTGAAATTTTTGTATTGTAGCTGAGGGTACTTGTCATATGGCTTAAGCTCTCTTCCGGGCATCTCATAGGGCACCACAGAAAATCAACTATAATACCGCCGATCGGAAAGTGAATATACTAGGTAGGACGTCATATAGAATTTGGAGGTGTTCTTCACATTAACGAATTTCTCATGGAAGAAATTATTGATTATCCCCCCCCAATAGAATGTGATATCATCCCCATGGAGAATTTGTTCAACAAACTACATCATCCACTCCTGGAAGAAAGCCGTAGCAGGAAGTCCCATCACTCTGCTTAATAGGGTAACCAGATCATGGTAATCCTGGAAGAAATCATTGTGGTAGAGCTCTTGAGGAACCTTGGCAGCACTGCCCTGCCTATCCTTCAACCAATACTCGTTGATCAATTTTTTGACTTCAAAGCATCCTGATCCCACAATATCTTGCACTTTTGGATAGTTGGGCTCTCCATTGTTTCAAAAATGGGGATGTGGAAGGTTTTAGTTATATCAAGAGGGGACATGTCTGGATAGATGTTGCCATCCCTATCCACAATGGTCCTTGTTTCAAGTTGGTATGCCTCTTGACACGCCATCACTAGTTCAGGGGAAATCAAGGCAAGAGGGAAACTAGTGGGCTTAGCAAGTCCATTCCTTCTGATCAGTCTTGCATTATCATTCTTTGGCTTTATTCTGACTGTTTGTGTGAAATTATCGATATTGATGTGTCTGATATTGGTGTCTATGATATCCTTCCAACTATTTGTGACTTTGGAAAACAATGGCACTCCCTAGAACTAGTACTTCATTTTATCTTTATCCTCTTTTCCTCAGGGAGCCTTGGCGGTCCTTTTCCCTTTGTCCTTGGCTGCCCAAGAGGCCTCCGCACTAGATTCCATAAATCCTACATAGAGAGTTGGGAGTTAGTAAAATTAAACATGAGGATGCAACCCCCTGGAAAATTCCAGCAAATCAATGTTAGATCAAACCATATTCATTTAAGAAAAGTCTAACACTTGATAATATTAATGTTGGAAGGTAACCAGCTGACCTGAGCCCCAAGGGTCGGACTTCCCTTGCCAGAATATTGTTTGGAAGGGAAAATGAGGCAAGGTATCCCTGACAACTTCTCCCAGTCTTTGATTTTCTCAATAAAGGGTTCATGTGGGAGAAGGTCAATTTTTAGCACATTGGTTGAAATACATTTTCAATTTGGAGGCCATTTGAGCCATCATTTTTGCATTCAGGCCCTAGCTGCATGAAAGCAATTCAGTGTTGTCTGTTTGGAACGACGTAGGGAAAATGGTATTCTAAGGATTGAGTTCTGAAGTCTGGGTCACAGGGCGCGGGAAGCTGCTTGGGAATAGTCATGTGGAATGGAAAAGCACAGATGGAAGTCTGGGAGGGGCTTCCCAGTGGATCAGATGCAAGGCGAATTTAGTAGCTTGTTAAAACTTTAAAGGAAAGTTGGGGTTTAGGGCCAAGTGTCCAGGAAGGTAGATAGGTTTCCCCTTTCGAGATGATTGAATCAAGATGGAGTTCTGAGGAGGGAATTCCAAAGGCCAGAGTCTAGGTGAGGTTTGGACTTATCATTTTCCTTCCTCGAATCATGCAATACGAAGACAAGACTGGGGCCTAGGAACTGGGAAGATGTCCCATGATGGCTGAATGAAATGAAAAATCAAAGACAGTGGCCTGATGAGAGAATTTTGAGGTCTGGAGTCTGAAGTTTGGTTTTTCTACAAGTTTATGGTAGACTTTGCAAGCTCGGGGCCCAAGGGCTGGGAGGATGAAGGTTGAAGGTCATCAACAAGGGTGAAGAAGAAAGGAAAAATCAAGGATGGAAATCCAGAGGTTGGAGTTTGAGATGAGCTTCTCCATCGCAGTGTGTTTTCTCTAATAATTTTTATGCCACTGCTGGAGAGAGGCTAGGGCCCGGAAGGTGCAGTCGCTTGGTTTGAAGAACACCGATGGGACAACAAGGTTTCGTTTTACAATTTGGACCCTCAATAGGACTAGTTTTTAAATTTCAATCTTGTCGGTTTTAAGATGAGAGGGTTTTCTACCAAATTTCTAGTCTTTTGCATACTTGTTACTTGATTTTGATTTTACGGCATTTGGATAAGGAAAAGATAGTTAGACGGGGATCCTACTTGTGGGGCCCAAACAAGGACAATATTGAATCCTTGAAGAACGATGATGCTAATGTTCAGACGCGGAGGCGGAGATCGCTAGGGTCACATAGTGCTCTGTATTTCTTCCTAACATGTGAAAATGATAGGTCCAAACTATTTAAATAGCCCCTAATTGTAATTAATAGCCCCTAATTAATTATGGTATGGTGGCCACTGGGTAGGTGAGTTTAAATTTTAGGATGGTGGCGGGAGAACTAGGGTTTGAGGTCTGAAAGGACGTTAGAGGATAGCCATTGGGAAATCTACCAAGTTATGTCAAATGACGGAGAGGACTCTCGGGTCTAAGGGCCAGGAGGATGAAGGTTGACAGCCATCAGCAATAGCGAATCAGAGATGACAGCCCAAAGACAAAATTCCAAGGGTCAGGGTCTGAGGGCCGGAAAGACATGTGCGTGCAATCATCAAACTTTAAGGAGTGATTCAAATGACCATTAAAGCTCTCGGGTCCAAAGACCAACGAGATGCCAAAGTTTGGCCATGTGGAATAGTGAAGCCAAAAGGGAAACCCACAAAGGGAAACTCAAGAGGGGAAACCCAAGGGTCAGGGCCTACAAGGTATCACAGATGCCAAAAAAGGCAAACTGATAGAGAAAACCCAAATGGGTTTAAGACTTAACAACTTTGAAAGGGGAAAAATTTGGTCAACCCTAAATGAGACTTTTGACAATGTATTGACCATCATGGACACCCAAAAGGGGCACGCAAAATGAGGTTAAGCAAAAAGGACCCGACAAGGAAATAAAGGAAAGAGAGGGTCCTCGTTCTGAATGGGGCATGTGTGCAAGAGGCACACAAAATGGCGACTCTACTGGGAGAACGCTCCTGACGTTCTAAAGATAGATACTCATTCTAAACCTATGATCTCTGGTTTCACACACCAAAGCCGATTTCAAAAATTGAACTAAGAGAAAGTTAAGGAAGGTGAGCTTGAATTGTGTCGTGACATCATCATGGAGGTGTGTGCATGGTGAGTTCATTTCCTTTCCTCAAACATAGTATGGACAACTACTGATCTGGAAGGACAAGCTACGTAGTTTGCTTGACCCCAAAAGTCACCTAGACATTGCTCCACTATAGATCAGGAGTCCATAGCCCTGACGGAGTTGTCACTATGACCCCACAAATAGAGCTCTATTACCACCCAGTCATCCATAGCCCTGGTAGAGATATTCGCACACCCATACAATTCTTGACTTTATATCGTCTGTTCTTTTCATTTGATATTTTCTTTATAGTACTTTTCCTTTTCTTTCTTTTTCTCAACCGTGTAAGCATTGAAGTTCACTATGGGCTTGGAAATCATAGTGGTCACTAGAGAACACTTTATATTTTTCACTCATCTAGCCTTCCAGTAATCACCATGTGATTCTTCAGAAACTTTAAAGTTCTTTTCTATGTGTTCCATGATAGATGCAAGAAATTCAAATGGGACGCCATCCTAGAGTAGTTTGGAGTTCAAAAGAGGAAAAAAACCAATGCTTAGGGGCTTTCAGAGAATATTAATAGGGAATGAAGGCTTATCTAGAGAACAAACAAGAGCGGTCAGTAGGGTAAACCATTTGTCAACCAACGATGGCCACCACGACTAGAACAAGGGGAAACCTTGCTAGCAACAAAAATAACTGGGGAATGCACCAAAACAAAACAAAGCAAGAAAGAAAAGTAGGGAAACCTACCCTAATATATGTACATGTATCTACATGGACAACTCTAAAAGAGCTCAGGCCTGAAAGTAATGCTTGAGATACTGCCCATTGATGGGAAACGAGATGTCTTAACTAGTTAAAGTCTTTCTATGAAAGGCATTATTGCCAAAGATTCCAGCAATTTGAAAGGGTCCAAGCCAAATTTTGTCGAATTTGTTGTGTCCCCCTTTTTTTTTGTGGGCCTTCTCCCAATATAGGACCAGATCGGCAACACGGAAGGTGTTGATTTTGGTTCGGTGGTCAAACCATCTTTTGACTACTCCCTGATGTTTGAATTTTTTTTCTGTTGCATGGTCTCATAATTATTCTAGGTGTAACAACTCAGCTAGGCAAGCCTCTTTTTTGTCTCCTCCATAAAAATCATTAATGAACTAGAGGGTAGGGATCTTCAAATGTATGCGGAAAATGGGCACCAAGCTATAGACAATTTGGTAGGGGGAATCTCCAAGGGCAGCCTTGTGACTGGTGTTTTCTTCCCACAGGGTGAAACAGAGTTGTGTGTGCCAGTCCTTGGGATTCCTATCCATCAATTTTTTGATTATGGTGATCAGGTTCTTATTGGTGGATTCGGAAAGGCCATTGCCTTGGGGATAATTGTTGGATGAGAATTTAAGTCTGATACCATATTCAAATGCCCAACTTGTGAATTCTAATGAAGCGAATGCAGGACCATTATCACATACCAATGCTTAAGGACAACCAAAGTGATTTAAAATAAAAATTTCCAAAAAATTAGTTACTACTTCAATTGTGCATTTCATAAAAGTGATTGCTTCTGTCCACCTAGTACAGTAATTTAAAGTGCTCAGAATGTACCTATGTTCAACAGATGATGGAGGGATTACCAGACCAATGAATTCAAGAACCCACTACCTGAACAAGCTTACCTTCAAGACAGGTTGCAATGGGACAACACCATTCTTTTCCTAGGTGGTTGCAGTCTAGCGTACATGGCAGGTGCTGCCATGACCATGAGTGTCCTTAAAAACTATGGGACAAAAGTACCCAGCTCTCAATATTTGAGGCACAGTTGACAAACTAGAATCATGACCAGTTCCAAACTTATCATGGAATTTCTGGAGAACCCGTTCAACTTCCACTTTACCAAGGAATCTTAGGTAGATACCCTCATGGTTCCTTATGTACAATATGGCTCCTTGCAACATGTAACTACTTCTTTTCAACTTGAGTGCGCACTTTTGGACTCCCTGCAAGCGAGGTGGAAATTTATGATTCAATAGATAATACACTATGTCATCAGACCATTCCCTTGGAGAGACATCCTCTAGCTAGTATTGTTGCACTCTGAGTTGAGGCCCAACCTCAATAACTACTTCTGCCATCATTTTGGGAAGTGCGTGCCCTCTCACCAGTCTCATTGGCTAGATTTCCATATCATACTCCTGTAGCAATGTGATCCATTTTTCCCTTTGTCCTCCCAACTTGTTCTGCATGAGCAATGTCTTTACCATTGGGTCTAGATTTATGGTAAACACTTTGTTGCACATGATATAATGCTTGAACTTCTTGACCACCTTAACAAGGGCATAATCTTATTTTTTGATGTTGTGATAATGTAGCTCGACATCTTTCAAAGGAGCACTCATGAAGTCGATTGGACGTTCACTCCCCTCATCATCTTTCTATGTCAAAATACTGGCACACAAATGATTTGAAGAAAACAAGTAGACATTGAAGGGCTTCAGATAGTTGGGGCTGACTAGCACAAGTGCGTCACCAATTGCCCTCTTAATTTCCCCAAAATCCCACTTTGCTTCTGTGGTCCACTTGACCTTGGCATCCTACTTTAGCATAGCATTGAGTGGTTTGATGATTTATGTGAAGCCTATGATAAACTTACAGACAAAGTTAATCTTTCTGAAAAAGGATTTTAATTCTTTCTTCTTGCATGGCAGCTGGATCTTCATGATTGATTGGATATGCTTAAGATCAATAGAAATCCCCCTCTCTGAGAGGACATTTCCAAGGATCTTCC
The DNA here is from genome assembly GCA_007115665.2 of Sequoiadendron giganteum. NCBI lineage: Eukaryota > Viridiplantae > Streptophyta > Pinopsida > Cupressales > Cupressaceae > Sequoiadendron > Sequoiadendron giganteum. Next base: position 564,857,471 of record CM021104.1, on the reverse strand, counting down.
CTTCAGTGACACCAAAGATACACTTCTTCTGATTAAGGGAGACCCCGTATTCATGGCATCTCTAAAAGACTTTGCATAGGTCAGTGACATGATTACCCCACTAATTTGAGAACATTGTTAAATCATCCATGTAGATGATTATGCACTTGCTGATCAGTTCCTTGAAATAATATCCATGGCATGCTAGAAGGTAGCACCAACATTGATGAGTCTAAATGACATTCATCTATAATAGAAAGTTCCCCATTTGGTGGTGAACGATGTTTTGTGTCGATCTTTGTATTGTACCATGACCTGATTGTACCCTGAATATCCATCTAGGGAGGACATCATCTGAGAGCCATTTACTATCTGCAACACTTCATCTAATGAGGGTAAAAGATATTTTTCCTTCTCTGAGGCTCTGTTCAGATTGTGGAAGTCGACGCATAACTTGATTTCCCCATTTTTCTTTCTAACAGGAACCAAATTTGCCACCCATGTGGAATGTCTAACCATAAAAATGATCCTGGCTGACAACAACTTTTGTACTTCTTTGTATATTATCGGTTCCAACAAAGCATTGATAGGGCATTGCCGCTATTGAAATGGCTTCACATCTGGTCTGAGAGGGATGGTGTGGGTGATAATTTATGTATCTTACATTTTGAGATCCTCATAGCACCAAGCGATGGCATCATTGTACCTCTACAAAGCCTGAATTATACCCTTTCTTTCCTCAGGAGCGCACACCTTACCAATAAACACGTTCTTAGCATTCCCAACTATCTTGAGGTTGTGGGTGTCACACTGGCCACTGATGGTATCTTTCTTAGCCTGCTGATCTTGATCTCTAATCTCATCCAAGTCAAATATTCGCTCTAATTGGACCATCTCCCTAGGGGTGGTATTGGTCTTTAGATTGACAATCCATTCTATATCCAGGTCAACCTCTTGAGGTTCAACCTTGTCTATTATCTGAGTAGCGAACACATTGAAACTGGTGATAAAATACAAGATGTGTTTGTCATCATTGAACACTTGGAAATTCACTATATTATGTGGTACAGATGGAACAAAGGTGAGTTCCACATTTAATCTCTTGAGGCTCGATAGGGACAATGGCTATAGTGTTCTTTCTGCCTATGCCAAGGCATTGGCATTATGATTTTGAGAACGTGGGATCAATTGGATATTGAAAGTGTCTAACCCTTCTATCAGATCCCACAACCTATTCCTACAATTGGTGAGTCTTCGATCATAAGATGAATAGAGATTCCTAACCTACTTTATGACCAATCTCTAAATCCTCTAACACTTGGAGCATTTTGACACCTTTTCTTAATGCGATAAGGAGTCCCAAGACAAGGGCCTCATATTCTGCTACATTGTTGTTGCAATAAAATTGAAGCCTATTAGCAAAAAAGTATGACTTACCTCTAGGACTGATTAATTTCAAGCCAGATCAAGCCCCATGCTTGGATTTGGACTCGTCAAAGCGCAACATCCAGAATCTAGGAGAATCCTTGAACGCAGAATCAAGAGACCCAACTTTCCCCTTTGATGGGGCTCTCATTTTAGTAACCTTTTGGGGAGGTGTAGGGGCAGAACATGTCTTTTCTGGCGGTTTCGATCCAGTTCCCACATTCGGAGTGATTTGTCTTTTAATATGTTCAATGTTTCTCTGGCATAAACAATATTCAAACTTTGAATGGGCAACATTGTATACCCCGCACCAATTAGGCAGCAAGAGTTCCTAGAAGTTCATTCAGGTTCCCAAACTAAGCTGGTTATGTACCCATTTTTCCATGAAATATTGGAAACCATCCAACAATCCAAGATTACCATCCTCTCTCGATTCATCATCAGACTCTATCAACACTTCAGTGCTTTGATAAGTATTAGCTAAATTAGCAGGTAGGCTGCATAGTACGAGGAAAACCTCACTTGTTCCTTCTTCTCCAAGGCATTCTTGCTTATTGAAATATGATACTGGGGAGTAATTCCCCAAATCTATTTGAGAAAATAACACTTCATTAGTGTTGTTGTATCCTCCAATCATGAATCTCATCTATGGCTCTCAATCGATCCCAATCTGATTGGGCATTCCTTTCCATGGTAACCACAAGTGTGAATAGTTAGTTGCAGTGTACCCATTTAATGCTCTTGTGAAATCCCTTCCTAGGATTATACCATACATATCTGGGATGTCAGCCACTTGAATATCAATAGTCTATTGGATATTGGGATCAACAAAAGTTTTCATAGGTATTCTATTAATCTCTCCCACTATGTTGATCTTAGTCTTTTAAAGCTATGTTACCTTTCATCAGGAGGGAGTTGGTGTTATTGTGAGTGCCTTGCACATGCTTAGGGGCATGACATTGGAAGAAGCTCCTGAATCTAGCAGGCAGTTATGGAGGTTCTTCCCAAACACACAGATGGTGGTCAGGAAGGGAGGAGTTTTGAATTTCCCTTGAAAAAATCCTTCGGAAATATCCACTTGGGTGACTTGGCCTTTGTCATTTTCATTGCCCCTGCTTTGGGTTACTGTCTAATCAGTTTCTTTGTTGGACTTCTTGTTTGCTTGTTGACTTACAGATGAATTAACCTTCTTGTTGAAGACTTGTCTAACGACCAACTCATTTTGCTAATCCTAGAAGGAAAACCTCTTAGTTGGGGTTTCTTGAGTCGACTCGACTAACAGAGTCTCATTTATCATTCTGAAAAAGGCATTTCTTATGGCTGGCACCTTGAGTAACTCAAAGGCATACACACTTAGCTTCACCTTTTTAAATTCTTCAGCAATTTACTCCCCCATATTTTCAACCTCCTAATCATAGGAAACATTTTGGGAGGAGCTGGTGATATTTTGGAAGGATTTAGTGGGTTGGCTTTGGTTATGGTTCCAGTTGTTTGTTCTTGTTGAGGTACCACATACGTACATGGGGAAATCTTGGGTTATTGCTCACATTTAGATCAAGAGGCGTACTAAAATTATTAGGTAGAGTGGAGGTTGTACAAGGACCTCTGACATGACTGCCAACCTATCTATTCCTGAGGTTGTAAGGGGTAGTCAATTGGTGAAACATTTGGACTTCATCTTCTCTAGGCTCTTCTTCATCCTCTTTAGGGCCATTATCTACTTTATCAAAAAGTTGAACCAAAGGGCTTTCAAAACTTACGTCCTCTTGCTTTGTCATTGTTGTTCCTAGTGGGGCCTTACTATTCTGGTGTATTGCACTCAGATTTTGGGAAAGGAGCCTGATTCACCACCAGCACCATAGAGTCATATGGGTCGGACGATATGATGTCTTTGCATCCTGAATTGTCCACAACATTTTGGACCTCAACCTGGAAGATTTTGACAATAGTTTGGAATTTTGGACAATCTATCTCAAAGTGCTGACTTGTTTTTTGTATATGACACCAACCAGATAAAGTGCTCTCAACCAAGTAAACTCTGCTTGTAGTGTTCTCATTATTGTTGGGATGATCAAGGGGTGTGGAGACACAACCATTGTTGGGTCTCGTATTCCATGTCCGATTTTGCCTTTGGGAAGGCCTTCTATCAAAGTTCTGACCCAAACTTTGATTTTTGTCATAATTATGTCAAGATGATGTGCTGACATCCCGACTGTCCCAAATTTCATGATGATCTTGATTGTCATGATTGAGACTGGCTTAGATGCATTTTTGTGATGCTTGCAATTGGTTGTTCTAATTTCTTAAATGTTTCATATCGATGGAGTGGAAATTTTCTTGATCATCTCTGTGAGCTCATCAGGCGAATCCTTTTCAGTATTGTTCAGTTGGGAAGCTGAATTTTGGAGGAATACGGGTTGTGCAACTGGCTGATTTTGATGTGTAGGTGGGAATTCAAATGCTTGGAGATACGTCAACACCTGGGATGGCTAAAAATACGCCTGTTGCTGCTAGGGTAAAAAGTAGTGAGGGACTAGAGGTGCCTTATTCATTGGTTAACCGAGATGTGGAACCATAGGCAGTTGTGGTACAAGATTCATGAGGGGCATCTGATGTTGCAAGGCTTGGGTAAGCCCTTGAATCTAGGCAGGATGTGCAATTTTCTTGAGAGAGGGCAACGGACTAAAGATATTATGACCCAAATCTACGCTAGCAATGATGACCTTAGTGTGTACATCTACCAACCTAGCAAGTGGTGGCCGCATCCCTTTTACCAAAGCTGAACTAAGGTTGTCCAATGCTGCATAATAAATAGGAAAAATAGATGTGTCATTGAAAATGTATGGGGCTTGCACCTGAGTGTATGCTCTATGGAAGTGATCATTAAAAGAGATGATTATTTTATTGATCTCCCTTTGGACTGACATGAAGTGTTGATATGAATCTGCAAGGCTGACCAGGGTCTTGAACTTCTACAAAAAAGCATTCTTCAGCAAGGTCCAAGTATTGATAGTTCCGACGGGCAAGTTGATGTACCAATAAAAAGCCTCCTCCCCTAAGGAGTAGAGAAAGAGCCAACAATCCATATCCTCATATATGATCTGCATAGTTTTCAAGGCAATTTTGAAGATCTTGACATGCTCTTCTACTGTCCTCTGTGTGTCCTGAGCATTGAAATTCGTGCAAAAAAAATCATTATTTTTTGGCATATCATGATAGAAGTTGAAGGCCAAAGGGGACGAGTTATTACCTAACCACAACATGGGAGGGGGTGGTTGAGGTGGTTGTGCCATTTTGAGTGGTGGTTGTAAAGGGATAGCAGTGGTGAATGGGACAACCCCTGGGGCTGAGACTATGTTTAGCTCAAAGATAGTGTTCATCTCAGATGTAGTGGCAGCCTGGAAGGCTATTCAAAGTGGATGGATGGAATGTGAGGCTGCCAAAAATAAAGGAGGAGATGGAGATGAAAGGGAAATGATTTGATTAGGTGAATTGGAGGTGGATGCTTCCCCTTGTTTAGCTCTTTTACCTTAGATAGGGGGCGATAATTCTTGAAATTCCCCTTTGTTCGGTGTAGACCTCGAGATTTGGTGAAATCTCTCAGGGGAGAAAGACCTGATTTGATCTAGGTTTGTTTCCCAAAAATCCCTCCTTCTAGCGCCAATTTTGTTGATGGCGTTTTCATGCACTTTTCAACATAGGCGATGCATAGGTGCATCACCTCTCTTGAAAGACAATCTTCCACAATTAGATTCCATAATAGTATCCCAAGATCTCTCGGATGTGAGGTCATGATGGTGCTTGGAATATATCAGTTTATTTATCATGTTATTTTGTGGAATCACAAGGCAATCTTACATGGACAAAGCTATAGGAGAATTGGATCTATGAATAGAGTTCTTCAGATAAGAAATTACTGCACTCCATTTTATCATTGAATTTGGCTTTACAATGTGCAATGAACCTTAGCATAGGTTACTTCTTTAAAAAAAAGGGAAAAAGGAAAGGAAGAGAGAGGGTTCCTTGGACCTACAACTATCGATGAATAGTGATCATGGAGGTTTCTATTGTGGATTATTTCCTTAAAATAGAATTTCACTTAATCAAAAATTTTACAATGCCATGAAATCTATTCTATCTTCTAAGGACTCCAAATGTTTCATCATTCATTTGCCATATAGATGTGAATAAAGATAAATTTTAAAGAGTAGATATAATATTAGAGTCTATACTAACTTTGCACAATCACCTACCGACAACAAATGACTAAAATTATGGACAAAAAAAGCATACACACAACATGAATCTTCACCACCAAAGACAACATTACTAAATCTACCAAGGATAGCTAAAAATGAAACTAGAGTCTTAAATTATGGGAGAAGAATCATGAAACATGGAAAGAAATCCAAAAATACACCAAGAATCACTGTAGTTCTATTGCAATTTCCACAACATGTCTTTACAACAACTCAACTCTCTCTAAAATGAGAGGAGGAGATCCCTATTTATAGTTTCCAAAAAACAAAATGAATGCCCACGATTCACTTTACACCAGGGTTTCACCTACCCCCAAATATATTACATTTAAAAATACATCTTTTGTCCATATCCTTGTTTTGTCTTCTAGTGGTAACACTGTAGCAATTTCCTCCTTTTGCTGACTGCGCTTTGATGCAGCTATTCTTTTAGAAATTATTCATCAAAAACAAGGGTGCCTTACTGGTTCTTCAAATTTCTGTACTCTATGAATCTCAAGATCACCGGCCGAAGCTTATCGACCTCAATGATGTCATATTTTAGCACCTGGTAACTCCATTCCTTGGGATTGTTAACGAGATTTTCCCAGTCCTCATGATACTTGAAAACATGGTCCCTGAATAGCTCAGAATCGGTGAAAACTTGAGCAAAAAAGCTCATAAAGTCTGTGGTAACCTTGGCTGACATCCCTTTCTCCATCCTCCTTTGAAAGTGAGGCTTCATGATTTCTAGATTGATCTTGTCAGTGGGCATTTCATACCCCGTCATCAGCTTTAGGTATCGGAAGCAATCCCCTCTAGCCTCCTTGGTGCATTCAATATCCAAAGTTACTCACTCAAGCACCTATTCCCAGTTGTCCTTCTAGTGATTGAAGTCTCACTTCCATACATCCATTAACCAATGGTCATCATCTTTGAAGGCCAACTCCTTTTTGCAAACCTCACTTGGCAGTGCGAGGATAGCCTCGATTTTGGGTAAGAAACCCCATATTTCTTTGGGAACTCAATACATATCTTCCTTGTCCCTTCAAGAGATGTTTGTACTTCTAAAAATTTATTCGATGTTCGAACAACCAAGTTGAGGCCCATATTCCCAATATCCAAGACCTATCAAAACCAGTTTTTTGTAGTCTTGTCCAGGTTCCTTCTCCTTTCCATCTTGTTAATCTATTCCTTGGAAAAAAACTGTGACAGGGTTGATGATGTGGTGGGTTGTTTCTCTACAAAAGACCATTGTTGAATATAGCTCATCAAATCATCCACCTATCCCTTGAGCTCTTCCTTTGAAACCTTATCCTGTTGGATGAGGTGCACCACTGTGGTGACAGATTCCTAGAGATGGTCAACCTTTTGTTCCCTAGTGGCCATTCCCAAGTCAATGGTGGAGACGTTATAGCTTATTCCTTGTTTTCCCACCATTGGCATAACTATTTGTACAACCCTGGATCCAGAGGCATCCATCACTATCTTTGATCTGATTCTAGGATTTTTCTCCTTCTTGGTACCATTCTGAGCTCTAGCAAGTATTTCCTCCAGTTTTAATTTTGGGTCCTTTACGGTGGGAGTTTTCTTTTCAAGTTGTCTTTCTAGTCAGTTGGGCATCAAGCATCCTTCCTTGGGTGATTCATGTCGATCTTTTCTATCCTCCACCCTAAGTTCAATGGCTTTGTCATTGACAACCTCCTGCTCAATTCTTGTGTCTTCCTTCTCCTCATCAGAATCTTGCACGAGCATTATACATTTGGTAGCAGATTTGGTGAGCAGTTGCTTATTAGGGTGGTCTTTTCTTTCAACATCATTTTCTTCTTCATCTTGGTCATGCCCACATTCCTCAGGCTTATTCTCTTGTTCCTCTTCGTTGAAGGATGTTTCTTCATCATGCTCGAGGGTTTGATCATCTCCTTCCACAGGAGACCTACTACCCTCAGTCTCTAGAGCAACAACCCTTTCTTCTACCATAGGCTATCCTTCAACCTCTTTGTCCTCAATCTCCTTGAGTTTCTTGTTCCATTCTATGTTGAGCTCTAGATCAACTGTTTCTAGGATTATGTTTATCCCTACACCTTTGTTGTAATCACTGGAAGACTCATAGGCCACCTCATCGATCACCTGATGCTTGTATATTGGGTGCTCATGATACTCAAATTCCTCTTCTTCCAATCTCTCAGCTACCTCCAGTTGTCATCATTCGAGCTCATTAGAGATTAGCATTGTAGCTTCCATACTAGGTGGCTCAGTAGGTGGAGGGGTAACTAGAGTGTTGACCATTGCTTGGGAAATTGCAGCCTGCACCATTGGATTTGTAAACATCCCTAAAAGTTTAGATGACACATTCTACATGTACTTGATGAAGGACTCAGGAAGAGTGAGGGCGAGCATTGCAGCAGGAGTAGTGATAGTCGGAAGAGGAAAGGAAGGAGACATAAAGGACAAGGAAATTGACTAGGTCATGGCAGAGGATGAATCCAATGATATGACCTTTACGATTGGAGAAGTGGAGGTGAGGTGGACAGCAATGTCCATCATGGGTAGAGAGGAAGCAGCTATTGTATGTGAAGTGGGTTGGATGGTGGGAATAGTAGCAATGGTTGTAGTAGTAGATGAAGCGGGTGGAGATCTTGGTGGATCAGCTTCCATCTCCTCACCCTCATGGAGTGGATCTTCAAGTATTACTGGCATCTTAGTGACATTGCTCAATCTTTTATGCTTCTTAGAAGGCTTGCCCTTTGAGGCCTTTCTAGCATATACCTTTTGGTTGGGTTGCTTCTCATCAAGCTCCTTTCTCATCCTTGACTTGACATATGGTGGGGATTTGGATGTTTCTCTAGTTGTAGTAGCAACCGTCTCACCATCAAAATCACTTGGCTCACTTTTGAGCCACTTGAATGTCAAGGTGACTCCCTGTTTCTTTAGTCAAGCCACCTGCTCATCGATCCATGCCTTAGTTCGAGCCTCAATGAGCTTGATAAGAATTTTGAGGTCATCAAACTTTTTTCATTACAATCAATTAAAGGCAATGGTATATTTGCAATGGCACTGTATCTTGGGTCGATCACTCTACTCTCGTCCTCTTCAATTTTATCTAGGAAAAGACACAGGTTAACCTTTTTCATCAAGTATGCAATCATATGCATATAATTTTGTACCCACACTTCAATTTCATCTTTGCAATTAGCCTAAATTTCCTTAACATGGTGGAGGTGGTCATACCTTTGTCCAAGCACTCTCTTGATGTGACCATATGGGTCCATCCATGGTCTAGGTGTATGCTATCTGAAGTGGTACTCGACTAGCTCCTTCTTTGAATTTCCTGAGCATTGGGAAGTATGAATTTCATACATTCCCTAGTTGAGTGTGAGGGAATAAGGCGTTCCTTCCAAATTCTTACTACTTAGAATGTTGTGTGTGTGTTGCAGTAGCCAAGTTAGTTCCAACAGTACAATCTCGTCATTAGCGTACCAGGGCAACTTTTTTGCCTTTCAGAGAATACCTAGGCACAAATGTAGGTGAACTTGGGAAAATAAATGAATTGGAAGGCATAATTCTTGAGGAGGGACCTGGCACTACAAGAGACTCTCCTTTCAAAGTGACCCCCAAGAAGTCAGATGATGTAGGTGGTGAAGGCATCTGTCACCCTATAGTAATCCCTCTTGAAATTTCTATATTGTAGCTGACGGTACTTCTCATATGGCTTAAGCTCTCTTCCCGACGTCTCATTGGGAACCAACAAAAATCCACTATAATACTGTCGATCCATAAGTTAATATACCAGGTAGGACGTCATGTAGAATTTGGACATGTTCTTCACATTAACGAATTTCTCATGGAAGCAATTACTGATTATCTCCCCCCAATAGAACACGGTATCATCCCCATGGATAGTTTGGTCAGAAAAATACATCATCCACTCCTAGAAGAAGGCCACAGTAGGAAGGACCATTACTCTACTCAATAGGGTTACTAGATCATGGTAATCCTTGAAGAAATCACTGTGGTAGTGCTCCTGAGGAACCTTGGTAGAACTGCCCCTCCTATCCTTCAACCAATAGTGATTTATTAGTTTGTTGCACTTCAAAGGATCCTGATCACACAACGCCTTGCACTCTTGGATAGTCGAGCTCTCCATCCTCTCAAAAATGGGGATGTGGAAGGTTTTAGTTATCTTGAGAGGGGACATCTCAGCCAAGATGTTGCCATCCCTATCCATAATGGTCATTGTTTCAAGTTGGTCTACCTCTTGGTACACCATCACTAGTTTGGGGGAAATCAAGGTAGGAGGCAAACTCGTGGCCTTAGCAAGTCTGTTTCTTCTGATCAGTCTTGCATTATCATTCTTTGGCTCTATTCTAACTCTTTGTGTGAAATCATCAATATTGATGTGTCTGATATTGGTGTCTATGATATCCTTCCAACTAGTTGTGACTTTGGAGTGGAATGGGACTCCCTAGAATTGGTACTTCATTTAATCTTTGTCCTCTTTTCCTCGGGGAGCCTTGGCCATCCTTTTCCCTTTATCTTTGGCTGCCCTAGAGGCCTCTGCACTAGATTCCATAAATTCTCCACAGAGAGTTGGGAGTTAGTAAAAGTAAACATGAGGATGCAACCCCTTGGAAAATTCTTGCAAATCAATGTTAGATCAAACAATATTCATTTAAGAAAATTCTAACACTTGATAATAATAACATTGGAAGGTAAACAGGTGACCTAGGCCCTAAGGGTAAGACTTCCCTTAGAAAAATATTGTTTGGAAGGGAAAATGATGCAAGGCATCCCTGACGACTTCTCCCTATCTTGGATTTTCTCAAGAAAGGGCTCATGTGGGAGAAGGTCAATTTTTAGCACGTGGGTCAAAATCAATTTTTAATTTGGAGGCCAGTTGAGTCATCATTTTGGCATTCGGGCCCTAGCTGTAGGAAAGTCTTTCAAGGTTGGTTGTTTGGAAGAACACTGGGCAAATGGTATTATGCGGATTGGGTTCCAGAGTCCGGGTTGTAGGGGTATCTGCTTGGGAATAGTCATGCAGAACAGTGAAGCCTGAACAAAAGTCCAGGAGGGCCTTCCCGATGGATCAGATCCGAGGCGAATTTAGCAGCTTGCTTAAAATTTAGAGGCAAGTTGGGGTTTGGGGCCCAGTGTTTGGGAAGGCAGATAGGTTTGGTTGCTCGAGATAGTGGAAACAAGATGGAGTTCCGAGGACAGAAGTGCAAAGGCCAGAGTCTGGGCGAGGTTTGGACTTATCATTTTCCTTGGTCGAATCATGTAGAGCAAAGGGGAGATGAGGGCCTGGGAGCTTAGAAGATGTTCCGTGGCTGCCGAATGAAAGAACAAATTAGAGATAGCGGACCATGGATGGAATTCTTGGGTCCAGAGTCTGAATTTTGGTTTTTCTACAAGTTTAGGGCGGACTTTGCAAATGTGGGGCCTGACGGCCGGGAGGACAAAGGTCAATGGTCATCAGCAATGACAAAGTGGAGAGGGAAACCTAGGGACAAAAATATGAAGGCCGGAGTTCGAGATGAGCTTCGTCATCAAAGTATGTTTTCTCTAATATTTTTTATGCCATGGCCAGAGATAGGCTCAGGCCCCAAAGGTACGATCGCTTGCTTCGAAGAAAAACGGTGGGACACCAAGGGTTCGGTTTTCGATTTGGACCCTCTATAGGACTGGTTTTCAAATTTCAATCCTTTGGGTTTTAAGATGAGAGGGTTTTCTACCAGATTTCTAGTCTTTTGCATACTTGTTACTTAATTTTGATTTTAGGACATTTGGATAAGAAAAAGACAGTCGGACGATGATCCTACCTATGGGGCCTGAAGAAGGAGAATGTCGAATCCTTGAAGAATGATGATGGTAAATTCTGGGCATGAAGGTGGAGATCATTGGGGTCACACAGTGCTCTATATTTCTTCCTGACATGTGAAAATGATAGTTCCAAACCATTTAAATAGCCCCTAAGTGCAATTAATACCCCTTAATAATTGCTAGTATGGTGGTCGTTGGGTAGGTGAGTTTAAATTTTAGGACAAAGGCTAGAGAACTAGAGTCTGAGGGCTAGGAGGATGAAGGTCAACGGTTGTGAGCAATGGTGAATCAAAGAAAGCAACCCAAAGACAGAAGTCCAAGGGCTAGGGTCCGAGGGCTAGAAAGATGCTTGGGAACAGTCGTCAAATTTTAACGAGTGATTCAGACGAACATCGAAGCACCAGGGTCCGAAGACCGAGGAGACACCAACATTTGGCTGTGTGGAATGGCAAAGCCAAAAGGGAAACCCACAAAAGGAAACCCAAGAGTGGAAACCCGAGGGTTCGGGCTCGGAAGGTGTCACAAATGCCAAAAAAGGAAAATTGACAGAAAAAACCCAAAAGGGTTTAAGACTTAACTACTTTCAAAGGGGAAAAATTAGGTCAAACCTAAATGAGACTTTTGAGAATGTGTTGACCATCAAGGACACCCAAATGGGGTATGCAAAATGATGCGAAGCAAAAAGGACCCGACAAGGCAAAAAAGGAAAGAGATGGTCCCTGTTCTGAACGAGGTGTGTGTGCAAGAGGCACAATAGTGAGCTCCATTAGAGATGGGTGCGCCACTCCACTCCTCTACTCACCACCACTTAGTAAGCTCACTTTCTCAATTTTTTATTTCTACATTTCTCTTTAAGTCATAAAGCATTTCAATGAAAAAAATTCAAGAGAATCTCTCCATGTATTTTCCCAAGCTTGGGCTCGACCCATGATAGATTTTCATGTATTCTGCATTTTTGTGAAAAACCCCACATGGGTATTCTAAAAATAGGACAAATCTGTATTTTAAAATGAAACTCCTCATGTGGGTTCTCTATATTTGAAATAAAACCACTTACTTCTGTATTTCATGAAAAAATCAAAATGGGCATGCTGAAATAAGGAGAAATCTTTATTTTTGTCAAAAACCCTCATGGGTATTTGGTATTTTGAAAGAAAACTCCTTTAATTCTATATTTTATGAGAAAATCACATGTGGGTACTCTGTAACTTGAATAAAATTTTATGTTGAACCATGTGATTTTCCCTTTTCTCTAAAATATTTTCTTCAAATGAAATAAGGTTTCCTTCTTGTTGGATATTGAAAAAAATATAGCATAGTTCATTAACTTGGAGGAACAAGAAAACTTACTTCTCACTGTAGCTTCATTTTACCTCCATAATATGTAGATTAAGGCTTACCTTTATGCTGAATAAAATACTCAGAAAAATTTCACTTCCCTATAGAAAATATTATGACTATTTTCCATTACTTGATCACCTAGCTACATATTTAAAATGCCTCAGAATCATAGTGCATTTTTAACTCACAACTCATAAGGAAAAAGACAACCAAACTCCTTCAAATACTTTATTTATTGCTGCTCCATTGATAAGGCATTATGTATGCCTATTCACCATCACATTATGAGCATGAAAAATTTCTTGACTAGCCACAATAAAAGTGACAAACACTATATGGTAGCAAAGATACAATTAATTTGATAGTATTTAAAACTTGTATTGCAATTTAATTGACTCTATTAAGTTCATTTTTCACTGGTGGCTTTCATTTCACTGCTTAGATAGGTGTAAGTTATGAATGAACAATAAACTTAATTGCTCTAATGACTACAATTATGTTTTACTCCTTTAGTTGGATAGCTTAGATGAGCATGATAGTTGTACTTTCCTTCCCATCCCACTTGTAAATTTAAGGGGCAACATGTTGAGCTCTACCCTTGTGGGAGCCCGTTTTACCCCACATGCTTTATGTCTTCAGAAAATAATCAGCTTCGTGACTTTTCCTATACCTGCATAGGAAACAAACAATGTTAGCAAAAATAATGAATATCATGATGTTTACTCTTTCAGCTCTGATTCTTGCACTTTTCTTTTAGTTGATGCTATGCATCCCAAGGATTGAATTATATTTCTGTTAGTAGGGCATGTAATATAGTTCATATCCTAAGCTCTTAATTGACACCTTTCTCAATATTTTGCCAATACAGTCAGGAGCGGAAGTAGAATGGAGCAAGCTACAAGGCATCAACTGAAGATCAAATCAGGAAATGATAGATATATCCTCTATTATTTTTCACTTGATTTCAATTGTATATTTCCTTTCTTGTAATAAATAGAACCAGCTAAAACCATGTCTTGTGTGGATGTTTTATTTTCTCCTTCTGCTTCTCATTCTGAAAAGAAATCCATCAGAAATGCAAACTTGTACTGTCATTTGTATTCTTGCAATCAAATAAAATCTGTAATATAACAATGTCATGGAAATAAAATGAAAGCAATGAAATGCTTAATCATTTTTATATTCAACTTTGTATTTCATTTTTTTTTAATTATTGAGCGATGACTCTGAAATTTATTCTCTCAAATAATGCATAACTAATACTAAATAGAATAGATGCAATCAACAATTTAAAACCATGTAGCAGCTAACTGAATTTCCACTTTAAGGTATAACAAACTCCAATCAACTCCACTAATTGAATTGTAGTGAAAATTGGTAATAATGACTATTCTCTATGCCCTCTGCAATGCTTTTGTGATTTTTTTTGGTGAAACTTATTAAAATCTATCGTTGCATAAGATTAAAATAAATAATATAATGGAAAATTTGTCATTTGATTTTTGTTGTTCTAGTCTTGTTTTGAATATTCTGAGTGTATACAATAACTTGATAGATTTCTATGTAGATATATGTGTCTATGATGTATTTGTATGTGTGAGTGTGTATGTTTGTATATGCATCTAATGCTTCTTAAATTTTCTCCCTACTACTTTCCCATTTCTAATCATAATGTAATGCTGGATATGGATATCATATGGTTCTTGGCTATAATGTTTGTTGCATATGTTGTGCAACTCAATATACAACCCAACATTGAAAAATACCTTATTCAAAATAACATAAACTCCTCAATTAGTTTGGTAAGTTTTAAATGCAAGGTATAATTGCAGCCAACACCAATATATGCAGCACATACATTAAACAATGTTGTCATGACAAGCTGTATGAAGTGATGTTTGCTTCTTGTTCCCATCCAACATACACATATATGTGTATTTAAAGTTATCTATATTTCTTTCACATGTATTGACAACTTTTGCTATGCATATGTATGTATGTTGTTAGCAAAAAGGTTCATCATTGTAGTGGCTCACAATATTCATAGCAAGTAAAGCCACAAAACAATAGTCAACAATGCCTTATGGAAAATAACATAAACTATTCAATTGCTTTGGTAACTTTAGAACTCTAAATACTATTGTGGCCATTGGTACTATATGGAAAGAATATATGAAACAACATTTTCATTGGTCTATCTTATTGATTTGCAACCATCGCGTGTATATGGAAACCATAAATGGCACAATATTGATTGCTTTCTAGTGATTTCTTCTATATGGAAAGTTTTAGCCAATAGGCTATATGTGTGAACTTTGCATGGAATTTTCATCAGCCTTCCTAGTTTCAAAGTTGTTGAGGAGCAATAAAAAATCCATATATATTTGCATCTACCTCTACATTCATAAATATCAGTGTATATTTTGTTTTCCACTTGCATCTTTATCTATTGGATGTGTTTGATGCATATATATGAATCTCTTGCTTTGAAATATATTGCCACAAAAAATTATCTGCTTCTTCTATTGTGTTTCATTTTCCTTTTCATGTGTGCAAATATCTATGTATGTCAAATTATATGTAGACAACATATACTGCTCCCTATGTTTATTATTTTTAGAAGATAGTTGTTAGTTGTTTCCTCCTCAAAGGGGAATTCTTAAAATAATAGGGTTTATATTAGGCCTAATAAGAAACATTGATATCACCATTCATCACACTGGTGGGTAGTGTATGTTTCTTCTCGGGGGTTTGGTGAGAACCTATTAGGCTCCATGACCCAATATAGTATAGTGGAGACTAGGCATTCTTTTGTTTCGTTCCATTTTACTTTCCTTGTGTGCAGATATACATATTTGTGAAGTTATCCGTGGAAAAAATTCCTCCCTATGTGCATTCGTGTAGGCATACATAATCAGATGCAAACAAGTCATATTGTTGTGCTAGTTTTACCAAGTGATGTTTATTTCCTTTGCTCCCATTGTGATTTATATATTGACAGTTCCATGTACGACTATATATGTGTGTTATCTACTTATTAAATTTATCTCACGATAACAAATTGATTCAAAACCTTCACCACAAAATGCAAACCATAAATGAAACAATATTGGTTTCAACATCAAGCTAAATGAAAAAACCCACACAAAACACGTGATATTATATTCTCTACAACCATACACATAAAATGGTGGTGATAGATGATACAATATAGCCTAAGCTAGAGAATTGCAACCATCACCACAAAATGAAAGCCATAAATAAAATAATATTGTTACGAATAGTCATCCACATGGGGAAACGTGTAAAGATATATTTTTTCCATATTTCCCATATCGCACCCAACATTCATCCCTATGTGCAAATATGTATGTATGTGAGCTCAGATGCAAAGAAAATTCATATATACTCCTTCCTATGTTTATTCTTTTCATAAGGTAGCTAGTTTTTTCTTTTTGTATGTCTATACTTAAAATTCTCTATAGAAATTAATTGCTACTTGCCTTCACATAGCCCTACCTCTATTCATTGATAATTTATGTGACATCTAACAAAAGAATAGGTAAATATGTTTCAATTTCCAGTTGTAGTTTTTCTATTCAAGACCCACATAATGCATTTATTGAAATTACTTTTATCAACTAAAATATGTGGTACCTTTTCTTCTGTAAAGTAATAATCTCAAGCTTTTCATTTTCAAGTTATTTTTTCAAAAAAGAAGGAGGGGGCATGATCCACAACATGTGCCAAATTACATGTAGCCACATATGTTTAAAACCTTGAGAAACATCATGAATGTCTGTGAATTTTTTTATAAGCCATTATTGAGTCTTGTTCTATTGCTATACCTACTATCAGAGCCATGAGTAAGGAGGGTAAGCTTTTGTGAGGGTGCAAGTTTGATCATGCGTTGTCCAGCTTGTGTGAAGGTGGTTAGAGGTTATTCTATGCTTTTTGCATGGGATAATGGTTGTAGAAGCAAAAGAAAAGGTGTTTCTTGAAATATTTCTTTTTTCACTTCTTGCAACAAAGCTAGCAGGAAGAGATGTGTTTGAAGCAAGTGGGAAAAGGTGAATAATGAAAAAAAACCTTTGCAATTTTTTTTCATTTGTGGTGTGTGTAGACATTCGCTATGTTTTCCAAGGATTTAAATGGCATGTGTCAGTTACACCATCACAAATACATGGAAACCATGCAACAATTAATGTTGATGCCATTTCACTTGCCCTCTCTATCAACACAACAAATTATTTTAATCTAAAAAAAAGAAACCACATGCCACCTTCTCCCTTACTGCCACCTTTTCCCCAGTCACTGAAAGGATTCAAAATCAAGAAGGCTAATGAAAATACCAACCAAAGTTCAATCTATATTGCCTTCCACCATATTGCAGTCTATGTTCCCTCAAAACAACCAACAACTCATAGGTAGCACCCCCCATTTCAAACCTCAAGAAACATAGCACTCTACTGTGTCAAGACCAGGCTTCTAATAAGGCTCAATTGTGGTTAGCCATAGTGGAATTTATGCAAAGGTGGTTTGATGTTATTTTTTGTTTTCTGAAAGGGGCAATGTTTGCAAAAGCACTACAAAAGTGTCGATTATGATAATTATTTTCCCATTTCTTCCACGAATGGATCTTGTAAATAACACTTAAAAATATAGTTTATCATTCTAAGAATGTTGCATAAAGTAAACATAGGGTTTAATATGTATAAATGGTGTTTGCATCTGCTATGACATACATACATATCTGTACATAGGGGAAATGCATTGTCCACCACTGTGAATAATGGTGGTATCAGTATTCTATACAACATTGAAAATATAGCTTATTATTCCAAAAATGTGCTAGTATGTATCAATGTTCTTTGCATCTGCTATGACATGCATCCAAACCTACACATTGCATTGTTCATCACTATGGTCAATGGTTACATCAAAGTTCCATAGAACAGTTAAAATATAGCTTGTCATTGCAAGAATGTCCTAATAGAATAAACATAGGGATCAATATGTATCAATGTTCTTTTCATGTATGATGACATACTTACATATTTGCACACATGAGAAATTCATTGTCCATCACTCTGATCAATGGTGTCATCATGAAGACTTTTATATTGCTTTACTAACCATCGCCCCATGCAAAAAATATAAAACAAGTGATTTGTATTTTTGCTGCTCACTATCAATAATGTCAAAGCTGAATATTTGATCCTCACATCCTTGTTTATTATAATGTTGATTTTCCATTTTAGTTGCCAGATGACCTTTTATTTCCCATCGTCTACCTATTGTTTATATGTAATTCCACATACATAAATTTCCACACATTGTTTTTGTGTCTATACATATCTAAGGAACAGTCCCCTAGAAATGCATCCAAGGCATACAATGCATATATACCTTCTTGGAAAATAAAATCTGCACTGATATATATGTATGATCAAGAGAAAGCATCATTTTGTTGTGCTTGGTTTTATATGTCCTATGTGCACATCTATCTATTATTGACATTAGATGTAGACAAGATTCATATCTTTGAATACTAATTATGGATATATATGTGTAACAACTTATGATGGTCCATCTGCCCAATATGGTAGGGTGGAGAGTAGGCTTTCTTTTGTTGCATTTCATTTTAGTTTATTTTCCCTGTGTGCAGATATGTATCTATGTTATTATTTATTTCAGCCTCAAAAAAGAGTTGCTTGAATGATATACTCTAAATTAGTTGTAATAAGGAACATTTATTTCACCATTCATCAAAGTGGTGGATGATGTATGTTCTTGCTATGTGTAGATCCGCCTTTATTTTTTGCTAGATACTATAGGGTACATACCAACAATTAGAATGGACTATGAATGAAAGAAGAGGATAATCTCCAAAAATTGTGTGCATTGCCATCATCATGAAATGTTGTTATTCTTAACGGTAACTGTACTATTTCTCTTTCCCTCTTCATTTTCATACATATAGAATTTCCGCCATTTCTAATTTTTTTTCCTTATCGTTTCTTATATGCAACATGTAACCATGGTATTGCATATTTTTTCCTTATACATTATAGAACTATTCAAATTTCATAATTTAGATATTGGTTACCAATGAAATGTGTTCACCTCACTAAAGTTCACATTTTCCTTGTAGATATTGCATGATACATACCAACAATTACAATGCATTATGAATCAAACAAGAGGAACTCGTGCAGGAGCACCCCAAAGTCAATCATCTAGGAGGGTAATCAGAAGGTCAAGACTTAATAACTTACTGAGTTAACATATAGAAAATCCCTTCCATTCCTTGGAGTTGTGCCTTAGAGGCATTTGAGAACTTTTTTTATGTTCATAAGGTCATGTTGACCATTTGCTAGATTGGGGTTTGGCTACAAAGATGTTTGTTGACCTTGTAGACCTCCCAAGGTGATAGTTTGTTTTTAAAATTTGAAAATAAGGCTTATGAAAAGCCACAACCAGCCATGGAACAGTTAGGCTCAAACTTAACTGAATCCACAAAGCTATTTATGGTGTGATTCAACCTGTGAGCAAGGTTGGAAGGCATTAGGAGTGTTTGTAATTTGAAATTTCATGAATGTTAAGTGTGGACAGTAAGAGGAGTTGCTTAAATTTATGTGTTTTCCTTGTATTTCAGTAATCAAGAGCGATCATGGGTTAGTAGTTTGTTGTAGATTGTAGTATTCCTTACGTTCTAAGCTTGTGTGGTAGTATCTAGGGTGTGAGTTCAATTTTCAAGTGTGTTTGGTAGGTAATTTGTTGTTATTTGAGTTGCAAACATGATTGGCAACCTGTCAAGAATGGGGTCT
Organism: Sequoiadendron giganteum; assembly: GCA_007115665.2. Taxonomy (NCBI): domain Eukaryota; kingdom Viridiplantae; phylum Streptophyta; class Pinopsida; order Cupressales; family Cupressaceae; genus Sequoiadendron; species Sequoiadendron giganteum. The sequence continues at coordinate 564,837,835 of CM021104.1, read as the reverse complement.
TAGTTCTCTTTTCCACTGTACCTAGTGTATGAGATTTTGGGGATTGTGGCTAGAATCCATGTTTGTAAATATGGTAGAATTAGGAGTGGATAGGAAACATGAAAACACTGTGGAAGACTTCTCCTAGGCGAGCTTGATAGTGCCCGGCTAGGAAAGTCATGAAGTGCAAAGCACTTGGCTTGCAGGGGGACCTTTCCCTGATAAACCATGTGGTATAAAGGTGGATGGAAGCCTTGAGGAGGCTTTGTAACAAAGAGGAGGCTTCACTAGTCTGTTAGAGTGGAGAACAAAATAACAGTACACTGTGTGGTTAGAAAAACCTAAAGAAGAGACCAATTTTGCAAACATTAAAGGTCTGACCTGTGTACGGATAGTCAGGGGTTAAGACCTTTGAAATCTTGAAGTGGTAGGAATTAGGACTAAGAATCCATAGAAAATATTCAGGGTTCTTTGGATAACTTGGAAGAGTTACCTCATTTTCTCGGGGGAAAGACCTATTTTGGAAGCCTAGAATTAGGGAACTAAAACCCTAGGTGAGGGTTTGGTCATTGTTCAAGAACCCTAGGAAGATGTTGTGAAGCCATTGGAAACATCTCTAAACCCCTGCAAGGACCTAATGGAGTGGTGAGGATAGTTAGCCTTTAGGGAAGATTAAGGGATAAGGGAGAGTTAGTTGCAAGACACCAAAATTGGTTTGGTATATTGAGATTTTGATGATAGTGGGGTTGGCCCATAGAACCAGGGGTACCTATACATGAGATAGGACCTAAAGGTTAAGGTGGGAGGGTCACCTAGGAGTTCTTGAGAACAAGGACCCAGAGCATGGAACAGTGAGTGTTCCATCCAACCCTACCCTATCAGATTGGTATTAGAGCAAGTTAAAGATTTGGGTTAGAACTTGTATGACAGACCTTAAATCTAGTGGTTCCACAACCATGGTGACAAACATTGAGTTGGAAAAGAAGGTTGAAGATCAAGAGGAAGATAATAGAAGGTTGAGAGAAAGACTAGCTCAACTTGAGGAAGCATTGAACAATGTGAAAATTAAGGCCGATGAGGTTAGTGACAAATTGGAGGGTAGGGAACCAAAGAGTGAAGAGGTTGCAGAGGAAGACAAGACCCCTGAACTTGACCATATTCTACAATAGGAGCCTTTCTTGAAGGTATTGAAATTTTTGAGTGGGAAAGCACTTGAAGGTATACCACTGTTTAGTTGGAAATTAGAGGCTTAATTAGTCCTAGATTGGATAGAAGGCATGGAGAACCATTTTGAATGTGATGGAGTCACTGAAGCATAGAAGGTGAAGGTGGCCAAGTCTAGGTTGAGAGCATCTACTTTGACATGGTGGAAATTCATTCAGACAAAGAGGGAAAAGGAAGGAAAGAGGCCTATTTCAACTTGGAAAGGTATGGTGGCAAAAGTGAGAGAAGCATACATACCAGATGATTATGAGATTCAACTACACAAGAAGAGGCAAAGCTTGAGGCAAAGAGACCAAGATGTGAACACTTACAGTGACGAGTTTCAAAAACTTTGTATGAGGTCCAATGTCTTAGAGGATGAAAGTCTCAAAGTGGCTAGGTATCTGAATGGTTTGAAGTGGAACGTCCAAGAAGAGACGACTCTTCTAAGTCCTAAGATAGTACATCAATGCTATCAATTAGCTATCAGTATTGAGGAAAGAAGCAAGAGGAAACATGATCAGGCTTCTAAGAGTAGAGGCAAAGCCAGAGATCAAAGAGATCAATGAGGACATAGAGGTGGCTTCCAAGGTAGAGGAAATGAGCAAAGAAACCAAGGTGAATCTAAACGCACAGAGCATGGAGGTGAAACATCTTCTAGAGGAGTTTAAGGAAGAGGTAGAGGTTCTCAAGGAGGATCAAATAGAGTAAGAGGAGTAGGTAGGAGCAATTCATACTTCGCTACCATGAAATGTTACCATTGTAGTCAAGTAGGCCATCCAGCTTATAGGTGCCCAGAGAAAGCATCATCTTCAAATGCTGAGAAAAGGGTGGCATATGCACAAGAGGACACCATGAGAATCAAATCACCTGAGATCAGTCATATTGAATCTGAAATGGGAGAGAATCTGATGTTTAGGAGTGTTGATCAGGTAATCGGTCAAGGAAGAACCAAAACAAAGAAGAGCTCTATTTAGAGTGAGATCCAAGATACTTGGAAAAGTATGCAAGGTCATTGTAGATTTAGGTTCAACAGATAATATCATCTCAGAAGAGGCAGTAAAGAAGCTAAAATTGGAAAAGGTACCCTACAATAACCCCTACAAGGTGACATGGTTGAACAAAGGGCAGAGTGTTCTTGTCAATGAGAAAGTAAAGGTGGATTTTTCTATTGGAGGGTACAAAGATAAGCTAGTTTGTGATGTATTACCCATGGATGCATGCCATCTACTATTGGGTAGACCATGGTAGTATGATAGAAGTGCCATCTATGATGGAAAGGAGAATACCATTTCATTTAAGAAGGATGGGAAGACTTTTAAGTTGCAGTCACTATTAGAGGAGGATGAAGGACAGTCAAAGACACCAAGTGTCTTGTTAACTAGTGGCAAGGAGTTCCTTAACAACCTACATCAAGGGGGTGAAGGCTATGTAGTCTTGTTGAGGTTCAAAGAAGAAGATAAGACTAAAAAAATAGTCATACTCAGAGCAATCCAAAATTTGCTTGAGAAGTACAAAGACATAGTAAGTGATGGTGCACCTGCAACTTTACCTCCTAAACTGGCCATTAGTCATCAAATTGACTTCATACCTAGCGCATCATTGCCTAACAAAGAAGCATATAAGCTTACACCGGATAAGAATCTAGAGGTAGCTAAACAAGTGCACGAGTTGTTGGATCAAGGATTGATTAGGAAGAGCATCAGCCCATGTGCAGTACCAGTGGTCTTAGCAACTAAGAAAGGAGGCAAGTGGAGATTATGCACTAACTCTAGAGCAATAAATAGGATCACAATCAGGTATAGGTTCCCCATTCCTAGAATTGAAGACTTGATGGATTGTCTTGGAGGAGCTTAGTACTTCACCAAGTTGGATCTCAAGAGTGGATACCATCAGATCATAATCAAGGATGGAGATGAGTGGAAAACAACATTTAAGACAACAGATGGGTTGTATGAGTGGAGAGTTATGCCATTTGGCCTCTCTAATGCCCCTAGAACATTCATGAGGCTCATGAATGAAGTGCTCAAGGATTTCATAGGGTTATTTGTGGTTGTATATCTTGATGATATACTCATCTTCAGGAAGACAATAGAAGAACACCTTAAACATGTGGAGATGGTTCTTAGAAGATTGCAAGAGGAGAAATTAGCCATCAACCTAGAGAAGTGTGAGTTTTTCAAACAAGAACTTGTATATCTGGGTTTTGTAGTGTCTCAAGGATCATTTAAAATGGATCCAAGCAAGGTGGAAGCTATCCTAAACTGGCCTACACCAACAATAGGGACATAGGTAACAAGTTTCCATGGATTGGCTCAGTTTTATAGGAAATTCATAAGAAACTTTAGTGGTATACGTGCACCAGTGCTAGAAACAATCAAGGGTGGTTTGAAAACTAAATTTGTGTGGACTCAAGAGGCTAAGAAAGGATTTGAGAAACTTAAAGAAGAATTGGCAACTCAACCTATTCTCTTATTGCCAAGCTTTGACAAATTGTTTACTATGGAGTGTGATGATAGTGGAGTTGCAGTAGGAGGAGTGCTTAGTCAAGAAGGCAGGCCCATAGCTTTCTTCAATGAAAAGATTAATGAAGCTAAGAAGAAGTATTATACCTATGATCTAGAACTTTATGCTTTGGTTCAATCACTTAGGAAGTGGAGGAATTACCTTCTACCCAAGGATTTTGTGGTCTTTATAGACAATCAGGCACTTAGTTATATCAACACCCAAGAGAAGTTATGCAATAGACATTTGAAGTGGATGGAGTACATCCAAGCTTTTACTTTCACCATCAAGCACAAGAAGGGACAAATGAACAAGGTAGTAGATGCATTGAGTAGAAGATTGCTAATAGTCCAAGAGATACAGATCAAGAGCATTGGAATAGAGAGCTTCAAGGATATCTATGGGGAAGATGAAGATTTCTTAGAGGCCTACAAGGTATGTTCTAACTTTGAGAATCATTTTCATAGCCAATACTCAGAGTATACTTTGCAAAGTGGATTATTGTTTAAAGGGAATCAGTTGTGTGTTCCAAAAGGGTCAATGAGAGAAAACCTCATTCAAGAAAAGCATAATGGTAGTCTTAGTGGACATTTTGGCATCAATAAGACATTAGAACTAGTGCAAAGGTTCCACTATTGGCCTAAGTTGGCAAGAGATGTCAGGAGGTATGTGGAACAATGTGTTGTGTGTATGAAAGCTAAGGGAGGAGCTATTAATTTTGGTCTATATCAACCCTTACCCATTCCTAATAGACCATGGGAATGTGTGAGCATGGATTTTGTGGTAGGACTCCCTAAGACCAAGACTGGTTTTGATAGTGTGTATGTAGTGGTGGACAGATTTAGCAAGATGAGTCACTTTATTCCTTGTAAAACCACTCATGATTCTAGCTATATAGCTCACCTTTTCTTTAAGGAGATTGTTAGGATCCAAGGATTTCCTTTAAGTATTGTTTCAGATAGGGATGTTAAATTCATGAGTCACTTTTGGAAGACTCTATGGAGCAGATTGGGTACCAACCTGTCCTTTGGATCAGCTTACCATCCTCAGACTGATGGTCAAATAGAAGTGGTTAACAGGGTGCTAGGTAACCTTCTAAGGTGCCTAACTAAAGAATATGGATAGACTTGGGATATGGTAATCTCACAGGCTGAGTATGCCTATAATGATAGTGTAAACCAGACCACAGGGAAGAGTCCTTTTGAGATTGTGTATGGAATGCACCCAAGGGGTATATGTGAGCTCAGGGATCTAGGAGCTATGGAACATAGGAGTGAACATGCTGAAGACTTCACTCAAACCATGAAAGATATTTAGGAGCAGGTAAAGAGGACAGTCACCGAGGCTACACAAAAGTTGAAAGACAAGGTAGATATGGCAAGAAAGGATTTGCAATTTGCAGTAGGAGATTATGTCATGGTTCATCTTAACAAATCAAGGTTGCAAAAGGGTATATAAACCAAACTACAAATGAAAAGGGTGGGACCATGTGAGATATTAGCCAAGTATGGGAAGAATGCATACAAGGTGGAGTTACCTGCTGATTTGGGAATTTCACCAGTCTTCAATATAGCAGATTTGATCAAGTACAAGGGATCAGTCAATGATATAGCTCAGACTAGTAGGGAGGTCTTCAAGGAAGTCAGTAACATAGCCTTACCTACTAAAGACAAACTACAAGTAGAGAGCATCATGGAGTCAAGAGTGCAGAAATCTACAAGGAAGAGAGTGTACATGGAGCACCTCATCAAGTGGAAGGATAAGCCATAATATGAGGCCACATGGTTGGATGAAGCTCAATGCAAGAAGTAGGGAATATATGTCTCTCTACTCTCTCCTCACATTCCTTAGAGTTCGTGTTGAGGGGGAGAATGGTGCAGGAGCACACCAAAGTCAATCATCTAGGAGGGTAATCAGAAGGTCAAGACTTAATAACTTGTTTAGTTAACATATAGAAAATCCCTTCCATTCCTTGGAGTTGTGCCTTAGATTCATTTGAGAAATTTTTTTATGTTCATAAGGGTATGTTGACCATTTTATAGATTGGGGTTGGGCTACAAAGATGTTTGTTGACCTTGTAGACCTCCCGAGGTGATAGTTTGTTTTTAAATTTTGAAAATAAGGCTTATGGAAAGCCACAACCAGCCATGGAATAGTTAGGCTCGAGCTTAACTAAATCAAAAAATCTATTTATGGTGTGCTTCGACCTGTGAGCAAGGTTGGAAGGCATTGGGAGTGTTTGTAATTTGAAATTTCATGAATGTTAAGTGTGGACAGTAAGAGGAGTTGCTTAAATTTATGTGTTTTCCTTGTATTTCAGTAATTAGGAGCGATCATGGCTTAGTATTTTGTTGTAGATTGTAGTATTCCTTATGTTATAAGCTTGTATGGTAGTATCTAGGGTGTGAGTTCAATTTTTAGGTGTGTTTGGTAGGTAATTTGTTGTTATTTGAGTTGCAGACCTAACTGGCAACCTGTCAAGAATGGGGTCTTAGTTCTCTTTCCCACTATACTTGGTGTACGAGCTTTTGGGGATTGGGGATAGACTCCATGTTTGTAAATATGGTAGAATTAGGAGTGGATAGGAAACATGAAAGCACTGTGGAAGACTTCTCCTAGGCGAGCTTGATAGTGCCCGGCTAGGAAAGTCATGAAGTGCAAAGCACTTGGCTTGCAGGGGGGACCTTTCCCTGATAAAACACATTGTAGAAAGGTGGATGGAAGCCTTGCAGAGGTTTGGTAAAAAAGAGGAGGCTTCACCAGTCTGTTAGAGTGGAGAACAAAATAACAGTCCACTGTGTGGTCAGAAAAACCTAAAGAAGAGACCAATTTTACAAACATTAAAGGTCTGACTTGTGTACGGACATTCAAGGGTTAAGACCTTTGAAATATTGAAGTGGTAGGCATCAAGACTAAGATTACATAGAGAATATTTTGGGTTCTTTGGAGAACTTGGAAGAGTTACCTCATTTTCTCGGAGGAAAGACCTATTTTGGAAGCCTAGAATTAGGGAACTAAAACCCTAGGTGAGGGTTTGGTGGAAGCAATGGAGAGTTGGAGTTTGGTGATTGTGTAAGAACCCTAGGAAGATGTTGTGAAGCCATTGGAAACATCTCTAAACCCCTACAAGGACCTAATGGAGTGGTGAGGATAGTTAGCCTTTAGGGAAGATTAAGGGCTAAGGGAGAGTTAGTGGCAAGACACCAAAATTGGCTTGGTAGATTGAGAGTTTGATGATAGTGGGGTTGGCCAGTAGAACCAGGGGTACCTATACATGAGATAGGACCTAAAGGTTAAGGTGGGAGGGTCACCTAGGAGTTTTTGAGAACAAGGACCTAGAGCATGGAACAGTCAGTGTTCCATCCAACCCTACCCTATCAGGTACGTCTCCAACAATTGTGTTCATTTCCATCATCATGAATTGTTAGTATTCTTAACAATAGCTGTAATACTTCTCTTTCCCTCTTCATTTCCATGCATATAGAATTTCCACCATTTCTAAGGTCACTTCCTTATCATTTTTTATATGCAATATGTAATCGTGGTATTGCATATTTTTCCCTTTTTTATTATGGAATTGTTTAGATTTCATAATTTAGATAGTGGTTACCAATGAAACATGTACACCTCACTAAAGTTTGCATTTTCCTTGTGTGTGCCTATATATAAGTTAAAATATTTTAGATCACAACTACATTTGATTTATATACAAGGTGTAGTGATCTCAAAAATGTGCAATAGCTTTACAATCACATGTTTGCATGGTGTATGGACTTTTCCTGCCTTGGCCATATGTTTCACTCACACTCGCAAGATATTTTATTCAATTTTAATCCCAAAATGAAATGTGGAGGCAATTACTTTACTCAACTTAAGATCACCAAAAGGGATTTTGATTCTGAAGATCACCATTAGGTGCAAGAGAAGCTCATATGTCCTTTCAATGATATTACTTTGAGTAAGCAATTACGAAAAAACAATAACACTTGTTCATTTTAAGTCCTCAAAAGAAAAGTGAATTATTTTTATAGCACCAAACCAAATGTGGGATTTCCCTTGTTCGATTGTTAAACTTTAAACCAAATCTAGTAAGTTGCTCTAAAATTATTTTTAAGCCCTTTCTTTCCAAAATTTGAAAGAAAATTTGTATTTTTCTTCTTAAAACCCAAAAGGAAATTAAGTGTTCCCTAAAGCATGAACGATAACAAATTCTTTAAGAGAGATTGAGAATTCTCTTAGAGTGTTAAACAACACTTGGTATAAGATGATAATGATGTCATAATGCAACCTTCCTATTTGTTTTCCTCCTTTCCCTAACCTGAAAAATGATTAAAACCAGAAGATACAAAGACAACAAACAAGATAATAGCTCAAAAAACTGAAAACAAAAAGCCACATGTCAATTTTTAGTTTTTAAAAATTTTTACTGTCACCCAACGACACAGTTAACAAATGTAGCGAAGTTTAGAAACTCCAGTGGCACAATATAACACTGCTAATTACTGAGAGTGACACTCTGCAATAGGACAAAGAGTGCAAAGGTGGTGCTATTTGGGCCCAGCAGCACAATTTGGAGTTTAAGAACCCACGACGTAGTTTGGAAATTTGAAGTTTGTGGGTGGGAAGACTCCAGTGGTGGAGTTTGGAGTTTGGAGCGGTGCAATATAGCACCACTAAAAATTTAGAATTGATGTATGGCACTGTTGGACTGATAGCAGTGTAGTTTGGTGCCATTGGACTATGAGTAGTGCGGTTTCCTATAGGCACAAAAAATGACAAAACACCACAGATTTTTTGAAAAACATGATGAATTTCTCCAAATCAACCCTCCTTCTAGTACCAAAATGTGAACCCCAATCCTATTCCTACACAAACACATCAAAGAAACACATAACTAGGTTCATATGCAAGTAAGAACGAGGATTTCACATGAAATCAATTTGCAATGCTCAAATAGGAAAGAAAATGAAGAAATGAACAAAGAAAGCATGGAAATCCTATTCTAAGATGCAAACTCTTGATCCCATGGGGGAGTTGGTGCCAATTATGTGTAGAAATTGGCCCTTTCCCAAATCCTTTGTAATATTTGATGATTTGATCCACTTGATGGTGAAGAGATGTGATTCCTTGAGAAAACCTGCAATAACCTAGCTATGGTGATGGAAAATGCTCAAGAAATGTATAAAATTGCTCTAAATATGAAGATAATAACTTTGCATTCAAATTGTGGATGAAGAATGAGAGGGAGAGTCTCTCATTTATAGATTTCAAATTGGAAGAATGAGCAAGATTTGAGAAATTTGGGATCATTCAACATCCAATGGCCAAGTGCCACTTGTCAAGATGTGAAGGGGTGAAGGTTGTGCACATTTTTATCAAAGTGCCAATAAATGTTATTATATGGAATTTGAAATTTAAGAAACGACATGTGAGAGGGAAAAAATAATAAAATATATTCCACTTGGCTCAATGCACATGGACATGTAAGAGGAGTGAATGCTTTGTTAGAAGGACAAATCCACTTGGATTTGAATTCAAATTTGAGGGAATATTCCTCTTTTATTCCATGTTGAGAGAGAAAATAGGAAATTTAATAAATCAAAGTAATTGATTTATTGTGCAAGTTGCATTTTCTAGAGAATGTGACACAAATTAAGATTAAATTAATCAAAGGTTAATTAATTTATTGAGGAATTAGGAGATGTGAAAATTTAGACTTAAATTCAGGCATTGATTTAAATCAAATTGAGAGGAAGGGTTTAATTAAATAAATGTTTTGATTTATTTAAATAAAGGGGATAATGTTATATTAAATCAAATAAGGTTTAATTTATTCAATTTAATAAGAAGACTTTAGAGATGATTTTGTTTATTTTATTTTATAGATGAGTATTGCTTTTGACTAAAGCAATGAACCGATGAGGCCACATTTTTGGGGGGCTTCATCCCGTCAAATTTTGTTTCTCCTTGGGCCTCTGTTCTCTAGTAGCTAACATCAACAATCATCGATGGGTGAGCCAACAATGCCTCTAGCTCCTAAACAAACACTCACCCAGCCTCCTGTAAATCTGCCAGAAAGCAATTTTTAATGGGAACCCAGTTCGTCTTTTCACTCCAGGTGCATTCAAGAAGTAGTGTTGAGTCAATTGGGAGTAAAAATTGTTTGAAAACAAAAAAAAAAATTAGTCAAGCCCACAGGGGGACCCAACATGTTTTACACATGTGAAGGGGAAAATGTTGTTGCACTTTGCATAGGGTTACTTATCTTTTCAGTCCCTCAAATTATATCAATGTGCTATTGAAATTAGCCACTAAACTATGATGTTCCCTACCCGGGCTATAGAAGCATGATGGTGTGGAAAGGAAATGTGTTAGAAGATGGTGTTCCACTTGAGTTCCCTTGGTATAGAGTCACAACCTTTTTTAATCTTTGCTTGGTTGATTGAACAAATCTATGATACTGAAGAGGAAAATTGTATTGGATGCTATTATGGTTGAGGTTTTCTCCACTTGACCTTTCTTTTCTGTAGACTTAAAATCTAATTAAAGATGACAAGGGATTGGTCATCATTTGGTGCATTATGGAATAATGATACTGAAATAGAATGCCATCTATCTGTGGATGATGGTGACATTCATTGCACATAATTACTATTGTCAAATCTAGATATAATGAAACATATTTTTGATGGAGATAAAATGTACTTGGGAAAAGGACCAGAACTAAATGCAAAGAATAAGCAACTAACAAGCAATATTATGTTAAAAAAAAAAACAATGATGTTCCAATACCTTGTCACCTCTCTTGAAAGGGATTTTTTTGTTTGTTGTCCAAATTTTTAAATCAAACTATAAATGGTCTATGCCTAAAGATGTCTATATGGTATTGAAAGGGGAAAATCTTTTATGAAGATTAGTATTGCATCAATTCCCTGGTCATATGGATTTGTATCTCCATGTCTAGCGGCTATGGGTCAAATTCAATGAACTCGAATTTTTCTTGAAATTGATGAATGAGGGATGCATTCAAATGTGGATAAAATTCATCAAATGCTTGGTAGCTACCGTGTGTGCAAGAGGGGAGTTTTTTTTTTTGAATATTTTAACACACTCCTATACCATGTTGTGAGGTTGTTGCATGAGTGCCTAAGCCAAGGCCTAGAGTATCTTTATTGCACAAAATAAATTCAATGGAAAGAGATTTGATTTCAAAATTTTACTTAGGAATTGGAATGATTTTATATAATGATCCATGGCACAAAAAATAGAGGAATGATCACGCTGCTTTTAGGAGATTGTGAAGGCAACCATGGCTGTAAAATACACACCAAATAGACATGATAAAAAGTCTTTGGAGACTTTCAAATAAATGGGTGTTAACAGCCATCGCACCAGTTCAACATGGGATGCAATATGATTAGAATATGCTCTAAATGAAATTGATGAAAAGTCTTTATAAACTCTCAAACAAATGCAAATGGTTCGCTAAAGCAAGATATATACACTCAGCAAATGCGAAGATTGGAGAAAATGCTTGGCATGTATAAGGCAAATGAACTTCAAAAGGGGATCTTAGCTGCAACATATGCATAAAATGGATTGTGAAAAATCCTTAGAAACTTAAAAATAAAAGCAGCGATGTCCAGATGAATTTGAGGGTTTCATCGCTTAGTAAGGAGGCCCGAGGGCAGTAGGTGCTCACAGTGAAAATGTATCAAAGTTGTTTGAGGAAACTCTATTAGTGGTTTTTCAAATTAATGGAAATTGATATTTAGAAGGTAATGTTATATGCAAATGTAGTGGGCAGCTATACTGCCATTCCTCAAGGAATCAAATGGTGCATCTAGGGGGCGATGAGAACATAGCTTGGAAATGTACACATCTTTCAATAGGCAGAGTTTGCATATGGAGTGAGGTGCTTCAAGATTGTTTGTGGAAATTCTATCTTGGCATGGACATCAGGAAATGTATCTACTGTAGAAGGGCAGTCGCACAACAATTGAAAGGAGGATCTTTTTTATTTCACAGAGGACATGTCTTTGTTGTTTCCGCCATAGATGGAGGCCGCCATGAATGTCGAACATTTGCAAATGAATGAACACATGGAAAATAGAGGTTAGGGAAAAACAAGAGTCAAGGAAAGATCAACGGCAGAGAAACGAAGGTGAGAATGTAGCTCAATCTCCACCATTCCCCACCAAATCATGATCTGAAGCTGCTTGAGCTTTAATTATAGTGAAATGGAAAAATTGTGCCACTTATCATGTGGGCCCAATGCATTTTGATGTCACTGGAAAGTTTTAAATGGGGGTTTCATTTGCTTTTATTTAATACATATTGCTTTAAATTTAAAACAAAACGTAGGTATAAATGGTGGGCCCATGTGGAATATAAAGTGTAAAAACTTTTGATGGCCCAATTAAATTTCATTTTAAATATTATTTTCATTGTCAAGTAATGTGAAAGGCCCTCGTATTTTAAATTTCTTAAATGAAAATGCACGGGTAAAGAGTGCAAGTTATAAAAGAAAAACCTGCGACATGGGATGGGCGAGGTCAATAATTATTCACTGAGTAAAATTTTTGGGAAAATATTTTGAAATGTGGCACGGGGAGAAAGTGAATAAAATATTCACTGTAGTTTTATTTTTTGGGAGATATTGTATAATGTGAATGAAATTTTTACCATGTAAATATTTTATTCGCTAAAGGGGAATAAAATAAAATGCAGTAGTCAGTAAAGTCCAGCAACAAAAATAAAGAGGCAAAAATGAATTTTCACGGGCAAAGATGCATTCGGGGCAAAATAAGTTTGTTGCAGGGAGAGGAGAGATTCTTTTCAGTTTGATGATCAACAGTGAATATGTTTCCAAATGGCATCGCAGGATTAGTTTTAGGGCTTCTTCTGGATCCTTCCATTCTTCTTTTTATTCTCTTCTTCTCTCGTTTGTAAGGAGTTAGCAAGGTAGAGAGTTTTGGGTCGTGTCTAGGTGAAGTTGCAAAGCAAAACGTAAAATCTGGCAGTTACAGAGGAAATGCAAATTAGGTTCTGGGTCATTTTGTTGTAGGTTTTGAATTCATGGAGATATAATGTTCTATAACAATACTATCATTTGAATCAGATTAATAAATTAAAGCTCATGTCTTTGTTGTATACAAGCGTATTTGAATTTTGAATAAAGTGATCAAGGGTTATTTTGTTCATCTCACTATTGTGGTGTATGCAATTCTTATTTTAGCTTTAATTCAAGGAATTAATTAAAATGCTTAAATGAGATTGTAGGTTGATATGTTCTATACAAGGATTTGATAAGTAGTATTGAGTTAGGGTTATAGATTGGTGATATTGCAAGGTAATATTATCAAAGATCTTATATACTATGTGTTGAATCTGTTATAAACCCTTAGGCTTTGTGGATTTGACTCCTCCAATGGAAGTAAGGCATTGATCTAAGTTGCATTTTTTCTTTGTGATTCAGTGTTTGTTTGTGTTCACGTGGAGCTTGCTACAAATTGAAAATTAATGACTATATTTTACTGTGAAGTATTGTTGTAATTATCTCATGCTCCAAATGGTTGATATTATTGATGAACAACCAATTCTATTCAGTTTTATCCCATTTTCTTGAGCTATTGAGTGAGATTATTTATTAATGTTAATGTTGTTTATAATAATGTTGCAGAGGTTATAAACACATTAAGGGATCACCCTCCCAGGTCTTGTAGAGCCCAAAGTGTAGGAGGTCTTTAAAATCCTCGTCAGTTGGTCTAGGTCCTTCAAGCTGCCCTTGATTGGATTTGGCAATTCCATAAGTAGATTAGAAGATCAACCTGGTTGCAGTAAAACAAACCAAAAAAACACTTGGATCCATCTTTTGTATTGCACTTATGGATCGAAGAATAATTTTGACTACCCATTGTAGAATAGAAAAATGTATCCCTTTACATTTTCAAACTTGTTTGGGTCCTCTTAATTAAAATGGACTTAATAATGCCTTAATTAATTGTTGAAAAATGTACCCTTTTACATTTTCACACTTGTTTGGTCCCTCTTAATTAAATTGAGCTTAATGAGTCCTTAATAAGCCCTTCTATTCATTTACAAGCCTCCTAAATTATATTTTTTGAAGGGGAAACTTGGCAATAATGAATACCAATACATAACACTTTACCTTGAGCAATCTATGTTCTAGGAAGAGGGACCTAAAACCTAGGTTTAATGTCATAAATTTTTTCTTTTGTTTTGGTCTTGTGTTTTTCTTTTATAGATGACACTAGGTGTCAAGACATTTAGGTCTCTTCCATGTTGACCCAAAATATTTTTCTTTATTTTTTCTCTTTGTGTCATTCTTCCCATTTCGTGAGTTATTTAGGGAATGATGATGTTTCTGAGCTCTATAATATCATTGTAGAAAAGACATATGCTAACCCTAAATCCATGGATCTCTTATGTATTTTGGGATTTCATTTTGGGGGTAAGCCCTTCCCTTTTCATGGCGTAGCTTCATTTGCAAACATATGTTTTACATAGGGATTTCCAAATAATCTCTCATGTATTTTCTATTATTAGCATTAATAATATTTTTACTTTAAAGTAATTGATCACAACATGGTGTTTATCAATTTATTTAAAGTGCACACATGCATTGGCATTATCATTTGTGGATTTTTTACTATATCTTATATTTCATAGTGTGGCATTCTTACTTCACATGATGTGTCTTCTTCTTGGTGGCATCATTGGGTTTGATTTCCTCCAAGAGTGTGACCTATCATGGCATATAACATTCTTATTAGTGGTGATTCTACACATTGTATTCCTTAAGTTGTGAATCTTTTATCCTAGAATTATCGTCTCTTGGAGATATTAGGCACAATGTTCTGTAAGATGAGACCGTACATGAAGTAAGAAAAAAACCTTTGAACATATCTTATCCTCTTTTCTTATTTTTTCATAAGTGTTTAGCATAATCCATCTTGCTAAGCTTATGAAGCTCAAAGTTAATATTTTTATGGCACCTTATCAAAGTTATCAGAGTTATATATTTGATATGGTTAGTACGATGAGAACCTATAGACTAGGCACAAATTTCACATTGTGCGGTGAGAGCCTACATACTTGGCATGAATTTCTCACTTAATCACTTTTGGGGACTCACCTAGCGGATAACAAATTTCACTAGCCCATATGACTGTGTATTCTTGCTTGTGTAACATAGAATTTTGTGTCCACTTGGGTTTTAGGACCTAAGGCCATAATCTTCTATACTTTACATTCAAGGATGACCCTAGAGATCTCACTTTAAGAATAGAGGCAAGAGATTTAATAATAGGGTGTCGTAGGATATGATTTTAGATTAGAAGAGGTATCACCACCAAGTTTAGACTTGGAAAGACAATGCAATGAAGGATGAAATGCAAAACCCTAGTTTGATGCAATACTTTAATGAATGATCTAGAAATGACCATGAAACAAACCAAAAAGCTACAAAACTAAAAGTGTGCACCTAGAATCCGAAGAGAGATGAAATGGGGCTCTAAAATCCTTAAATTGCTACTTTTTAGGCCTAGTGGGACTGATTCATCATTTTGGTTGAATCAGTCCCAGATCTGGGTTTTTGCAAAAGAGTAAGTTTCAGCCAAAAGGGTATCCAAATCTGCAAAGATCTCCAAAAACACCCACATTGGGACTCATTTTCCACAACTGGGGGATTAATCGCATTTCGTCATGAAGTGTTTCAAGAGTAGAATCTTGAATTGAAACTTTGCAAGCCTTTGATGATGGATGAAATAAACACTTTCCCACTGATTTCATGCAAATTGGACGGATATTTCTCCCTAGATCTGAGTTTTCGTGAGTCTTGAAAACTTTGTCATTTTGGTGCTATTGAAGGCTTCAAATCCACTTTTATTCAATCTAAATACCTAAAATCACACATTAAAGAGGGGGAAACTGGTTGATTATTAGGGAATAGGGGTTTGACTTACTAAAACCCCTTGTACGTAATTAAGCCAAATGATGAGATAATAAAAGGTGAACATGAAACATTGAACATAGGACATGAAACATGAATAATGGTACCTTAATTGATGTCTTGTAAATCTGAAACTCGACATGGAATGGCCATGAAGAATTTAGATCTTGATCTTAATAAGAGGAGTTGAACAATGCTTGATCTTGGATATTTAATGCTACACACAAAAATGGCTCAATAACATGCTTGATGCTTGATATGCTTGACATGATGATGGATCTTGAATTGATACAACAATTGATGAAGAAATTTTCCATTGAATGCTCTTGTTAATCCTTGAATGCTCTTGTGAACTCAATTTTATATAAGGATCACTTCATTTATTGCTAGGTGAAAATGAGTGAAAGAACCTTGTATTTATAATCAATTATGCAAGAATTACCAAAATTAAAACACTACAAGCTGACATCTGATCTAGGAGAATAAAATCCTGCTAGAAATTTGATTTAAATTTGAATTTCGGTCACACGAGACTCATTTTCTCAAGGTGGTGAATGAGTCCCATCACACATTATGCATGGGACCAAAAATTAAAAGGGTCTAAAAATGTGTGAAACCTGCATCGAGGCCAAAAATACCTAGGTGGGACTCATTCACCCAAGATGGTGAATGAGTCCTAGACACTAAATTTGGGCCACACAAGTTAGGAACACCTGAATTATGATTGGTTACTGATTGGTGTCAAGATTATCCTAAAAAATATGCATTAAATGAGGGTTGTGGATATAAAAAGGGCCAATTAAAGCATAACAAAGCCCAATTATTAATGAAAATCCTAAAGGAATTGAAAGTGTGTTACAACACTTTACAACACACCAAACAAGGAAAGGTTAATGCAAATTATGATTGAAATTATGTTCATTATTCTTAGTTAATTGATAAAACCCTAGAAAAGTGTAAAAGTGTGTTACAACACTTTACAACACCTTTGTAGAGTATCATTTAAATTCCATTAGTTCACAAGGTCGCAAAACCTAATGTGAATGTGTTATCCACATTACAAAAATAAATCAAGGCAACATTAATCCAAAATCCACAAGGAAGACCAAAACAAGTGTGAAAATGTCAAAGGACACTTTTTTCGACACTACAGTTTACATAGTGGACAACGAGTTATGCTTGTAAACATTTTTTTGAAAAATAGCTAAGGCTTGATCCACATTGAGTTGGACAAACATTTGAGTTTTGATCCGCCCCCTTTTCTTTTTCTTTTCTTTTTTTCCTTTCTCTTAGTCTTTGACATTATATGACTCATTATCTTGTCATTACTACATATATATGTTTAACATAGGCATGTGTCTCTTTGTTTCTTTGTTGGTTTTTCCATGAGATCTTAGTTCTTAGGGGCTTGATCATCCTTCTTGAAATTTTCCATCTTATCCTTCCAAATATTATACAATTAGACCTCTCTTGATTGTCTACTTTAGTGTGAGTTTGACGTATAGTCATATTCTCACTAAAGTGGGGGCTAAATGTAGTGTATAAAAATGTATCCCTTTACACTCACATTTTTTTGGGCCCTCTTAATTAAAATGGACTTAATAATGTATTAATTTAGTTTTAAAAAATTTATCTCCTTACATTTTCACACTTGTTCGGGACCTCTTAAATAAATTGAGCTTTATTAGGCCTTAATAGGCCATTTTATTCATTTACAAGTCTAATAAATTATATTTTCCAAAGGGGAAACCCAACAATAATTAATGCCAATATATAACACTTTACCTTGAGTAATGCGTGTTCTAGGAATAGGGACCTAGGACCTATTCACCCATGGGCGAATGAGTCCTCCATAGACCTTTGCACCTAAATTTAAAATATGTTTTTGATAGTATTTTAGGGTCCCTAGATCCATATTTCAAATTCAGCTTGTGGTATTTCAATTTCAGAAAATTAAGGATAAATACCTATAAATACAAGCTTATTTAACTAAGTTTCATCTAGAATTTTTATGTGACTTCACAAGAGCTAAATTTGATTATCAAGAGCACTCAAGAGAATATGTATTGAAGATTTATTGCAGCAATGAAGATCCATTCATGGTGTAAAAGTCTTCTTGCATCATGCATGTTATTAAAGCTAAGATTTTGATGTAGGTTTCAAAATATAAGTCAAGTATTCAAAGAATTATTCAAGCATCAAGATTCAAATTCATTGAATCCATTTTATGCAAGTTATAGACTTTCCAAGATGTCCATTACCAAGGTTTATGCAAGGGATCATTTCAAGTGGTAACATAGCATTGTTCATTCTGTATTCCCTCTTTCATGCTTTATTTCAATTTAAGGTTTGATTACCAAAACGGGGTTGGACCTAGGAAAATGCCGATTTACAAAAAACAACATTTTTTCTCTCTTGTGTGTGTGATTAAAAATTAATGTTGAAGAAGAATGGAAGACGTTTTGAAGATCAAGATTGGAAAGGTTGCAAAAGTTGTGAAAGTTGTCATCAAATCATGGAATCTCACCTATAGATTTGATTTCTGACTTTCCAATACTAAAACCTAGACAAATCAAAATCTACAGATCAACATCAAAGGATTCTGAAAGATTTATGAAAACCTAACAAAACATCTATTCACCAATGGGAAAATGAGCCCCATTTCTCTTTCAACACCTTTTCGCCCATCTCAAATCTACATTTGATTTTTTTTTTCTACTAATATTGTATTTAATATTGTTGTTTCAAGTTTGAATTGGCATAATTTGGTTGATTTTCTATTTTTATTTTTTCTCCCAAAAGTATTGTTTGAACTTGACCTTCATCCTCAAAGCATAAAGAAATATGAATATTATCACATTGAGTGGATTCACCTAAGGGTTGTTAGTCAATTTATTGTGGGGATCTCATTTCCTAATGAAATAGAGGAAAATAGGTACCTTGTTATCAATACATTTTTTAACTCCCTCCCATTAAACCCCTATTTTCCTTTATTTCACCCATTTAGTGAAGTGATATATTG
Organism: Sequoiadendron giganteum; assembly: GCA_007115665.2. NCBI lineage: Eukaryota > Viridiplantae > Streptophyta > Pinopsida > Cupressales > Cupressaceae > Sequoiadendron > Sequoiadendron giganteum. The sequence goes on along the minus strand of CM021104.1, from coordinate 564,819,152 downwards.
AGAAAACTATAAAATAATATCCAATAGAAGAAGGAAAGGATACTTAAATTCCAATCAGATCCTGTAAAATACAAAATTTTCATCAATACAATTTAGGACATAGAACAACAATATTATATACTCGACATTCAAGTAAACCCTAGTGATCTCAATCTAAAGTATGCAATGGAGAAATAAATCTTCCAATAGGGTTTACTAGGGTCTAATTGATGATTGCAAGATGGGTTCACCACCAAGCTAGGGCTTGGAAATACTAATGAAATGCAAGACCTAATTATGAAACTTAATGATATGAAAGACATAATTGAATGACCTAGAAATGCATATAAATCCGAACAAAAAGTTGCAAGAGGAAATGTGTGCACCTAGAAATTTGTAGAAGACTAGAAGGAGCTCTGAAATACCAAAATCCTAATTTTTTGGGCTTATTAGGGCTCATACACTAGTCTAGGCATATTAGTCCCAGATTTGGTTTTTTGGTCTTGAACTAGTTTCTAGAAATAGGGTATCTCGAACTGCAAAAAATTGGAAAGATGCCTATAGTAAGACTCATATGCAATTTCTGGTGTATCAGTCTCATTTCGATTTTTCAAGAATTAAAAGTTTAGACCTATGCTCGAATCTTTGTTCTTCCCTTCCAAACTAATTTTCGGATCTAAAACTCTAATTTTGGACTTGTACATGACTTTTTGTGAATATAGGAACCTTGAAAATGAGGGGACAAATCTAACTTTCTGCAAGCTTGTAACCTAATCTTCAATGGATCTTCAACCTCCAAGACACCTAGATATATCACACATGTAGAGAGAGAAAAGCTTGTTGATTTGTTAGTAAATGGGGGTTTTCCTTGGTCAAACCCCTTTTAGGTAATTAATCCAAATGATGAGATGATGAAATAAGTACATGAAACATGAGTAGTGATACCTTGAATTGTGTCTTTTAAATCAACAATCTAACATGAAATTTCCATAAAGGATGTAGATCTAGATCTTGGGATAAGTGTAGAACAATGCTTGACTTTGGATCTTGAATGCAACATCACAACACTAGCTCAATAACATTCTTGATGCTTGATATCCTTGACATGATGATGGATCTTGAATTCCTAAAAAAATAATGAAGAATATGCCCTTGAATGCCTTAGAAATGATCTTGAAATCTCCCTTGATGATCTTGTAAAGTCTTGGAATGCTTAACACTTGACTGCTTGACTTGATATCATGTAGGCTTAATGAAATAATGATTAGAGATCTTTTTTATATAGGCAATCACTACTATCTCGTTTATTAGATCCCACAGGTTGCCATTCATGAAATTTGAATTTAAAAACCTAATTTCCCACTAAAAACCCTAAAAATGGGCCAAATGGATCCCACTTGGGTGGGAATCATATTCCGAAGGTGGCATATGGGTCCCACATGGTCTTTTTAGGTGGCAAAAGTGTCGGGGTGTTAAGAAATTAAGTTTATTTGATGTTTATGTTTGGATTTTGGTTAAAATATGCCTCAAGATGCACAATATAGGGTCTTACGGGCCTATTAATGATGATATTAAGGTCATATATGCAAGAAGGATCAAAACTAAATGTGAAAGTGTAGATAAATATACTTTACAACATTAAATTAAGGCCCCAAATAGGTTTATTTAGCCTAAGAGGGCCCTAAATCCAATGTGAATGTGTATAACACATTACAACACTAGACTAAGGAAATATTAGATCCAAGGGCCCTAAATTTAATGTGAAGGTGTAAATGAATAGACTTTACAACATCAAATCAAGCCAAAGTTAGGTTTATTTAGCTTAAAAAGGGCCCAAGAGCTAATGTGAACGTGTAAAACATATTACAACACTAGATTAGGGTGACCTTAAGTTCTTTTTAACACAAAACATCCACAAAATTAAGTCATAAATTAGGTTCATTAATTCACAAGTTCCCAAACACGTACCAATGCAAATGGTCTAGGATAAAAAAGAACAAGGAGGAATGCAATCCCCTAGGATACAAGATCCTACATCAAATAGACTTAAGTACAAAAGGACACACACAAGGTGTATGATATGCAACATCAAGATTCACAAACATGCAATGTTAATAACTGTACACATCTAAAAATGGTCACAGTCAATCGAACCTATTAATTAATTAAATATGAATTATTTAATTAATGTTCTTAAGTCATCTACATATAAATAAATTTCATTATTTATTTATATTCTTCATTTTTCTAATTCTTCTAATTTAATTAAATAAATTTATTTATTTAATTAATGCTACCTTCCTCTTAATTAATTAAATAGATTTTACAATTTATTTACATTAATTATCAAAGTTTAAATTCTAAATTTAAATGATTTTCTTCCCTCCACATTTAATTAAATACTTTTGATACTTAATTAAATCATTTTCCAAATTCCCACTTCTCTCACAAAAATTAAATATTCTTAATATTTAATTAAAAGGCATTTTCCTCTTCTCATAATTAAATATTTACAATATTTAATTAAAGCCTTTTCACATTTCTCTCACACATAATTAAATATTTATTTATTTAATTATGAGAGACACCTTTCAATTTGTCTCTTCATTTTCTGTCTCTCAGAATTCCACCTCTTGTCGAATTCTTGATCTCTCATCGTTCATTTCAACAGGTTTGAACTCGACCGTCAATCTTGGCCAATCGAATTCCTACCTTTGAAAATCTATAAATACAGCTATTTCATTAGCTAAAAAGGACCTTGAATCTCATACTTTCATGCGTAGTTAGTATAGTCACATCTTAATAATTTCATAAGCATTTTAATTCAATAAGTTCAATCTTGTAGATGCATATGCATTTTTAATAATCTCATTCTCTCAAGTGCCATTCTATAAGCTATGTTTGCACAATTGAGAGCAAACATATTGAAGCGAATCCTTGGAGATAGAGGAAAATGTAACGAATTTGAAGAAGCTACTATCAAGAGTTTGCATTTGCTTTATTTATTTAGTTTTCTTCAATCTAGTGTTTCATTGGTGTATTAGATTAGATGCAATTTAATTGACACATTCTAACGTACACAATAACTAAAAGAAAGAAAAAAATAAGATAAGATAAAACAATGTGGATCAAGCCTCGACCATTTGTCCGACATAATATGGATCATATCTAAGCTATTTTTTCAAATATGTACACTCACTTTGAGGCAATGAAAATTTAGGTTGTCCATTGGATGAGTAATCCAAGAAGGTGAGACACATACACACATGAGTGGGTAAGGTAAATTCATGCTTTGAATCGGATTCCCGTCCAACCAAACCAAATTTATGTCTCCTAATAACTTTGATAATGCACCATGCAATAATGAACTTTGAGCATCATGAGGATATTAAAGCTTCATATGCTTGAAACTCATGAACAAACAAATATTGTAAATAGTGTAAGAAATGTTAAAAGGGATTTTTTTTAGTTCATGTAAGGTCTCTTCTTAGGGAACATTGTGCCTAATGGACATCCAAGAGAGTACAAGTCAAAGAAATATCATGCTCTCAGAGGAAATCAAGCCCATTGACACCACCGAGAAAAGGATGCATCACAAGAAGAAATAAAATTGTGCAATGAAACATGAGTGTCGATGTATGCCACCACTTTAAAGTGTTTGATAACATAACTAACGTGAGAAATTAATTTAAAGTATAAGAATACATGAGAGATTATTCAGAAAGCCTTATGCCAAGTCATATGTTTCCAATAAGCTGCATCATGAAAAGAGAATATATTCTCCCCAAAATGTATAACCCAGTCTATCACATATGATCAAAATTGAGGCATATCATCCACATCCAAAGCTTTCTCTTATATCTACATGAAAGGTGATCAACTAGCCAAAATAGGCAATGACAAGTTACATATGAGGGCAAGGATACCTAACCCCTTCCCCCGACTTAGTGGAGGAAAAGGATGAGCCAAATAGGATGAAAATACGTATTAATTAGAGAAACTAGGTGTTTCAACACAAGGGATAACATCACAATCCTTAAGATGTTGAACTCTATAGGGACATGAATACCTTGTTCTGTAGCACCAGGTATTCTTAAGGATTGTGTTGTTATCCCTTGTGTTGAGACACCCAGTTCATTGTAGTAAAATGAAGTCTTGTAGTAAAATTTATTATGTTCATGGAGGGAGACATATCATGAGATCTTGGAGGAGTATCAACAAGATACTCTCTTGACCAATATAAGATGTTGCTTTATTTTGTAACAAATATATCTCTTGCTTAGTACAATATGTCATACTTACACAAGACTCTTGAGATTGTGAAATTTTGCTCTCTTCTTTAGAGGAGGGTGCAAAATCTAATGAATTAAAATAATTAGTGTTTTGTGTGATGACATTAAAATTAGGAAAAAAAATTCTTATTTGTTTGGTTTCTTTCAAAGGACGATAATCAAGACCACTAGTGTCTATCAATTCAGGATGCACTACAATTAAAGTATGCTTAGAAGAATCTTTTGTAAGAGTCTTAATATTGAATGAGGGCTTGTTTGTTTCTTTTTAGGGACAATAACCAAGACCATTAGTATTTTCTTGTGTGTAAGGCTCTATAGGGACATGAACAACTTGTTCTATAGCACCACATCCTTTTCCACTATGTCCAAGTTGTTTCATCAATTCAGAACCTTTTCCATAAATATTTTTAATTTCTTTAGGATTTAGAGGTTTTTGATAGTCAGCTTCATCAAAGTTTTTTTTTTTATGTTGTCTTTTCTTCCAAATTTATTGAGGTGGATACATTCAACAGGTCTTCTAAATTTTGTGTTGACATTACCGCTTTTTCTTTTCCCGTTTTAGAGTCCTTGTTTATGATTTTGTATTCTCTGATGAATGTTGGTTTGAAGTCTAAGGACACCAATCATCTTCTAATAGCTTTGTTGCTTCCTTAATATGTCTTTATTTGTCTTGTTGTTCCAATTTTTCTACTCGTGTAGTTGGTGTCAATGTTTTCAAAGGATTTTCCTTATTTTTCTCAATGTTTAAAAAGTTGTTTAGTTCAGGGTCAACTTTAAGTGTGTACACTTTATTTTTGTAGATGTATTTCATTTTATGATGAAGGGTAGAAGGCACCCCATTTATTGCATGAATCCATTGCCTTCGTATTAGGAAGTTATTTGAGAGATCATGAGGCATGATATCGATCGGTGTTTTTAATGTGTCATTTCTAGCTATAATAGGAAAAGTGATCACACCGAGCAATTATTTTTCTATATTTTCAAATCCCTTGATAGATAAAGAGTCGGGTTGAATTTTTGCTATATCCATGCCAATTTTATCTAAAAGGGTCACACTACACACATTAAGGGTAGAGCCATTATCAACAAGAGTTATTTTTATCCCCAGTCGATTATGAATAGGTATTATCATGAAAGGTTCATTTTTTTTTTGCACTTCCAAAGTAGGGAGCTCACTTTGGTGGAAAACATTGTCAACATTTATTCCTTGAATCATGGTTGCTATGTCATTCAGTTGTGCATTAGATGGAATGGGAGCTTATTATAAAGCACTTTGAATCATGTTATGGTAGTGAGGCAATTATTGAATAAGGTCCCATAATGATATTTTATCAGGAGTATTCTTAAGTTGTTCAACAAGATCATACTTCTTTCCACTTTGTGAAGAAAAATGAGGAGGAATAGGTAAGATATGATTAGGAAATGGGAGGGATGTTGTAATTCTTTTTCTTTGTTGGAGATTGTTTCTAGTGTTATATGTATGAGAACTGGTATTATGACTCGACTGCTAAAAAACGTTATTCTTAGGTGGGTAAATGATAAGTTCATATTTTCTTTTAGTTTGAGGTTTGTGTGAAGGTGAGTAAAGGATGAGTTGAGGTTAAAAATAATATTAACTTCCCTTAGTGAAGGATATTCTAATGTTACACCATCATCTTCATCTAAGGAAACTATTTCACTATTGTCAATGTTATCATTTTCTTTCCCCGTGATATCCTCCCTAGGAGGAGAGTTTTTATGAGAACTAAAAGCTATATGTTCATGACATTCAAAGGTTGGTTCTTCTAAAAATACCTCATCACATGTAACAAACGTCAGAATATCTTCTTTATCGATAGTAGGGACATTAAGACAAGGCTCAATTTAATTTTCATTTTTCTCTAAGGTCTCATTCTCTTGTGTCATACTATCTACCCTAGTAGGAGATCTTGTAAGATGTTCCATGTTAGATTTTGTAAAGTAGCTTCATCACAAGTAGGGGAGGCATCAAGAGAAGGATAACTATGATTTTCATTCTTACCAAATAGATCTTTCCAAATGGTAGAAGAATTAGGGAAGGGAGGAACTAGATTCTCATGACTCTCAATAGGTGCATCATCTAATACCGACCTATGCTCTTTGCATTGAGGAGGGATATTAGGAGAAGGAAAAATTTGATTGTCACATGGCTCTCTATGATATCATCCTCTTTCACTAAAAAATTCTCACAAGCAAGGGATGAGTGTAGACAAGGTAAGGTGATGTTTACAAATGTGCCTATGATCTCATATTCTTGTGTTATAATATCTTCCCTAAAGGGAGGAGGAGATAGACAATAAAGACTTCATGATTCTCATTTATTGTATCTTCTTTCACAAAGATACCTTCATCACTAGTAGGAGAGGTATCAAGGGAGATGAACAATTATGGATTTCATGATTTTCTATGCTTGTATTTTCTTGTAGCATACAATCCTCACCAATAGGCAATGTAATATTCAGGATTGTGTCAATGGTTTGATCTGTATTCTGTAAGATGTTCTCATAATTATGAAAGATAGTAGAAGGATTATTAACATTTTTCTTAATGACCTCATTTTTGTACTCTAAATTGAACTCATAAAAGTGGATTTTGTAGATATGCAAACCAATATTAATCATATCAAAACCACGTCTCTTAAAAGGAAACATTCTAATATGAACAAGTAAACTATCTAATTTATGCAATTCTTCAAAAATGTAAGAAAATGTCCCACATATCTGAAGATTTTTACTAATGAAATGAATTTTTGAAATTCTTTTAAAAAAAATATGATTACACTACATGGATTATTTGACCGAGATATATAAAAACAAAAGTTGTTGAAAATTTCTAGATTGATACTATATGTTACTGAAAAGCTTAGGACGCATACAAATTAGTTTTTTGATGTTTTAAAAGGTAGCTTAAAATTTGGACTAAGACTAAATTTCCCATAGAGGCATATGAGTCCCATAGGTTTTTTCACATTTTTTAGAAAATTTTAAGTGTTTTCTATGCTTTCTGGTTTGGGTGTTGTCTGAATGAAATACAAATACATATTTTAGATGATTTTCAATGATGTAAGATGCAAAAATGAAACCTATATCCACTTATACTAATGAAATATTTTGAAACCCTAAATGCAAATTAACTAGTGCAAAACCTAATGCAAAGTTAATGCAAGCTAGATCTAGGATGATAATGCACTCCAAATGAGAAATAATGTGTTCTAAATTTAGGTTCACCAAAAATTAAGATATAAAATTATTGTCGCTATGGTTTAGGACATATAACAACAATATTATATACTCCACATTCAAGGAAACCCTCGAGATCTCAATCTAAAGCATTCAAGGGAGAAAAAGATCTTGCAAAAGGGTGTCCTAGGGTCTAATTTATGACTACAAGAGGGTTTCACCACCAAGCTATGGCTTCAAAATACTAATGAAATGAAATACCTAATTATGAAACTTAATGATATGCAAGACATAATTAAATGACCTATAAATGCATATAAATTAGAACAAAAAACTGCAAGATGAAATGTGTGCACTTGGAAATTTGTAGAAGACTGGAAGGAGCTTTGAAACATTGAAAATCCTAAATTGTTTTCTTACTAGGACTCATACACTAGTGTGGGCATATCAATCCCATATTTGGGTTTCTGATTTGGAACAAGTTTCTAGAAAAAGGGTATCTAGACCTACAAAAATTTAGAAAGTTTCTTGTAGTGGGACTCATACACCACTTCTATTATATCAGTCTTGTTCCACTTTTTCAAGAATTCAAAGTTCAACCTGTGCTTCAATCTTTGTTCTTCCCTTCCAAATTGATTTCTGGATCCGAAACTCTAATTTCAGACCTGTAGATGACTTTTTGTGAAGCTATCCAACTTGAAAATGAGGGGACAACTCCAAAAAAATTCTCCAAGATTGTAACCTAATTTTCAAGGGATATCCAATTTCCAAAATACCTATATCTACAATCACACATGTAGAGAGATTTGTTTTTTGATTTGTTAGTAAATGGGGATTTTGCTTAGTCAAACCCCTTTTAGGTAATTAAACCAAATGATGAGATAATGAAATGAGGACATGAAACATGAATAATAATACCTTGAATTATATCTTGTAAATCAAAAATCTAACATGAAATGGTCATCAAGGATGTAGATCTAGATCTTGAGATAAGTGTAGAAAAATGCTTGACGTTGGATCTTGAATGCAACATCACAACACTAACTCAATAACATAATTCATGCTTGATATCCTTCACATGATGATGGATCTTGAATTTCTGAAAAAAATGATGAAGAATTTTCCCTTGAATTCCTTAAAAATGATCTTGAATTCTCTCTTGATGATCTTGTAAAAACTTGAAATGCTTAACTCTTGAGTTCTTCACTTGATATCATGTAGGCTAAATGAAATAATTATTAGAGACCTTTTTATATAGGCAATCCATATAATATCCTATTTATTAGATCTCATAGCCTGACATTCATGAAATTTGAATTTAAAACCATAATTTCCCACTCAAAACCCTAAAAAGGGACTAAATGGGACTCATACACCACACTTGGGATATGGGTCACACCTGGGTGGGACTCATATGCCCAATATGGTATATGGGTCCCATAGAGCCTTTTTAGGTGGAAAAAGTGTTGAGGTGTTAAGAAATTAAGTTTATTTGATGTTTAAGCTAGTATTTTTGTTAAAAAATATCTCAAGATGCACAATATAGGCTCGTTGGGGCCTATTAATGATGATATTAAGGTCATAAATACAAGAGGGCTGAAAACTCAATATGAAAGTGTAAATAAATATACTTTACAACATTAAATTAAGGACACAATTAGGTTTATTTAGCTTAAAAGATCCCTAAATCAAATGTGAATGTCTACAACACATTACAACACTAGATTAATTCTAAATTAGATCGAAGGGCCCCGAATTTAAAGTGAAGGTGTAAGTGAATACACTTTACAACATTCAATCAAGGAAAATTTAAGTTTATTTAGCTTAAGAAGGGTCTAAGACCTAATGTGAATGTCTAAAACACATTACAACACTAGATTAGGGAGACCTTAAGTTTATTTTAACATTAAGCATCCCCAAAATTTAGTCATAAATTAGGTTCATTGATTCACAAGGGTCCAAAAAAGTGTGAAAATGTAAATGACAACATTTTTTGACACTATAGATCCAAACCCAAAACCAAAAGCAAGAGAATGGATCCAATTTTTATGTTCTTAAATAGGATATTTGGCATGAAGTTCATAAGTATGAGCGTGGATCAAATTTTTATGTTCTTAAAATTTCTGACATCTCTTAAAATGATAAAAAAAATATTGTTCCATATGCCACGAATAATATCCTATGTGGATTAACCTTTGAACTAGTGATCTTCCCCCAAAATCCCCCCCACAAGCACTACCATGTGCTTCCTCAAGGGCTATAGGGATCTTTGATTGTTTAAGGCATCTAAACAAGATTTTTTCAAAGTGTCATCTATACAAGACATCTTCTAGGATTATGTATCTAGTTGCAAGTTTTTGAATATGATCTCTAGTGTTTTTAGTGGTTTTTTTAGGAAAGGTACCTTATTTTAAATAACTGAATATTGTTGTGTACCATTCACTAGAGACTTCAATATTGGTCACTAATTCTTCTTTCATCTTTTCATCTATCGCTGGTTTTGTGATTGTGTTAACGAAAAATGTAAAGTCAATAGAAAGAGCTTTGGGAGACACAACATAAGAAACACTTGCCATTGCATCTACATGTAAATTATCCTTTTGTGAATATTGTCAATAGTATAAAATTTAAAGAGTTTGAGAAATTTCATTGCAATATTCTTATTTAGGGATAAATTATCATATTTTTCTTGATAGGATTGATTTATTTATTTAATAACCAATTGAGAATCACCAAATATACAAACATATGATGGAAACCTACGGATAAGGCCACACATATTCAAACAATTAAGGCCTCCTACTATGTATTATTATTTGTACATAGGAAGTTTAATTTGATAAGATAAGGGAATAGGCTATACTAAAGGTGGTATGAATATTTATTTCCCCTACTCCAAAGCTAGTTTGACACTTCAAACCATCAAAATTCAATTCTCATGTTTCCTTTTTAGTTTTCAAAACATCTCATTAGGGAATGATTCATGATTAGGTGTGGTTAATGGTGAAGGAGTTTCAACTAGATGGTCATTCAAATTTTGGATACTTGCATTGGACTTTACATTCTAGGGTATTTCATTGCATTTTGCTAATTCTCCATTTTGGGTGCACCTAGGGTTTGCAAAACTTTTATGAGCTTCGTAACTTGGTTTCCTATTGCCAATAATGTTGTGAGACATAGTTTGAGACTCATGTCATCTTGTGATATATCACACATCGTGGATCTTAGGTTTTCTAACTCTTTCATCATAGTGTTGACACTAATCAACCCACTATGGACCATACCCTTCAAACTTCATTTCCTATGACCTCCTTACCAAAAACTAATGTTACTAATGTTGAGTAAAGGGTTTCTAATGTCCCTCAAGGGAATATAGGAATAATTGATGAGGAGTTAGAGAAATTGAAAAAATTTATGAGTTCTAAATACATCATTGGTAATATGGTTCCTATCATAGATAACATGAGGAGAATAATTGATAATAAAGTAGGAATAGAAGATGTGTGTAGCTAAAATCACATCATCACCTATAATGTCCCTACAATGACTAGTTGTGCTCAAGGTTTGGGGTATATTAAAAGTTAAGGTTGAAATTCAATTCCTCATTTCATAGCCATAACCTCTATTCCAGAATACACTAATCTAACTATTACTACAACCATACAACCTACTAGCAATGTCCATACTACCTTAGATGTTTCCACTAGGAATCCCTCTAGCTTTGTGCATTGAAATCTCATATCTTCTCACACATTCCCCATCACAAATTTACAATTCACTTATCCTCTGAACAGATATACACCTCCATCTCACAACACAAATAATGATCCAATTCTTAACTAGCCCTTGGAAAGTGTTTCATCCCTCCAACAACAAATTTCTACATTGAATCAAAGTAAAAATGGCCAACCTCCACAATATGTCAAAAGAGACCCCTTATCCTTGGAGATATTGAGAACACTAATGCCACAAGATATATATATTCCTAGATTTGAGAAATATAGTGGGAAATGAGATATTTTTATCCATCTTTCCACATGCATATGCTTACAGTGACTTCATTTTTGAGGATAAACTCTTGGCTAAGCTCTTCCCTAGATCTTTGAAAGACATTTCTTGGGAACGGTTTTGTTCCTTACTAAATAATTTAATATCTTCATTTAATTCACTTATTTATGCCTTACTTAATATTTTCCAAGTGCACATGGGTACTAAGATCACCTAAGAAGATTTAATGAGATGTAAGAAAAAATATGATAAAAATGTCACCAACTTTATCGCCCTCTATCAATTTCTTTATTCACAAATCAATAATAAGATTCTCAATCTTGATCTTCAAGTAATATTCATTGATAATTTTCAAAATAAACTTCAAGATATGATTAGGATGATGAGATTTCCATCCTTCACACAATTGTGTACTTCCCTTTGTGATTACCATAATTCGGTTAGTAGTTGTGAAGTGAAAAATCCCTCTGGCCATCCTAAAAAAATTGAGTCCACACCTCAAAACAAATATAAAACATTTAAGAAATAAAATAAGGGATTTTTACAACTTAATCCCCCTCAACCAACTCAACATGTTGACACTCAAGTGGCTTGTAAAAAAATGGAAAATCAATACACATTTAGACAGAGAAATAGATAGTTTACCCCTTTACCTGATGACCCTTCATAACACCATCTTGTAGCTCTTAAACAAGAACTTAATTCCATTACCTCATATTAGAGCTCCTGATCCTACTAAGCCTTTACATCCAAACCATAGAAAAAATTCATAATCCCATTTTCGTTGATAAAATGGACATGATACATAACATTGTAAGTGTCTTAAACATATGGTGTAAGACCTCATTGATTCTAATCACATTAAAATTGGTGGAGTTAATGCTCATTGTAACAAGTTTGTAGACCCTCCTAACCAAAATTTATAAATATTTTCTAATCTTATGCTAGATCATAACATATCCTTTTTCAAATCTAGTGAAACTAAGAATGATGTGATACATATTGACATAGATGATGAGAACATGAAAGACAATGAGGAAAAACTATGAAACATATGATTGGAATAATTTTTCAAAGTTCTACCTTGTAAGTACCTAACCAAATTCCCTTTGATGTTTCTTTCTCACAACATGAAATATTTAAACATGCACCTCATATTCCCCTTTACATAGGGGTATGTGCAGGATCATCATATAAAAAACAAACCCTTAAGTGGCAATAAAATTTAGAAAAATGAGAGTTAGGAAACTTGACATAAAAATTTGAATAAGTTATCTATATTATTTCCAAAATATGTAATAATAAAATTTGTATAATATTGAATTTAGTTTTTAAAATACTAGGTTTATTTTTTATTTTTTTAAATCTACTTGGTGAAAATTTGAAATTTCAATGCAGTAGTACTTAAATTTTAGGGAAAAAATAAGAAGTAGGTGTCTATTTGACCTCTATAACCACAATAAAATGATAGTATTTTTTTAGAATATTTTAGATATAAGTAGAGGACTCATGTACCGATGTGATGCATATTTTTTTGTAATTTGCTCACAAGTAAATAATTAATTATGATTTTTTTATTACAACTTTAAAAAATATAAAAAACTCATATTTTTGACCACCTTAACTTGGTCAAAACTTCATGAAATTCAATTTTATTTTTTTAATCCTATTCTATGTGAATCATAGAATGTGACGCATGTTTCAGATTCAAAAAAATTGATACCGTTTGAAAGCTATAGATGTTTTTCAATCAGCATATCAATCAAGACTTTAGTCATAATTCAAATAGAAAATGAATAATAATTATTTATTAAATTAAAAGTCAAGCATAATTTATATTGGTGGAAAGATGAGAATATCCTTTAAAAACCCTTTTCATTTTATCAATTTTGGGTGAAAAAAAAGTCATTAGGCACATGGGCCATCATATGAATTACATATCACCACTTGTTTGGCTCATCATGATCTTGTACATACCCATAGATAAAAGAATCAATAACTAGCCTACTGATGAGATATTAATTGATCCCATGTATGTAGATAATGTGATCACTAAGGAATTTTTATTTTTGCATGAGGTCTATCAAGACACTTAGGAACAATAAAAAGCATGGATCAAAAATGCATAATGGTTTTGCTTACCCTATGCCAGGTTCAATAACTCTTCCTTTAAAATTTGTACTGAAAATATTCAGTGTCTCATTCTCCATCATCCTAAAACAAGACCAATTTCATGTGAAGCTAGGCTACCCATGACTTACTCCATGAAATCCATCTTGTCAATAATGCATAAATGTTTAAAGTTTCCATTTTTCAAAGAGATATTTAGTATGCACCATAGTAACTCTAATATTTTGTCTTCCCATGGGATTTTTTATTGGATTTCTTTTGGCCTGAACCTATGGAACCTATTAGGCCTTGTAAGGAATTATTTTTCAAATCCTATAAAAATTCTAAGGCAAAGTGCATAATAGAATTATCCCTTAGCAATATGCCTCAACCCATGATTGAGCCTCCTATCATTGATGAGATAATGATTTAACCAAAATCCTTTCAAAGTAACAAAGATCTAGGGTTTAGAGACTTCCAAATTAGAAAAGATGTTGTACAATGTTGGGTTCACCAAAATCAAAATAAAGGAAAAATAGGGAGATCAATTTAACCAATGTGGAATTATTTAAATGGCCTAGGATTCAAGCACCACAATCTCTTAATTTCATTAGAAAGAGAAGGGATAAAAAAAAGGATAGGATTACCTTCAACCTTGAGGTGAGTCAAGCCTATTTTGGATCTCTTGGGTCTCTTCTTTATTATGATAGAAATGACTAATTTGTAATTTTTTGGAATGATTTAAATTGGATTAGCTAAATGAATTATGTGATCTTATACTTCAAATGCAAAGTGGTATGACAAAAAAAAAAAAAATGACAACTTAGAGGTAGATCTCATAAGGATTTTATGGTGTGAACCTATGATGAAAATTTGATTTTAAGCTCTAATCAAGGACTCATTCACGTAAGGGTGAATGGATCTTTGTGTCCCTTTTGAAAACTTCAAAAAATGAAACTATAGTCCTCTATCTAAATTCTTCTCATATACCTACAAATCTTCACTTTCAGTTCAAGATCTGTAACAAATCTATAAAATAAAATGTTGGTTTTCTTATATAAGGTTTTACTTAGTAAAACCCCAAGTTTTGTAATTAAACCTTGATAAAATATAAATATTTCATGAATGAAAGTGTGTGCAATCCCTAACCTTAAGTTCATCTAATTTTGTTATGAGATAATATGTAAATAAATCCTACTCAAGTGCATTAGATCATGATTCGTATATGAAAATGATAAATTCCAAATATTCAATTAGGGAGAAGCAAAAATCCCTAATAAATCTAAAGTATTATAATACATTGTTGTAGGTTGCTAGTATAATGAATATTTTAGATGGGAACACTAGGAAATAATTCATTAGGTTAAGGGAAATGGCCAAATGCATCTCCCAAACCTAGAATCCATCATGATCCACCATTGGTATCAACCTTCAATCATGAACAATACTTTATCAAGTATTTGATAAAATGAGCTTTAAGGCCTGCAAATACAACAAAATGTTGCTACAAGACTTCAACTTTGAATTCTTGAATTATCTTTAAAAATTATCCTTTCTCCTTGATTTCTCAATCTTTCTATCTCTCTAGTTTGAAATGGTGAAATGGCTAGGTTTTATAGGCTTCTTCTATAATTTTTTGAATATTAGATCTTGATAATAGACAGTTGAAATTTGAATTTGAGACTTTAAAATACCACCAAAAACATGTTTAAAATTTCATTTTGGGACTTAAAGGGGACCCATTTTCCCATGGGTGAATGGGTCCTGGCCTATAAGTCTAGGACCAATTTGTTTTAGGATTGTTAATTAATTAAATACACTTGTTCAATGCATGTTTTAATGTTAAGAAATGATAAAAATAGGACTTGAAATGTATAATAAAGGTAATTGGGGGCCTATTTTGGAAGAGTAAAATATCATAAATGCAAGGTCACTAAAATAGGTCCAAAGTAAGTGTTAAATTATACTATCATGTAAAAGGAGTACAATTTTATATACTACAATATTAATACCACTTTGCCTAATCTTCATTCTTCTCCCAAGATATCCCCTAGTTGTGATAGTTTTTTGGTTCAATATAATGCAATCATTGACAATCATTACAATTATATTAGTTCTTCTCACAATATATATCCTACTTGTGAGGGTATCATGGTGCAAGAGGACCCAATCATTCAGAATAATGATAATTATGTTATTTTCCCTCCCAATACCTTTCCTACTTGGGAATATATTGTGGCACAAGAGAATGAAATTAGTGATACATTTTCAAATGATATTAAGCTAGCTTCAATAGATGAAATTTCAAAATTGACACTAGGTCATCCATAGATAGAACATTATAAAAAATTTGAAATTATAAACCAAACTTTTTTATTGGACCTCCTAAACCACCTATCATTATAGGACTTCCCAAACCTCATGGCCGCATGTTAAATTTAAAAAAAAATAAAAATAGTAATCATATGTAGCAAGAAATGTTGAAGCAACCAAGTTATCATGTATTTTATCACACATATAAAACTAGAAATAATAAGAAACAAAAAGAGAAAAAAAAATCCATTCCATTACCTCAATCATATCTTTCAGTCCCACTTATCCTTCCCCAACATAATGGTAAATAACATGATCTTTTTGACCAGCTTCATAATACTCCAACCATGATCTTCCTTTAGGATGTGATTCAAACATCACCAATATACCATGGGATGATCCAAGAGGCTTTGCAGAAGAGTAATATCTCCTCTTTTGTCAAAGCAAATGGTATATTAGCCTTGTTTGATTGTATGAAAATTAAGAAAATGGATATTACATTCGCTCAACATGAATTACCTCCACTTCAGATCCAAAACAAAAATGAGGTTCTAATGATAATGGTTTATATAAATAAAATTGGGATTAGGTGTACTCTTATTGATAATTTCCATCGGGTCTTAATTTTTGTAGCATTCATGTTCTATATAAACTTGGTGTGGATAAGAATCTAATAGAACCTAATGATCAAGTTCTATTCATGGATTTGATAATATTAGTAGACAACCATTAGGGAAAATTACACTACCCATTAAGGTAGGTATTGTGGTTTTTCCTACCGCTATACATATCATGTCAAAAAAAAATTCATATAATCTTCTCCTAGGTAGGTTGTAGATTCATGCCATGAAAGGATTCTAGTGTACTCTTTATTTTAAGATGATTTATGAATACAATAATTTAGGATATCTATAGTTAAATTAAATAAAAATAGTTAGAATTGACATATTGAAGATGGGCATAACTCTTCCAACTCTCCTAATACTTTTATTCCATATTCAAAATTAGAGCCATTACCTTCCAAGGATATTGATACTATAAATGTGCTCTTGGGTGATTATATTTTATCGTTAGATTGTATACCTTATTTCAATGGGAATCTAAAATATCACCATCAAATTCTAAAAATTTGAATATAAATGATTGTCATGATATTGATTCATATTCAAACATATGTTTTGGTGGTGGTTGGGGTTCACTAGATTTTACACCCTCCTTTATTGGAGAGTATAAAATATCACTATCTCAACCTAAGGAGTCTTCTATCTCATTTTATCAATCTTGTTCTACATTATAAAATCCAAAAACATCACTCCATTATGGTAATGGGGGGTCTTTAGCTTTTTTCTCTCATGTGTGGGAAAGGCCTAACTTTAAAAAAACTTTAAAAAGTGTTCAAATGAACAAGAAAACATAGAGGAGGGATTGAATCACTTGTAGAAGATTAGACATTCAAAACCCTTAATAGTAATCAAATACACATGAATTCATTAAAACCTTTTTCTGCTAATACGATCAAACATGGAATGCACATAACAAAGACTAAAATCACAGTGCATTCCGACAATGTTGGTTTACAATTTCTGTCAGATTCTATTTTTTGCTGAAATCACATATTTTTAGAAAGTATAATGATTTAAGCCTTTGAAATCTCCATTTTAAGGATTCCAATTGAAGAGGGTTTGGTCAAACCACCTTAGATCAGACCCTCTTGGATAGAGCCCCACTAGTTTTAAACCATACCTATAATGAAGTCTCCTTTACACCTATCTAAATTTTGATAAAAAACCACTTTTCATTTACCTTTTGGGGGATCAAATGAATTCATTTAAATTTTTTTTTTTTTAAGTATATAGTCCTTATTATAAGCTTCCCAAAAATTATAATATTAAATAAATTTAATTTTATTAGTATATTTATTTTTTATTTCTTGTGAATGTAGGTTTTTCACTAAAAATCAAGATCTTTGTTCTATACATGTGGAAAAATAGAACATTATCAATTTTTTTTTTGAAAAATATGAGTGCACCAAATATTGAAGTCCTTGATCCAACAAAAAAAAAATTAATTAATTTCGATACATACAAAAAAGGTTATGTGTTATATGGTCCGCCTATGTCTGAATTGTAATTGGTTTGACTTCAAAACATGATTAAGGAAAAATATTCAATAAAACACTATGAAACCAATTGGAAGCACTAGATATCATAGTTACAAATATAAACTTGAAAAAAATAGAATTTAATCCTTAATGAAAAAAAAGTTGTGTTATATGGTTGGCATCACTCCTTAAAAATGGTGTTTACTATAAAAATTTAGGTTTTAAAGGAGATTGAAAAATAAGTGAAATATAATTCCAAATTTTTTGAAAAAAATATATTTAGAATCTACAGAAAAATGTCACAAATCCCTAGTTTTCATCATCTTCAAATTCCTCATGGTTTAGCCGCTATATGTGTCTGGAAGTGGAGATTTAGCTAGAAAAAAATAGTTCAATGTCTAGTTTGGCCAAAAATTGTAAACCAGTATTCTGGGATCAACAAATAACACCAGATTTATGTGGAAAACCCAATGAGGGAAAAACCACAGTGAGGATTACCTCACAATATAAGTAATAGGAAAATTGGTGCAAAAGGGCTCACTACCAAAATAAGACACACTATCCAAAAGGCTCACAACCAAGGCTCACTACCATAGAAAGAATAAAACAAGATAGAAGAAGAAATTTACATAGAGAACACTTCTCAATGCAACAAGGAGTCCATCAAAATTTCTCACACTTTCACATTATTGCATGAAATATTTTAGATGCCTTCAACTCACTTCCTTTAGGAACACTAACATTGAAATTCACACTGCTCTGCTCAAATTTTCCTCACACACATCACTTGCATCAATATCACATATATCTTACTTCTTAATTCTTTCATAATCTCAACTCACAACAACACCACACTTATTTATATCAGTCTCCACTTTAAAAACCTTGAAAACTATTGGAGAAGGCTAACAACTATTTGTTATGCATACAAATTCAAAATAGGTTGGCACTTGAACATTCCCAAGGTTCATAGGAATGAAGGTTACCTACATAAATCCCTAACTAGGACCTAAATAGGTCCAAAAAAACTTCAACATGCTTCTCCAACCTCACATGCAATATTAACAAAAGGTTAGCCAACACTAGTGTTAAGAGCAATAAAACATTAAGTGCATGCTTCCTCGAATCAATCTAAAAGTCAAAAAATTTGAACATAATTCAATTAAACATGATTTATAATAACCCATGAATACTTTGAAATGCATCCAAAACCTATGAAACAAGTTTAACCTAAAGAATATAATCATCTTATACAATCAGACAAAATTGCTAGATAGATTCATACTCTGTAACACTAAAACATGTCTTCCACAACACCAAACCTCAAATCCTCTTAATACAGATAAGAGAAAAACAACATCAAAACTTCTTCAGACCCACAAGTCTTGAAATAAAGAAGCAAAAAAATGTGGAGAAAATGCATTTCTCTCAGACCACATCAAATAATACTAAATTACCTAGTTCACACACTATTGAGTACATCTCACTCTATACAATGATATAGAAACCCAAATTCTCAATATAGCATCTAATGGCTGTCCTAAAAATCATATAATAACTGCAAAGGAATAACATCAATATAGAATAAATATGGAGCACAAATTAGAGCACATTTTGAACAACTACACAATACTATTTTCTCTTTTTATCAAAAAAATTCAAAACCACTTGGAAAAAAAAGTACTAAAGACATCATTTCAACACTTTACAGTATTCCAACCCATATTAGATACTATAACAGAAAAAAATAGCCTCATGTACTCACAAGAATTCCTTCATATCTTAGATATACAAGCACACTCTACATCAATCTTTTTTTTTTTTCACAATCTTCTCAATATCCTCAACATATAGTCCTTCATGCAATGATCTCCCCCAAATCTCCTCCTTTATTATTGGTGGAAACACAATATGTGAAAATAGATCAAGGAAAAGGAAAACTATGTAACATTCCTAAATACACTCTCCTTCTTACAACATATTGCACTTTCCTTTGATAAACTTACATTTTTATCTCCTGCTTTATTTATGACTTTTTCAAATGATACTTTCTCCCCCTTTGAAATCAATGGAAAAGGATAAAAAAAATTGCATTGTTCTTCCCCTTTGATATTGAACCAAAATACCTATGCTGAGTACCCCCCCTTAGGAGTACACCCAAATGAATCCGCATCTCAACAACAATGACAACATTCCTAACCACAATGATGACACTACCCACACCCGCTAAAAGGTAGCCACTAGCATCAATCCAGAAAAGAGATAGATCCATGTATCCACTCAACTAATGCATCTCCATATGCATCTAGTTCAAGAAAGGAGGGGAAATAACCTCTAACTTCTCCCAAAGATACCCAAAAGTATCCTTAGGAAGAGCCTTCATAAATATGTTAGCAATATGATTATTTGTAGGTATATTCTCAAGCTTCACTTCATCATCCATAACCTTCTCTCGCAAAAAGTGATACCAAATAGATATATCCTTTGTCCTTGAATATTGCATCACTGTATTATTTGAAATGTTAATTGCACTTATATTATTATAGAAGATAGATATAGGCTCATAATATACAACTATGATATCCTTCAATATTTTTCTCATCCATAATACCTATGTATATCATGATGTTGCAGAAATATACTCAACCTCTGTAGTATACAAATAAATTGAATCTTTTTTGTTACTCAATGATTCCAATAATCTATATCCAAGAAAGAATGCACCACCAATTGTACTTTTCCTATTATCAACATAAAAAGCATAATTTGCATTTTTATAAGCACTTAGTGTAAAATTCAATATCCTTAGGATAACATAAGCCATAATCTGGAGTACCTTTTAAGTATTTGAATATCCTCTTCATAGCTGCAACATATGTTTCTTTAGGATATTTTTGAAATATAGCTACAAGACAAACTACATGCATGATATTTGGTCTAGTAGTAGTTAGGTATAACAGTCCATATATCATAGATCTATACTTGCTCTGATAAGCCTTAGGTAAATCATAATCTTTTCTTAGTCTACAACCATTCACCATAGAAGTGCATACCAATTTGGATTCATCCATTCAAAACTTCTTTAACATCTCTTTGACATACTTAGATCATGAAATGAATATCCTTTTATATGTTTGATTTATTTGTAGCACAAGAAATAAATTCACCTCCCCAAACATTGACATCTCAAAATATTTTTCAATTTCATTTGCAAACCTCTTACATAGCCTCATTTCCACCAAAGGTAATTTCATCCACATACACAAATACTATCAATATTTTTCATCCTTAATTTAAAGTAAATATTACTATTTGTGATGCCCTTGTACTAGATCCTTGCTATAATAAATATTTGTCCAACCTTGCATAATAAGCTCTAATATCTTACTTCAATCCATATAGTGCCTTCTTTAACTTACAAATCTTATCTGGTTGAACTGACAACTAAAATCCTTCTGGTTGTTTCATGTAAATCTCTTCTTCCAATTCTCCATTTAGAAAAGAAGACTTCACATCCATCTAATAAACCTTAAGGTCTTTATGTGATGCAAATGCTAAAAATATTCCAATAGCTTCCATCCTAGCCACAAGAGGAAAGGTCTCCTCAAAATCTATACCTTCCACTTGTGAGTAACCCTTATACACAATTCTTACCTTATTTCTTACTACTTCTCCATTCTCATTCAGCTTGTTTCTGAAAACCCCTTTAGTTCCAATTATTTTTCGTTTGCTCGTCTAGGGACCAATTACCAAGTCTTATTCTTTTCTATATACATAAGTTATTCTTCCATTGCATTCATCCAATGTTCATCTTTATATGCTTTACTAACAGTTTTAGGTTCAACATTAGAAAGTAAACATAAATTTACCTCAAATTGAGTAGCTTTACTTCTTGTCAGTACTCCTTTCCTATTGTCTCCAATTATTTGATCTTTAGAATGATTCTTTTTCACATACTTATGGGTTTTAGGGGTCTTTTTTGAAGCTTCTTCCTCTTCATTCTATACTTCTTGTCCATCGTTTTTTTCTTCTTCTTCTTTGCAATCAAGTTCATTTGATACATATCCATCCACTGTAATTGAATTCTAAAATTTTTCATCAACTTTAATATTTTGCATTTTCAATTATCTCTCTCAACCTTTTATTGTTAAAACTATAAGATTTTCTTCTAGTAGAATATCCAAGGAAGATACCTTCATCATACCTTGCATCAAATTTTCCTAAGTTTTCTTCTTTTCTTTTGATATAACACTTTTTACCAAACACTCTAAAGTACTTCACAGTAGGAATCCTTCCATACAATATCTCATAGGGAGTCTTTGTGCTCTTAGCTTTATCTTGAACTCTACTATGTATGCAAATAGTAGTAGGAATTGCTTCTCTCTAGTAGACTTCTAGTAAATTTTCCTCTTTCATCATAGTTCTTGCAACTTCTTGAATAGTTTAGTTTTTCCTTTCAAAAACTCCATTTTGTTGAGGACTTTTAGGGGAAAACAAGTGTCTCTTTATTCCATCAAATTCAAAAAAAAAATTAAACTCATAAGAGGTGAATTCACCACCTTTTTCAAACCTCAAATATCTTATTTTTAAATCCATTTCATTCTCAACCATAGGTTTAAATTCCTTTAATTTATCTAATGCATCATATTTCTCTCTAAGAATATTAACCCATGTCATTCTATAATAATCATCAATCAAAAACATTAAGTACCTATCACCTTGTAGACTTCTCACTCTTGTAGGATCACAAAGATCTATATGCACTAATTCGAGTAGTCTAGTAGCATATTGTTCCTTTCCATTGAAGTTACTACTTGTTTTTTTCAAAATTGACAACTCTTACAAACAACATTGATATGTTTTTTTATTGTAAGTAAATATCTTACTACATGAGCTAAACTAATTCTTTCCAAATTATCAAAATTCATGTGACACATCCTCTAGTTCTATAACCACAATCATTAATTTGAGACATAAATTAATGACCATCAACACCCTTAAGTTGATAGATGTTTCCATTTGTTCTCTTACTAGCATCAATCACAATTTTGAACCCTTTTTGGATCTCACATCTTTTATTCTAAAATACAAGATTATACCATTTGCCACACATTTATGCAACACTCAAAAGATTATGTTTTAAGCCCTTAACATAGTAAACATTGTCAATATTATGCTTTCCATCAAAATTTATTGAACCTATTCCACAAATATTAGCTCCCAAATCATCTCCAAATTTAACTAATCCTCCATCATATTTTCAAGTTTAACAAACTTACTTTTATCTCTGGTCATGTGATTAGAGCAGCCACCATCAACAACCTAGTAATTCTTATCCTCTTTGACATGAAAAATAGATCCCAAAGTACCTTATACCTTATCCTTCATCTCTAGAACACTTTCCTTCACGCAAATTTTAGGGTTAGCAGAGCCAAATTCTTCTTTTATAGCCAAAAAAAAGCATTCATTATCATCAAAATCTCAATAATTAGATTCATCATAAAAATTTCTAGCATCTTCTCTCACATAGTGAGATTTCTTAATCATTTTTCCTTTTTTTCCTTATTCTTATTTTTTTAGCTCTCTTTGGATATATTGAAGCATAATGAACTATTTCATCATAGCTAAAACATCTGTAAGGTAAATTACATTTGTATTTATCAGTTCCCTTTTTCATCATTCTCACAAACTTATCTCCCACATCATCAAGATAATATCCATCTAAATCATCAACCTATTATGATTTACGATCCTCTAAAGCAGTCTCTACTTTTTTACCTTTCTTTAGTTTTCTCATTCCAAATGCATTTAGTGTACCAATCAACTAATCTCTTTAATAATTGTCAAAATCTAGAGCTTCCTCAATAACATACACCTTTTCATTATAACAATCTAGAAGTGATCTGATAAATTTATTTACTACTTTAGATTCTTTAACATCTATACCAAGACCTCTCATAGTACTTACAAGCTCATTAACTCTCTGTATGTAGCCTTTAATTGTTTCTTCCTCAAATATTTACATTATTTTAAATTGTTCCTACAAGTTCTACAACTTTTCTTGTTTTACCTTTGGATCTCCTTCATAAATTCTTTCTACCTTGTCTCAAACTTCTTTTAGCAGTCTTCAAACTCATAACTTTTACTAATTCAATATTTAAAAGACTATTTACTATAATAGATATTACATTGTCATTGATCTCATGCACCTTGATCTCTTCAGTTGTACTTTTACCATTAAGAGGTGGAGTCTATGTAGTATGATAAAGGTATTATCAATCTCATATCCCTAACCTATCAGATATCCTTCCATCTTTGTTTTCTAGAAAGCGTATGTTGTGCCATCGAACCTAGGAAATTCCAAAGAAACCTTGTTTTCCATCTCGGATCTACCTCAAGTGGTTAAGCTCTTTTGCAAGGAACCTTTCTCTAATACTAGTTTTTTGAAATGAACAAGATAACTGAGAGGGAGGTGAATTATTTGTAGAAAATTAAACCTTCAAAATGGTTAATGGTAATTAGATCCACATTCATTCATTAAACCCTTATTATGTTAATATGATCAAACATGAAATACACATAACAAAAATTTAAATCACAATACCATACACAACAGAACACCAAATTTATGTGGAAAACCCCATGAGGGAAAAACCATAGTGAGGATTAGCTCATAGTATAAGTAATAGAAAAACTGGTACAAAATGGCTCACTGCTAGAATAGGACACTCTATCCAAAAAGCTCACAACTAGAGCTCACTACCACAAAAAATACAAGAATATGGAAGAATAAAGTTACACAAAGAAAACTAATCAATGTAACAAGGAATCCAACATGATTTCTCACACACTTTAACAGTATTGGATGAAAGATTTGGGATGCCTTCAACTCACTGCCTTCAAAAACTCTAACGTTGAAATTTGCACTACTTTGCAAAAATTTCCATCACTCACATCAATCTCACATCTATCTTGCTTATTACTTCTTTCATCTTCACAAATTAAAAAAAACCACACTTATTAATATCAAACTCAACATCGAAAACCTTTAAAACCATCGAAGAAGGTCAACAACTATCTATTATGCATATAAAATTAAACTAGGTTGGTAATTAAACATTCTCGCGATGTATATGAATGAAGGAAACTTACATAAATCCTTGACTATGACCTAAATAGGTGGAAATAAAAGCTTCAATACACTTCACAATCCTTTCATGTAGTTTTAACACAAGGTCAGCCACCACTAGTGATAAACATAATAAATCATTAAGTACATGCTTCCTCAAATCAATTCAAAATCCAAAAGTTTCGAACAACATAATTCACTTGAACATGATCTAGAATAAACCATGAACACTTTGAAATTCATCCAAAACCTCTACAATAGGTTTTACCTCAAGAATATAATCAGCTTGTGGGTATGTGCAGGATCATGATGGGCCAAAAAGATGCGATATGTAAGTGATATGATGGCCCATGTGGCTGATGACTTTTTTTTACCCAAAATTGATGAAACAAAAAGGGTTTTTAAAGGATATTCTCAAATTTCCACCAATATTAAATATGCCTTACTTTGAATTTAATAAATAATTATTATTCATTTTCTATTTGAATTATGACTAGAGTCTTGATTCATAGGCTAATTGAAAAACATCTATAGCTTTCAAACAGTATCACATTTTTTGAATCCAAAACATGTGTCACATTCTATGCTTTGCATACTATAGGATTAAAAATAAAAAAATTGAATTTCATGAAGTTTTGACCAAGTTTAGGTGGTCAAACATATGAGTTTTTTATATTTTTTAAAATTTGTAATAAAAAAATCAAAATTAATTATTTACTTGGAAAAAAATTACAGAAAAATATGCATCACATCGGGACATGAGTCCTCTACTTATATCTAAAATATTATAAAAAATAATTATCATTTTATTGTGGTTAGGGTGGTTAGACAGACACCTACTTCTTATTTTTTCCCTTAAATTTAAGTAGTACTTCATTGAATATTCATATTTTCACCAAATATATTTTTGTCTTTTTAAAATAAACCTAGTAGTTTAGAAACTAAATTCAATTTACTACAGATTCTATTCTTACATATTTTTGAAATAATATAGATAACTTATTCAAATTCTTACATCAAGTTGCCTAACTCTGATTTTCAAAATTTTCATCGCCACTTAAGGGCCTATTTTTTCCATGATGATCCTACACATACCCTTGTACAACTAGACAACAATGAAAGATATAGTCATACGGTGCAACACTAATTTATATGTCTTCCACAATACCAAACCTTGAATCCTCTAGAAAAACATAAGAGGACAACACCATCAACACTTCCTCAAAACTGCAAGTCCTAAAACAAATATGCAAAGAAATGTGAAGCGAATACATTTCTCTCATACCACATCAAATAATACTAAATTACCCAGTTCACACACTAGTAAATAAATCTCACTCTGTACAATTATTTAAAAACCCAAATTCTAAATATAGCAACTAATGATAGTCTTGAACAACATATAATAACTACACAATCATAGAATCAATACAAAATAATTTTGGAGCACAACCTGAAGCACATTCTGAACACCTACACAATACTATTTTCTTTGTTTATCAAATTTTCTCAAAAGAACTTGAAAACCAAGTACTAAAGTCATCATTTCATAACTTTACACTATTCCAACCCATATCAGATATTGCAATAGAAAGGGATAGCCCCATTTACTCACAAAAAATCCTTAATATATGATCTATACAAGCACACTATGCATCAATCTTCCTTTTTCATAATCTTCTCAATATCCTCAACATATAGTTACAAATGCAAAAATCTCCCCATATCACTAACAACATCAGCTAGTATACATACTTGTTGAAAACAATGACAACACATTCATACTTGCAGAAAAAAGGAGTTTCATTATTTTGAAATAATCAATTCTTCTCACAAGAATTTAGATAATAATTCTCCATATGATTCTAGAAAGTGTTATGGTATTGGATATAAAATTATTTGTAAAAATGGATATATTGAAAACATGTGATACGGAGTGTAGAGGGGTTTACAATGATATCAAAGGCATAACAACACACATGAAATAAACTCAAATGCATAACATGAATTATACCTTAAATAATCCTCAAGGATTGAGCTCAAGTTGCACCTAAGTCAATAATATTTTCTCACAAGTTTGAATGAGGATTGCTCAAAACAACAGCATAATATGGCTATGAATTTTCAAGATGATCAAATGAGGGGAAAAGGCTCCAATTTACAAAAATTGAAGGGGAGAAATGGAGGGCTAGGATTGATTGCTTAATGAAGGGTTGAGATTGATTGAGAGAGTGAGGTGTGGATCAAGGTGGTGTGTCTTTTTAGCATTGTGACAAGTGCAACAATGGAGTGCTAGAGGAATGATGAGGTGTTCTCACATGTGTGAGTACAACTTTGAAAGAAAATTCATTTAAATTTGGAGGCTAGGTGTAAGATAGTAGAAGTAGGTGATATTTCTCAAATTAATGAGACAAGATTGGGAAAATGTGCATGAATTTAGAATTGAGGAAATAATGACCTAATGATGATTAGATATGTGGGTTAGGTTAAATAATCAGGGATTAGTTGGCTTAATGTTGTAGGTTGAGTTAATAAACCAAGGGTTTATTAACTTGGGTGGAGTTAAAAGTTGGAGAATGGGATAATGAAGGTTAGTGACTTAATTAATTATGCATTAATTAACTCAATTGAGATTAGAAGAATGGGGGATTTTGATGGGATTTATTAAATAATTTAATAATTTAATTAATTATAAGAAGAATATAAAATAGTTAATTAAATAATAAATATTTAATTAATTAAAGGTTAAGAATGGGTGAATTAATTAAATAATAATATTTAATTAATTCAGAAGTAAGTTCAAGTTTAGGGTGACTATATTTTCCCCCTCTTTGATGCAAAATCCATGGTGATGTTGTGTCAAAGAATTTTAAAATTTATCCCTAGTGGATTGGAAAGTTAGTTATGAGGTGATGCCCCCTCGAGAAATGGACAAAGTCGAAAAAAAAGAAAACATTTTTTGTCTGCATCTTGAAAAACGTTGGTTAGAATGATGCAAGATGGTGTGGAATGGGGATTTAATGAAAATCATGAGAAGAAATGGAGAAAATGACTAAAAAATGAAAATGGTATAAGATCTTTGGTCTATCCAATATAGAAGAAATTAGGATTTGGGGTGGGCTTAGCATTAAAAACCTAGAAATAGGCCTTGAGGGGCCAAAAAAGTTAATTTCACCCTTACATTTGGTGGAAAGGAGATTAGGGGGTAGTGTCGAGGTATGGAAAAAACTCCCCATAATTTGCATCGCTCAGAGAGGTTTCATGAGTGAAAGTGGTCGAAAGATGGAATCAACTTGATATGTGCTCTATCCCTTAGGTTTTAGGCTAGTTTATGGGGTTTGGGGTACATCAAATTAGGGCTTGAAGTTTAGGAAGGAAATTTATAGCTTTATGAAGTTGTGCCTAAGCACATGATTGTGTTTCTTATGCTTAGAAAATTAAATCATTTGAAATTTTGGTGCCTACGCTTGATTTTGGCACCCATGTTGAAAAGTATGATTCCTACAATCATCATGCTTGCTTCCTAGGGAGGGGTGGGGTGAAATAAATTAATGCTTCCATAAAGAAACAACCACTTTGAAAATTGGTGTGCCTGGGTTGAATACTGTTGTTCTTGCATTAAGCTGTGCTTAGGTGGGAAAGTGAGCCACATGCGATTGAAGAAGCAACACCTCCACCAAAAGCACAAGTGTGGTTTTATAGAAACTGCAAGAGTGGGAAAATGCAAGTAGAAATAGGAAAATGATTTAGATAGAATGAAAAATGCTAGTGTGTGGGATGATGTAGGATGACTTGAAGGTCCTTTAGTCCTGAGAGGTGGATGGATATTATGTTGACCATTTAGAGGGACTTGATATCAGTGGATGATGATTTGTTACACCAGGTGGGCCTATACTTCATCTTGTGGATGCCTCAGATTTGAGTGCATCGAGCACTAATGAAAACATTACTTAAGTGATGGAACTGTGATACAAATAGCTTCCATTTTCCCATAGGGTAGGTAACAATCACATTACAGGATATGTGGTGGATTCTTTGGTTGTCCATTCATGGAGAGCTAGTGATGTATAGTCTACATGGTGTGATGCCAGTATTACGAAGGGTATTCATTATTGATTATTTTCCCTTCAGGGGTGTAGAGTTGGATTTGAAGGTTGAGAGGGGTCATTGGCTAGATCTTTCCTTATTTATAGTTGCATTGATCATAGGCATTTTGATACTAGATAGGAGGTCATGAGGTTTTGTTGTAGGTTGGGCTTTTGTATTAGAGGGAATGTTGTTAGATATGAGAAACTATGCATGGGTGTGGTTGTTCTCATAGATTTGTATAGAGAGATGCACTATGTGGTGTAAAGGGATTGGCAAAGTATTTTCCTCTGAGCATATTACACTTTTGCAACTAGTATACAACAAACAAAGGAGGGTAGATATGCCATATGTATTCATGTATGGGGAGTTTCAGAGAAAATTCCATATGGGAGAGTTGGAGCATTGGTGGATGGTCCTTGATGAGATGGACTCCTTCATCTAGGGGCCATACATTGACTGTGACACATGGGAGGATGATCATTTATATATTCCATAAATTCAAAGGGTTCACTATTTGATAGGGAGGACCCTAGTGATCACCAAGAGGTACTTGCCCATGTAGGTACGGAGGTAGTTTAGGCAAAAATAGGGACTTCCAAAGATAGAGGTAATTTTTGATCAGGTTTCTTGTGAGAGGCATTAGTGGGGTGGATTCATATAGTGTGCTACTTCATACTAGAGCTAGATGAACACTCTTGTGACTGCATGGGATCCGCAACTAGGGGTCATAGATGTTGGGACCACAATAAACTATGATACCCTCTGGGAGAGACATAGATTCATTTGGCTGATGATCCCTCATGATCAGATGGTAGTGGCACATGGTAGAAGTGATGAGAGTATCAGTATTGGTTAGCATGGTAGTGGTGATAGTAGTGGCCCTAGTAATGATGACAGTAAAGATAGTTTCAAAAATGCTGATGAGGAGGGAAATTGTGATGAGGATGATGGGAATGTAGATTCTAGGGGTGGTGATGATGTAGGAGGGGGATATGATAGATGGGATGATCGGGGATAGGGTCACCATGTCCCATAGATAGGAGGATATGTATAGGCACAACTCTAGGCCATGACCTTAGAGAGGGATCATCTTTATTAAGAATGGCATCAAGCCAGAGAGGTTCATTTGCAGGTTATGGGATAGAAGGACATGGCATGAGTTGATGTGGTCTATTTAAAGGTGAAGATAGATGGTAAGCTACCCATAGTGACTACTAAAAGAGACACGACTATGAAAAAGGTGGCCTAATTACAAGCACTAGTAGATGGAGGGGCAGGTAGGGGAGGAGATAGGGGTGATAGACAGGTAGTGGTGATCACCACAAAGTGGGATCATTTGTGATGATATGTAGAGAGATTGGGGAGGGAGTGGGATATGAGTTGTTAGTTTGGGAAGATCATATGAGAATCCATCTATTTGAAAGATAGATATATCATATGAGAATAATCACCTCAACATAGCGTTTACAATGTACCAAAAATCAACAGAAAATGAAAGAGAAGATCATGACGAGTACATTTTTTGATTCTTCAAAAAATAACACCAATTGATAGTTGATAGTAGAAAATTTAGTGGAAAGCCCAAGTGAAGGAGAAGAAGCCGTTTAGAAGATGACAAAGATAGATCCATGAGAAAAAATCTAGAGCCTTGCATCAAATGTAGAGATTGAGACCACAAACATAAACATGATTAGATGCTAATTTAAACCGAGGAGAAGAATGGGGTTCGACCACAACATGTCTTATCAGAAATTGCACTACATAAAATAAATATAATAACATATTGGAGATCGTATGCCCCATCCGAGGCTTAAGCCTTTGAAGTTTTCTTATGAATTCCTAAGAGCAATCATCCATAAGATGATGTTCCATTGCACTTAAAAGAGAAGATAGCGAGTGGTCAAAGAGAATAAATTGGTTACATAAAACACCACCCACAAAGTTAGATCCATTCAGAATATCATAGTCTTCCAAAGAATTATGCAGAGAATTAATTGGGAAAACATGAGGAAGGAGATAAGAACCAGCCAAAAAATTTAACATTTCACCATACCAAAGCATATTCATAAGGTTGGAAACAAAACGAGAGGAAATTTTGTGTGGTAGATACATTGCATAGAATTATAGCCAGTACGACCTAACACTATTTTAATGAAAAAATTATCACCCCATCTTACAAATTTTTGAAAGCAAGTATTTCCATTAGCAACCATTCTAGCATCATTTCTAGAAATAGAAAGATACCAAAAAATCATATCAAAATTGTGCCCCAAGTTTGTAGCTATAAATGAAAACAATTAGCCATTCAAAGGTACAACCTTTGGAAAATACAATTGTCAGAATAACTAAATGCTAAGAAAATGTTGTATTGAGAATGTTAAATATGCACCACTAGGTCTGCTCCCCATTAACCATCCAAGAGGAAAGGATCCTCAAGGGTGATTAATGCAGAGGAGGGGCTCGCATCAGATAATGTCCTTCCTAATGCTTAGAAATATTTCCACATGATACATCTTTGGAGCCCCATCAAAATTTTGAAAGAAAATTCAAAGTTTTCTAGATCATCCAAACCAACCAAACAAGGAAAAAATACTACTTATTCTATATCTGGTCAACGAAGAATACTAAAAGGCCCAAGCCTTAAGTTGAAGATTGATGGAAATCAAATGAATCAAAAAACCAATCATAGCCAACCTATACTGCCTATAATAAAAGGAATTGGTGCTAGTTGCTATAAATTTTAGAATATTCCTACCTCGAGAGAATTTTGCATTAATGGCTTTATTTTCTAACCAATCTACGTGGCTATTCACCTCTTTGTAATATTGCATAACTTGATATGAAGATAATTTAAATAGAAGAATTTGAGTTTGAGATAGAAGGTAGTTCAGATGCCATAAATTTGAATGACCATTTACAATTGTAGACACCACCACCACGGATCACCTTCAACCATAATTTAGGGAATAGATAGTTATAATGCCAGTTGCAACCTAGGCCTTAGTGCATTGAACATTTCTATATTATTAGTACCATTTGGAAGTATGGAACAAGATTCTCCAATGAAATTTCCTTACCAACCTCTAGCAACTAAAGCAGTCCCAAATTTTCTAGGAATACCCCCAAATGCTCCATCAAACTTAAGTTTAATAAATTCTCTAGTAGCTGGTAGCCATTTAATGGAATCTCTGCTCACTAGGGGGATCTTGGGTGGAATAGACCCCACTTTAGGTAATTTAAAAAGAGATCAATTATTTAAAATAAAGGAATCCCAAGAAGATAATACATTTTTCAAAAAAAAAAATTTGTATATGCTTGAATTTGTTACTTCTAAAATTAAAATTTCAATTCTTTGGATGATTTTCTCCAAAGACCATTATTCTTTTTTGAAGATACATCTATTTCTCTCAAGCCATATATTCCATATCAGTATGGAGGGAGAGATTTACCATAAGGAAGTAAATTTCAAATTTGAATGTAAATTTGGCCAACTTCGAAAATGCAGAAGGATCATATTTTACAAGGGGTATTGCCATCCAAGTACCCTCATTAGCCAAGTCCAACATTTATATTCAAGAGAGAAGCTAATAAGGAGATGATTGACAGATTTAAATACTTGGCCACACATTACACAAGTGAACAAAGGTACTATGCCCAATCTATCTAACATCATACCTGACAAAGAAATTTCTTTGATGGCCAACCAGTCAAAATCACCTACTTTCAATAAAACATTCAGACCCCAAAAAAGATTAAGAGGCCAAGAAGAGGAGCCCTCAAAGCCAACAAAGGATTTGTACCCTTATTTTACTCTACACCTTCCATATTTATCTCTTGTCCAAATTATTTCATTAGTTTTCTTAGAGAAAACAATTTTTCTTCTCTATAGTTCTGAGTTAAGGGACTGCTTTAGATGTGATGGAACATGGATAAAGCTAAAATTCTTCCATTTAATATTGTGTAGAGGGTCATCCAGATCGAAAATAAAGTAATCCTCGACCTTATTACCACAAAGATATTTTAGTGCAGTTTTGATTTGACCCCAGTCACTAAGAAATTTAAGGGGTTGATGCCCATTCCAGGCATCATCCCAAAATAAGGACTTCTATCCATTAGTAACCAACCATGAAAGGTGGGGATGGATGAACGATCTGCATGAAGCAATAAAATTCTAAATTTTAGAACCACGAGGGAGATTATTTTGGGTGATGATCCTTTCTCTATCAAGGGAGTCTAAATATTTATGTTTCATGATTTCACACCATTTCTTTTCAGGATTGGAATATAGTTGCTAGATCAATTTGGCACCAAGAGCCTTATTTTGTAAAATAGATCCCTTAGGCCGACACCCCTTGATACTTTGGGCATACAAACTTTATCCCACTCTACTAATGGGAGTTAATTTTTTTGTGTAACATTTTATGGCCAAAGGAAATTTCTAAATAGATTTTGAAGAGAAAACCCTTTCTCATATGGTATTTTAAGACAAACATTAAATAAGTAGGAAGAGAGTGAAGATCTACCTTTAAAAGAACTGACTTACCAGGAAAGGATAGTCATTTCAACCTCCATAATATGATTCGATTAGAAGTGGGGGAGAAAAATTGTCCCAAAAATCATGCTTTTTTGTACCCAAAAATAAGGGAATGCCTAGGTACTTGCAGGGTAAAGAGCCACATTAAAAACTCTAGAATTTTAGTAGTTGGGTCTTGACTAAAGCATTAACAATTGCGAAAAAAAAAATTGACTTCTCCACATTAAAGGATTGATCGAAAAATGAGAAATAATCAAAAAGGATAGATTTGATTTATTTTGCTTCCTCCATGGTGGCTTGACTGAAGAGAAGAGTGTCACTACAAAAAGGTAGTGGCAAATTGGAGTGGGAAAGGGCCTGAAAAACATGCCTTTCCAACAATAATTGAATCTTGATGCATTGAACTCTTTTGAAACTTTCTTGTTCCTCCTAGATTCTTCCAATGCAAGATAGACATATCTTCCTTTAAAGTCCCAAAAAAATTCATAGGAAAATGTCATGAAACCATCTAATCTAGGAGCAATTTTTTACTTCATCCATGGTGAATTCTTACATGAGAAATTTATTGTGCCTTCCTTAATCAATGTGGGAATATTTTTTAGGATAAATTGTTTTCCAATGTCTTTTTGGTTGTTCTAGGGGAAAGGAGGAGCTATAGAAAGATACTACTTCAGCTCCAATGTCCTCATCTGATACCAAAGTACTTCTAGTTGAGGAAAGGATTGATTCAATCCTATTCACTTGCCTTTTCATTTTTTTGGAAGCATGGAAAATTTAGTGTTTTTGTCCCCTTTTTTTAACTAGATGTCCCTAGATTTTTTCTCCAATAACACTATTCACTTGCAAGTAATTCATCTAATTCCACTTTAAGATTCTTTTCCTTATCATAAAGGGAAGAATCCATTCCATTTTTTATCACTAGCTCATATAAGTTATATAATTCTTGTTGGACACCTTAGACTTTTCCTTAAAGATATTCTTATAACAATTTATGTTCCAGTCCTTTATTTTAGATTTAATATAATTTAATATTTTGCTGAGCTAAAACATCCAGGTTCCCTCAACAAAAGTAATTTCAAACCACCAAAATTTGAGTAAAGGAATAAAATTTAGATCTCTAAACCATATAGATTCAAATTTAAAATAAAAATTTTTAGGAGGCCTGTTATTAAAATCCGACAAGGAAATTGGAAAGTTCAATCTGAAGTAATAAGTTTATGTATTGAAGAAGAGAAATATCACGGGGTGTTGAGCCAATTATCTAATAAGATGAAATGATCTAGTGTCTCATCAATTTGGGAGAAACCATTGCATTTATTAGTCTAGGTAAAGTTACCATTTTTTTGGTTTCTAGTCATAAAAACCATTGAGGAGGATAAAGTGATTAAAATCCTCTATTAATTTGGAAGAAGGGATGATACATCCTATTTTATCATAACGGAAAATAATTGCATTAAAGTATCCATACAAAATCGTTTAGTCATTTTCTAGAGGTGCAAAAGCAAAGGAGAGCTAGGTCCAAAGCTGTTTCTTAGAAAATGCTACACAAGGACCATAGATATTAAAAATAATAAAGTAATTTTTTGTTTTCAAACACTTACCTAAGGATTTAATCTAGTTGTGAGTAGTATCCAAAATGTGCATCTTCACAGCTTGAATTTATTTTATAATATTATGAGGCCACTCAAAGCCCATGAGTTGGGGAGACAATAAAATCCCAATTAATCTAGGTGATGAGACCAGTTTTTGGGTTAATTACAGGTTAAATCCATGGTCTATTTGTAGAGATTATCATGAACATTGAAATTACATGCTAATACTTTTTATAGTTTCTTCCAGACCTTCTAACATTTGGGTTTAATTCCCTCTATGCCAATTTTAATGATATTTGACTTAATATGTGAACTATCTATATTATCTTGCATGCGATTGATGGATGTTCTTTTAGATCATTTTTGCTATGCAGTTATTACATGTACTAATATTTCCATGTAGACATGATTGGAAATTCCAAATTAAGGAATGCACCCATGAGTAGCTCATGTAGAGGATGCACTAGATGGTCAACTAGAGGACATCAACGGAAGATTCCTTGTTAGCCGCATGTAATCAATCTATGCCAAGATTTAACATCATTGAGCATTGAGGGAATTACTATAGTGGTTGATTCCACATTTGGGCTTGCATGTCCAATGGATTCCCCTACAAGTGTAACTGCCGCTTCCACTTTCTTTCACTTTCCCTAAATGGCATCCTCTTAGTTAGTGGGAGTTGATGGTCCTATTTTAGTTGATAAATAAGGCTTGAATCCTCCTTCCTCGAGCTAGAGAAACAGAGAGAAAGAGGGAGAGAGAGGGAGAGAAAGCTAGCAATTAGTGAGTTGATCACCAAGATTACTATACAAGCTCTTTCTTTAATTACCTTTTTCCAATGAATGAAATGGGATTTTAAATCGAGTATCTAAGTTCAATCTAAGGTTGCAGTTGTTTTAGAGGATACTCATCCAAGGGGGCCCACTTGGTGAGTAATCTATTATCCTAGATAGATTAGTATTAGCTTTTGTTTAGTACTTAGTAAGAATATAGCATTGACTATTCCTACAACCACTAGAAGTCCATTGTGTGACTATTCCTATAGTCAAAGTGAGTAGAGTAGTTTCCTATTTCTTGCTCAGATTTTCATTCCTATTGTGCATGTCCAGTTTAAGTTTTATTGAGTGATATTCAAAATTTACCTTGATTCCTTTCATGCAATTTACTTTCAGCATTAAGTCTCTCTTAGTTGTAGAATGAAGATGACTACTTTGATGTCCCTAGTGCATATACTGTGCTGACCCATTTCAAGTTCACGTCCCTGGGTTGACAATTTAAGTGTACCTTCGTGATTGTTAAGATGGCTATTCAGGTTGGATTTCCAATCTCTGAATCATGGCTCTAAAGGCCTAGTTATTAAAATTATTGTAGGAGGTTGACATTTTTGGCACCGTTGTTGAGGATGGTGTCAAACTAGGGAATCCTTTGGAGTCATTGTTAGTTTTTTTGCTATAGTATTTCTAGAGTTTGATCTTAGTGTTAGAAGTTATGATCCACAATTTTTTCCCACCCATTATTTGTGTGAGTTGGTTGATACTAAGTTGATACCACATGCATAGAAGAAGAAGAGATGCTTTTGGGAGATTTCTTCCTAATAATCATATTAAGCCATTTCAGCTAGTAGAGCTTCCAAATCTGCCCAGAAACGAAGAAGAGTCACATCCCTTTGCTGATATATTCCTTGACTTGACGAGTTCTAAAGCTCCCTTGAAGATAAAAATCCTATCGAAGAACCCTTTATTCTGGAATTTCATCAAGATATGGCTTATGCAAATGGAAATAGGCCCAATAGGCAGAACCAACAAACTTTCCCTTTTCCCATTGTTGAACAAGATGAAGTAGATAACCTCAAGAATATCCCTACCTTAGTCCTTCCTAAATTCTATGGACTTGTCACAAAGGATCATGATACCTTCTTGTTAGAGTTTGATATAATTTGCATAAGCTATGATTATACAACTGATGCCCACAAACTGAAGTTGTTCCATACTACTTTGAAAGAAGTTGCATTGAGATGGTTTATGAGCCTTGGCAGAAATACTGTGAGAACTTGGGAAGATATGAATACAAAGTTTCTTGAAAAATACAAGGAATATTTTGGGGGTAGTGACATGAGAGGAGGAGACATTTTTCAGAATTCCGCAAAAAGAAGATGAGAGCTTGGAAGATTTCACTTAAAGGTTTTTTTTTTGTTTGCATAAATCTCCACATCATGCACTCAATGAAGAATCATATAAGTTACTTTTCCTAAGAGGAATTAATGAAATTTTCATTGATGCCTTGGACTTAATGGCAGGAGGAGATATCACTCAAGTCTCTTGGGATGATATCAAGAAGATTTATCAAAACTATTCTAGGGAAGCTTCGAAGAAAGGAAGGGGATATTAATCCTCTATGGGTAAATCATCTAGTAGTGGAGTCTCAAGGATGGAGATTACTAATTTGTTGGAAGATTTCAAGCAAGATATAATTAACAATATAGCTACCCAATTGGATACACTTCAAGATAAAAAGAAACATGAGGAGGAAAATGAAATATTGACAGAATGTTGCCCCCAGCATAGACAAAAGAAGAAATACTACAGAGCCAAGGTGATAGCCAACATTGATAGTAAGCAGATCCCACTTGAGTTCAAGCCAATCTAGACCTAGGAAAACCAAGTTTACTTTTTTGCACAAAAGAGGCCATGGGATTCAAGACAAGGTATGCCACCAGATCCATTATCTTTTGTTGGACCCTATTTTAACTCTTATTCATCTGGTAACTAGTGGTAGCCACACTATCCATCAAATGGAGGATACCCACCCTAGTCTTGGAATAGCCCACCTAGTACTTGGTCCAATTGTCAAAATACTCCACCTCAGTGGCAGCAACCTCAGGGGAATTGAAAGAAGTTTTAGGGACCTTGGAAACCACCTCTAGGAAACTAGCAACAAACATCTCAATGGAGAGGTGGCTACTAATAGCCAAACCAACCCACAAGCTACATGCAACCATCTTCCCAAAATCAGAAACCTAATTTAATGTCCCTTCCTATTAATCCAAATGCAAATGCACCTAAATATACCCAGTTACCAGCCCAACCCACACCTAACCCAAATAATAAACCACAACAAGAGCCCGTATATTATGCTGATCCAAACCAATTCCCTGCATATGTTGTGAGTTTAAGAGACATATGCCTACATTCAAGAACAACCTTGCAAGACCCTTCCACCACCATTATCACTGAACTACTCATGGAAGAGCAAGAATAATCTGACTGAACCCATTCACCCTTGTACAACTAAATCTACTGAACTAGCTCAAGCAAAGCAATTAGTACAAGATCCACCATTTCCTCAGATATTAGAAGCTACCAAACAAAAATAAAACAAGGAGGAAACTAGCTTTGATATCCTAGATCATCTTAAGCACATATGTGTACAAATACCACTGTTTCAGGAAATCAAAGATGTCCCTATCTATGACAAGGAAATCAAGGAACCATGCCTTAAGAAATCAGGTAGGAAAAAAAAGGACCCCACTATAGTCCATGTGGTAGGCTAGCCTGCTAACATCATGCTTGGAAAAGTCACTATTCCCAAGTACAATGATACAAGTAGCCCTGCAGTTGAAGTTGTTATAGATTTAATAAACATAAAGAATGCTCTGATTGACTTGGGTGTAGCAAGCAGTGTGATGACCAAAGACATCCTATAGAAACTAAATATCATAAGAATGAGATCCACTCCTATAGTCCTATATCTTGTTGATAGTTCCACCATTAAGCCAAATGGCATAGTAGAAGACCTTATGGTGATTTTAGATTCTTGGGAGTATCCTATTGACTTCATGGTTGTTTCTCCCAAGGCTACACTTGGTGGGTATCCCATTATCCTTGGTCGACCATGGCTAGCAACTGTAGATGCTTATATTAAATGTCAGTGAGGTGACATGACCATTTCTGATGGCAAGAACACTACAATGCTTGTTCTTTTCCCCCCTGCTCAGCCATCCCATGATGAAGATAATTTTGTGTGGCCACAAGTTGGTGAAGAGGCTAAAGACATTAACTCTGTGGTGCAGTTCATGATGCTCGAAAGAAGCCCTTTCCTGTAGCTTCTAGATGAAGATGAAGTGTTATCTAGTATCCTTCAGAACCAATGTCAGATAGAGGAAACATCATCGGGTTCTACAGACATCGAACAAACACTCCTATCAATTTTTCTTGATATTCCTGTAGCCAATGTCTCTACTAGTAGACTTCCTACAACCATTCTTCCTATAGCCATTGACTTTGTAGACAAGCTTCCTGTAACCACTCTTCCAACAAGAAAAATTATTGCAGCAACAGGTATGTTTCACACAAAGCTACTGCCTGAACTTAAGATACCTTGTATTAATGAAGCATCAATGATAGAGTTAGTTACACAAGTATAGGTTTCTGAAGGAAAACATATGAATATCAACAGTAAATTGAGTAAGGGACAATAGTTGACATTGCAAAATTTGCTAAAAGTACATCAAAAAGAATTTTCCTAGGATTACCATGATATGAAAGGACTAGATCCAAAGCTCTGCACTCATAGAATATATATCAAAGATGACTGTACACCTATAAGGAGGCCACAAAGGAGAATCAACCCTGCATTAAGAGAAATTGTCAAAACAGAGCTGCAAAAGTTATTAGATACAAGATTTATCTACCCTATTTCAGCCAACCAATGGGTGTCTCCATTGGTAATTGTGCAAATAAAGGAGGACAATAGAGAGTTTATGTTGACTATAGGCAGCTCAATGCTGCCACTAAGATGGATCACTTTCCCCTACCTTTTGTAGACCAAGTCCTAGACTCTCTTGCTAGAAAATAGTACTTCTCATTTCTTGATAGATTCAGTGGATATAATTAGATTCAAATTGCAATAGAAGATCAAGAGAAGACTACATTTACATGTCCTTGGGGGACATATGCATATTATGTGCTTCCATTTTGGCTGTGCAATGCCCCTGCCACTTTCCAGAGAGCGGTCATTAGTATATTCTCAGACATCTCCCTTTACTGCATGGAGATCTATATGGATGATTTTACTACCTATGGTACCACCTTTGATGAAGCATTGCAAAACCTGAAGAAATTACTTCAAAGATGTGAGAATTAGAATCTATCCTTAAATAGTGAAAACTGCTTCCTGATGATGCAAGAAGGTGTTGTCCTTGGTCACTACATTTCACACCACGATATTCAAGTTAATCTAGAAAAAAATGAGGTAATAAATAATTTGCCTATACCTGCAAAACAAAAGGATGTTAGGATATTTTTAGGACATGCAAGATATTACAGATGTTTCATCAAGGATTTTAGTAAAATAGCTTCCCCACTATATACTCTTCTGACCAAAGATGTTGAGTTTCAATGGATAGAAGGCTGTGACAAAGCATTTTCTAATTTAAAGATAGCCCTAACTCATGCTCTTGTACTCAAAGGACCAAATTGGGAAATCCCTTTCCATATACATATTGATGCCTCAAAGTATTCCATAGGGGTAGTCTTAGGAAAAAAAATAATAATCTCTTGAAAACGCCATCTATTTTGTCAGTAAAAACTTACAAGGAGAAAAATTCAATTAGATAGTACCAAAGAAAGAAATGTTGGCAGTAATCTATACCTTGAATAAATTCAAGAACTATATCATAGGTTACCAAATTTTTATACACACTGATCATGCATCCATTAAATATCTCATGAATAAATCCCTAATCTCAAGAAGATTAGCTAGATGGTTGTTACTAATGCAAGAGTTTGACATAACTATTGTGGACAAACTAGGGAAGGCTAACATTGTTGCAGAATTTATTTTAAGGTTGACCACATCAGAGGACAATCAAGCCATAGATGATTCCTTCCCTGATGAGAATCTATTCTCCATTAGTGTGTAGACACCCCGGTATGCTGACATAGCCAATTACCTTGTGATAGGGAAGGTTTCTCC
Source organism: Sequoiadendron giganteum (assembly GCA_007115665.2). Taxonomy (NCBI): domain Eukaryota; kingdom Viridiplantae; phylum Streptophyta; class Pinopsida; order Cupressales; family Cupressaceae; genus Sequoiadendron; species Sequoiadendron giganteum. Next base: position 564,777,836 of record CM021104.1, on the reverse strand, counting down.
TCACTTCTCTCTGAAAGAGAGAAGAGTGTTGATTGAGAATTATTTCCCTTTTTCATGGATAGTTGGATGCCTATTTTATAATGGACCAGATCATCTTATGAGAAGATTTGTGAGGGAAGATGACACCTTTGATATTTTGCATGCATTCCATGATGAGCTATTTGGAGGACACTTTGCAGCCAAGAGGACAAAAATGGAAATTTCAAACACAAGATACTTGGTGCAGGAGCACCTTGAAGGTCTTTCGGAAGATCTTGGCAATTTTGGCTTGTAGGTGGTTCTAGCCAACCACCAAGGTAATAAAGACTAATTGCAAAGTCCCAAATAAGTTTTTGATGTGTGTGTTATGGAAAAATTAGGTTGGTTTAGAGCCTGGAGGTTTGGAAAAGTCTGAATAATAAAATTAGGCAAAACTAGACAAGCTTGCCTTAGGAATTTGGCCTAAAAATGCAAAAAAGGCATTAATTATATTCTAAGCCCTACCTAAGGGTCATATCACGTGGGAGAAAGGTATATAAGGTCATCCAAACCCTAATACCTGGGTTGGAAGTTCGTTTTCATGAATTGAGACTTCGAGAGCATATTGTGTGCTTGGAATTCATCAACTTTTGAGTGCATTTTTGTGTTTGAGCCTTCATCCAATCAAGATTGGATTGAGAGGACTGGTATGATTCTTTGATTATTTCTTTTGTGTCATTTAATTACTGTTTGAAGCATTATATTAGCCATTTAATTCAACTAGTTGTAATTTTGCAAGTTTTCGTGTTCTTGGTTACACTGCCGGTTAAGGCCAGTTTTTTGTAAATAATGATCCCCACTTGAATTCTTGTGGAAAGGCTACCATGGCCACTTGGAATCAAGTAGGGGACTATATTTATAGTTTATATAGTGTGTTTGGATTCTTGGTTTGTAGGGGAAGAGTTGAATTCATCAAACACTAGGCGAGTGCAAGTGCATTCTGGCTAGTGGCTTGGAGAGGACAGCAGTAAAGAAAGCTGATAATTGGATTGGTTTGTACCAATCATGAGAATTATAGTGTGGGAACATGTATTCCAGACATGTTTGTGAAATGAGGAGAGTTGGGGAGGTCATTGAAGCCCTCAAAGCTGGAAAAAGGAGCCAAAACCCTAGAAACCCTAGGGGGTATGAGGAAAGTCATAAGTTCGGCCATTTGGGAGACCTTACACATAGTAAATATTGAAGCATAGGGTACCACTAGAAGGAATATCCAAAAATATTTGGGGGTTGTTAAGGCCATTTTTGAGAAAAGCCAAGAAAACAGGTTCTAGGAGGCCAAAAAGGGGCAAAAAGGCTACAAGGCCTAAAATTGGGTTTTTCTTGAATTCAATGGGTAAATGAAGAAAGAATCCTACAAGAAGGATCAGAGTGAAGAAAGATAACCCTAGGAATAGTTGGAATACCTATTTCAAGACCCAAGAAAGGTTTGGGAGCTTTGTGGCAAAATTTAGCCTAGGGAAGCTTAGTGGTGAATTGAGACAAAAGGTGGAGAATTTGAAATTGGTGGAGAGTCTTATGAAGTGAGAGGGGTTTAGGAGAGATCCCTAATTAGGGCAGAGTGGGAAACCTAAGGAAGACCAGAGAATAGGTCTAGGGAAGAGCAAGAGTGCTCTTGAAAGATAGGACTCCCCATCAAATTAGTATTAGAGCCAATAAAGGCTTGGGAATTGAAACTAGTGAATGCCAGAGAGAAGTGAATATATAGGAGAGAATAACATGGTGACCAATGCAGAGCTAGCTAGAGACTTGATAGAGCAGCAAGAGAAGAATAGGCATCTTGAAGAGGCTATGGAAGAGATGAAGCAAAAATTGGAAGAAGTTGTTGAATCGACAAGCAAGATGAAGGTGCAGTTGCAAGGGGACAAAGACAAGGGTAAATAGCAAGTGGAGGAGGACATAGAACCCAAACCTGATCCTCCAATAGTAGAGGAAACCTTCCTCAAAGCATTGAAGGCATTGAGTGGAAAGGCACTTGAAGGTGTCCCTGTGTTCACTGGAAGAATGGATGTAGAGCTAGTTATGGAATGGATAGAGGGAATGGAGAATCACTTTGAATGTGATGGAGTTATTGAGGCACAAAAGGTGAAGATAGCCAAATCAAGGTTAAGAGGACAAGCATTAACTTGGTGGAAGTTCTTGCAAGAAGAAAGAGAGATGGAAGGCAAGAAACCCATAGGAAATTGGAAAACTATGGTGGCTAAAGTAAAGGAGAACTATCTACCTGAGGACTATGAGATTCAATTGCACAAGAAGAGACAAAATCTCAAACAAAGAGACCTAGATGTAGCTGCATATATAGAGGAGTTCCAAAAACTAAGCCTTAGATCTAGAGTGCAATAATTTGAAAGCATCAAGGTTGCTAGGTATCTAAACGGTCTTCGATGGAGCATCAAAGAGGAGTTGATTATTTTCACACTTACTACCCTCCATATCTTCTATCAAATGGCTATTAAGGTGGAAGAGAAACTGAAAAAGAAACAAGATTCCAATACTAGAGGTAAAGGAAGAGGTAGAGACTCTAGAGGTGGACATAGAGGTAGTTTTGGTGGAAGAAGCAATGAGAATAGAAACCAAGGTGATTCCAAGGTTGGAGAACAATCCCATGAGTCAAATAGTAGAGGGGGTTACAGAGGGTAGAGGCACTAACAATGGAGGAAGAGGCAAATCAGGAGGCTTTGGGAGAAGCGCTCAATTTGCTTCCATGAAATGCTACAATTGTGGACAGTTGGGTCATCCGGCTTATAGGTGTCCTGACAAGCCAACATCTTCACAAGGTGAGAGGAAGATCAAATATGTTTAAGAAGAGGACTGTTCAAAACAATCAGAGGTGAGTCTAGATTCAGAGAAAGGTGAGAATCTCATGTTAAGAAGGATTTTGATCAAAGCACCTACCGAGGATGAACACAAACAAAGGAGAGCTCTTTTTAGAGTCAAGTGCAAGATATTAGGAAAGGTTTTCAAGGTCATCATAGATTCAAGGTCTACTGATAATTTCATCTCAGAGGAGGTAGTACAAAAGCTGAAACTCATCAAGATACCCAATGTGTGCCCTTACAAGGTTACTTGGTTGAACAAGGGGCATAATATACTAGTCAATGAACAAGTGTGGGTTGAGTTTGCTATAGGAAAGTATCAAGACAAGGTACTATGTGATTTGTTACCAATGGATGCATGCCATTTTCTACTTGGTAGACCATGGCAATATGATAGGGAGGCAGTACACCATGGTAAGGAGAATAAGTATTCATTCAAGAAGGATGGAGTGACTTTCAAAATTCAGTCTTTGTTAGAAGAAAACACAGTGGAAAAGGAAGAAACTAGTGTCCTTTTGATGAGTGGAAAGGAATTTCTGCAAGACCTCAAGGAGGAAGAAGGAGTTGTCTATGCAATCATGTTAAAGCCAAAGGAAGAAGAGTCACCTAATCAGCTACCTATGACAGCAGAAGTGAAGTGACTACTGGATCAGTTTAGGGACATCATTTGCAAAGGTACACCAGCTACACTACCACCCAAGAGAGCAATCGGTCATCAGATAGACTTTATACCAGGAGCAACATTGCCTAACTAGGTAGCATACAAGATGACACTAAAGCAAAACAAAGAGATAGCAAGGAAAGTTCAAGAACTTTTAGGTCAAGGGCTGATCAGAAAGAGCATGAGTCCATGTGCTATTCCAGTTGTGTTGGCACCTAAAAAGGGAGATAAGTGGAGAATGTGTATTGATTCTAGGGTAATAAATAGGATAACCATTAGATATAGGTTTCCTATTCCTAGGATAGAAGATCTAATGGATTGTTTAGGGGGTGCTAAGTAATACTCTAAGATTGATTTGAAAAGTGGCTATTATCAAATTAGAATGAATGAGGGGTTATATGAGTGGTTAGTAATGCCATTTGGGCTTACAAATGCACCTAGCACTTTTATGAGTGTGATGAATGAGGTCTTGAAGGACTTTATAGGATTTTTTGTGGTTGTATACCTAGATGATATCCTCATCTTTAGCAAAACAAAAGAAGAACATATGAAGCATCTAGAACTTGTGTTAAGGAAACTTCAAGAGGAGAAGCTCACCATAAATCTTGAGAAGAGTGAGTTCATGAAGCTAGAGTTAGTTTACCTAGGATTTTTAGTGTCTCAAGGGAACTTGAAAATGGACAAGAGCAAGGTTGAAGCCATTCTTAGTTGGCCTACTCCCAAGATAGGGACAAAAGTTAGGAGTTTCCATGGATTAGCACAGTTCTATAGGAAGTTTGTGAGAAGGTTTAGTGAATTTTGTGCACCGGTTCTTGACACCATCAAAGGAGGACTGAAAACTAAGTTTGTGTGGACCAAAGAAGCCAATGAAGGATTTGAAAGGTTGAAGAGGGAGATAGCTACCCAACCTATCCTAGTTCTACCAAGCTTTGACAAACCATTCATAGTGGAATTTGACACAAGTAACATAGTAGTTGGGGCTGTTCTAAGCCAAGAAAGCAGGCTAGTGGCATTCTTTAGTGAAAGGTTGAATGAAGCAAAGTCTAGGTACTCATACTATGACTTAGAGCTATATGCTTTGGTGCAGGCTCTTAATAAGTGGAGGCACTATCTATTGCCAAAGGAATTTGTGGTATACACTGATAATCAAGCCTTAAGTTACATCAACACTCAAGAGAAGCTCAGTTTGAGGCACATCAAGTGGATGGAGTTTTTGCAATCATACACCTTTACCATCAAGCATAAGAAGGGGATTAATAACAAGGTTGCTAATGCTCTTAGTAGGAGGTTGCTTACTTTCCAAGAGATATAGTTACAAAGTACAGGGGTTGAAGGATTTAAAGATCTATATGAAGGAGATTCTGATTTCTCAGAAATATACAAGGTATGTACTGATTTTGAGAACCATTTTCACAGTGAATATGCTGATTACACCTTGCAAAATGGTTTATTTTTTAGGGGAAAGCAATTTATGTTCCTAGAGGTTCCATGAGGGATAATCTAATCCAAGAAAATCATAATGGCAGTTTGAGTGGTCACTTTGGTTTGAACAAGACACTAGACTTAGTGGAGAGGTTCTATTGGTGGCCTAAAATGCAAAGAGATGTAAGAAGGTATGCTAAACAATGTGGAGTATGTCAAAAGGCAAAGGAAACATCCAACAATGTAGATCTTTATCAGCCATTACCCATCCCAAGTAGACCATGGGAACGCATAAGCATGGACTTCATAGTAGGGCTACCTAGGACACCAACTGGTTTTGAGAGTGTGTTTGTGGTAGTGGATAGATTTAGCAAGATGAGCCATTTTATTCCATGCAAGACAACACATGATGCAAGTCAAATTGCACACCTATTCTTCAAGGAAGTAGTGAGGATACATGGGTTTCCAAAGAGCATAGTTGCAGACAAAGATTTAAAGTTTATGGGACACTTTTGGAAGACTCTTTGGAAGAGGCTAGGAACCAACTTGTCTCATAGCTCAGCATATCATCCACAAATGGATGGAGAGACAGAGGTGATCAATAGGGTACTTGGGAGCTTGTTGAGATGCTTAACTAACGATTATGGACAAGCATGGGAGCAAGTGATTCCACAAGCAAAATTTTCTTACAATGATAGCACAAATAAGACTATGGGTAAGAGTCCATTTGAGATAGTCCATGGTTTACATCCAAGGTGTGTACTTGATCTTAGAGAACTGAAAGGACATGAAGGAATCAATGGTCATGTTGATGATTTTTCTCAGTCAATGAGAGAGGTTCATGAGTAGGTAAGGAAGACATTGATAGAGGCTAATCAAAAGTTGAAGGCAAAAAGAGATGAAGGGAGAAGAGAATTACAATTTGAGATAGGTGATATGGTGATGGTATACTTGAACAAAGAAAGGTTATAGAAAGGCATAACAAGCAAGTTGCAGATGAAGAGGATAGGGCCATGTAAAGTATTGGCTAAGTATGGATCAAATGCCTACAAGGTGGAGTTACCCAAGGAGATGTCTATTTCTCCTATCTTCAATGTGAAAGACTTGGTGAAGTATAAAGGACCAGAAATGGATGAAGAATAGTAAAATGCTGAGATAAACAAGGATGTGGAAGCACTCAATGTACCTGATCAAATTAGACCACAAGTGGACATGATTTTAGACTCAAGGGTGAAGAAGACTAGGCACAAGACATACAAGGAGCACATAGTGAAGTGGAGACATCAACCAGATTCAGAAGCTACTTGGATAGTAGAGAGTGACTTTTAGAAGAATAGAATTAGTGAGGAGCTCTTGACACCATAGGTTCCTTAACTTCTTGTTGCAGGGGGAGAATGGTGCAGGAGCACCTTGAAGGTCTTTTGGAAGATCTTGGCAATTTTGGCTTGTAGGTGGTTCTAGCCAACCACCAAGGTAATAAGGACTAATTGCAAAGTCCCAAATGTGTTTTTGATGTGTGTGTTATGGAAAAATTAGGTTGGTTTAGATCTTGGAGGTTTGGAAAAGTCTGAATGATAAAATTAAGGAAAACTAGACAAGGTTGCCTTAGGAATTTGGCCTAAAAATGCAAAAAAGGCATTAATGATATTCTAAGCCCAACCTAAAGGTCCTATCACGTGGGAGAAAGGTATATAAGGTCATCCAAACCCTAATACCTGGTTTGGAAGTTCATTTTCATGAATTGAGACTTGGAGAGCATATTGTGTGCTTGGAATTCAACAACTTTTGAGTGTGTTTTTGTGTTTGAGCCTTCATCCAATCAAGAATGGATTGACAGGACTGGTCTGATGCTTTCAGTATTGATTTTGTGTCATTTAATTACTATTTGAAGCATTATATGAGCCATTTAATTCAACTATTTGTAATTTTGCAAGTTTTGGTGTTCTTGGTTACACTGCTGATTAAGGCCAATTTTTGTAAATAATGATCCCCACTTGAATTCGTGTGGAAAGGCTACCATTTCCACTTGGAATAAATTAGGGGACTATATGTACAATGTATATAGTGTGTCTGGAGTCTTGGTTTGCAGGGGAAGAGTTGAATTCATCAAACACTAGGCGAGTGTAAGTGCATTATGGCTAGTGGCTTGGAGAGGACAACAGTAAAGAAAGCTGATAAATGGATTGGTTTGTGCCAATCATGAGCATGATAGTGTGGGAACATGTATTCCAGACATTTTTGTGAAAGGAGGAGAGTTGGGGAGGTCATTGAAGCCCTCAAAGCTAGGAAAAGGAGCCAAAACCCTAGAAACCCTTGATTTTAGGGGGTATGAGGACAGTCATATGTTCAGCCATTTGGGAGACCTTACACCTAGTAAATCTTGAAGCCTAGGGTACCACTAGAAGGAATATCCAAAAATATTTGAGGGTTGTTAAGGAATTTTTTGAGAAAAGCCAAGAAAACAGGTTCTAGGAGGCCAAAAAGGGGCAAAAAGGCTACAAGGCCTAAAATTGGGTTTTTCTTGAATTTGATGGGTAAATGAAGAAAGAATCCTGAAATAAGGATGAAAGTTAAGCAAGATCACCCTAGGAATAGTTGGAAGACCTATTTGAAGACCCAAGAAAGGTTTGGGAGCTTTGTGGAAAAATTGAGCCCAGGGAAGCTTAGTGGTGAATTGAGAGAAAAGGTGGAGAATTTGAAATTGGTGGAGAGTCTTATGAAGTGAGAGGGGTTTAGGAGAGATCCTTGATTAGGGTAGAGTGGAATACCCTAGGAAGACCAAATAATAGGTCTAGGGAAGAGAAAGATTTCTCTTGAAAGATAGGACTCCCCATCAATACTACTGGCCTACACTCAACAAGGATGTAGGCAAATACACAAGGAAATGTGATACATGACAAAGGATGGGCTGACCAATGAAGTTAGAAGAGATGCCACTCTGTCCCCAAGTAGTAGTTAATCCCTTTAACAAGTGGGGATTGGATTTTTTGGGACCCATTGATCCTCCATCTAATGGTAGGTCTTATATTTGTGTATGCATTGATTATGTGACTAAATGGATTGAAGTCAAAGCCATGAAACATGCAAGAGACAAAAAAAGTTGTAGAGTTCCTTTATGAATAAATTTTCACACGATATGGATTGCCAAGAGAAATAGTAACTGACCAAGGAGCTCAGTTTACCTCAACCCTTGTTACAACATCAGTTAATGAATATAATATAAGGCACATAAAGTCCACTCCATATCACCTCAAGCAAATAGACAAGTTGAGATGACAAACAGAGAGATTGAAGCCATCCTAACAAAAATAGTGCACATTCATAGAAAGGATTGGGCAAATAGATTTTCAAAATCAGTTTGGGCTTATAGAACCACATGGAAGACAACTACAAACTTCACACCATTTGAGATATTGTATGGGAAGAAAGCCACGATGCCCATTGAGTTCAAGGACAAAACTCTTCAAATAATAGTTGAATTAGGGATGGAAATTTTTGAGGCATAGAAAGAAAGGATCATGCAGCTGAATGTATTAGATGAGATGAGGAAATCAACCTTGCACTGTACTAAAGTTGTGCAGAATCAAAGAGTCCAATGGCATGATAAATTCATCAAAGAAAATAAATTTCAGCCTAGTGATTGGGCATTTCTCTATGACTCACGGTATAAGGATAATGTAGAAAAATTACAGACAATGTAGCTAGGGCCATATGAATTTGCTGAGGTATTTCCCAATGGATCTGTGCAGCTCACCACCATTGACCCTGTTAGATTCAAATTACTAGTCAATGGGAATCATCTCAGATTATATCAAAATCTAGCTTCCAAAGAATAATTCCTGTAGCAATTCATTCAACATGTAGCACTTGAGCATATTTCCTATAGCCGAGAAGTTCTTGCAACTGAAGATAGTTGACCTAGTGTCCCTCCTTTTACCTAATTCAGGTATGTGTTGGAAACTGGTGCCTCAACTTCTAGCTTGAACCTCTAAAAACTACTTGGTGAATTTCCTTCAACTCTTATCTTTACCACTTTATCATGGGGAACAATTTTTAGAGGTGTAGTTGCATGGTTTAGCACCTTACCATGGGCCTTTATGTTTTTTCCACTAGTTGAGTGGTGCTAACGCCATACCACAAATTCATTTTTCTTAGCTGGTGGTAGCAAGGTGGACTGGATGGTCAAGAATATTTTTTACCTCCCTACCATGGGGGTTTCTTCAAGGTAACGTGGTGGCCGCGGTGAACAGCAAGAGTCAGTGAAGAATGCTTACTACCACACTATGATGGCCTTTTGGCCATGTCGCGGTGGTGCAGTAAGCCTTGGCGGTCAGTGGAGTTGTTTACCTCCTTACCGTGGAGGTCTTGCAGTTGGGGTGAGGTAGCATGGTGGGCTCGATGGTCGGCACTGGCAGTTACCACCATATTGTAGGAGGCCTTGCTCAACCTCGCAATTGGGAAGTGGCCCCGCCATACCGTGAAAGGTTTTGCAGTGCTCAGCGGTGGGATAGTGATCAGTGATGGTTAGATAGACAAGCTGTTACCTCTGTACTATGAGGGTGTTTGATAAGACTAGGAGTTGGGAAGTGACACCACCATATTGTGGTTGTCTCTTTGGCTTGATGGAGTGGTGTGATAAAGAGCTTGTAGATAGAGTTTGACTGGTCTGACTTGAATGAAAGTAATGAGCAAATGGAATGGCAAAACGTGGCAGGTTATCAATGACTAGTTGGCAAAATTTTGGAGCAGTGAAAGCAATAACTACAAGGCTCGATTTAGTAGGTGACATAGGATTTGATTATGGAAAATAGAAATAAATGTGTGGGTGGCCCGATGCATGTTTACTGGGTGATTTGGATAGGAAGAAATTGAATTCATTTGTCAGAGGAAAGATGCATATTTAAGGCACCCGATTGTTTGGTTGGCATAATAATGCATATAAGACTTGTAACTGTTCAACATATATTGTAGAAGTCACTAAGGTGATAGTGGATGATTGAGAATTCATTGTATGTTGGTAAGCATTGTAATAGTGAGTTTAGTTGAACAAAATAAATCTACTGTTGTGAGCTAATATCAAAGAGAGAAGTCGGTTAACCTTTGTATGTAATCTTCTACTGAAATACAAAGTGATTTCTCTTGGTCTGGTGGGTTTTTTCCCGAAAGGGTTTTCCCATGTAAATCTGGTGTTATGTTTGTGACTATTTATTTTGGTTACTCTTGTTATCATGTATGTGTTCATCTTAAGTGTTTGAAAGTTTTAAAAATGGTCTTTGGACTTCTCCTTTGTGGTTTTAGCGTTAGGAAAGCATTTTGGCACTGTCTATTTTCCTTTCAAATTATATCAGATCCTGGCTAGTTGTGTTATCCTTGTTATTTCAACTAGATTTTTATGCTAATACTGTCCCAATGGCAGTCTTGCAAAGTTAGAACCTAGTTTTGTTTGAGATGGAAAGTACATCAGGTAGAGTAGAGATTGAAAAATTCAATGGTAGAAACTTTGAGTTGTGGAAACTCAAAATGGAAGACTTGCTTGTGGATAGAGACCTCTAGGTTTTTGTGTCTAAAACTATGCCACAATGTATGAAGCAAGAAGATTTGGATATTGTAGATAGAAAAGATAGAGGCTTGATAAGACTTAGTCTGGCCGATTCTATATTCCTAAATGTCCATGAGGAGAAGACTGCATTTTTGTGATGGAAGAAGCTTGGTGATATTTATCAGGGAAAGTCTCTGGTAAATAAGTTATTCCTGAGGAAGAACTTGTACTCCTTGAAGATGGAAGAAGGTGCATCTTTTTCAAACCATCTGAACTCATTTAATATGAGCATTGCTCAGTTGGCATCTGTGGGTGTGAAGATAGAGAAGGAGGATCGGTGCATGCTCTTTTTATGTTCATTACCTAACACTTGGGATAATCTTGTAATGGCTATTGGAAATACGGTGACTACTTTTGAGTCCATGTAAATCTTCTAGTGTTCTAGATCATGTTCATTCTCATGTGTTTGGTCTAGTTAGTGTTCCTTCATTATCGAAGTCTAGATATTATGTTTCTTTTATTGATGACTTTTCGAGAATGACAGTTATATGGTTTCTTAAAAGTAAATCAGAAGTGTTCAGTCGGTTTAAAGAATTTATAAATTTGGTAGAGAATCAAACTGGAAGGAAAATTAAATGCTTGAGGATGGATAATGGCGGTGAGTTTTTTTTTGAAGATTTCAAAAGGTATTGCAAAAACCATGGGATTAAAAGGCATAAAACTATACCTTATACTCCATATAAGAATGGAGTTGCTGAAAGGTTGAACATAACATTAATAGAGAGAGTGAGAATTATGTTGAGAAGTGTTGGTCTAGAGAAAAATTTTTGGGTTGAGGTTGTGGCTATAGCATGTTACCTAGTAAATCGTTCACCTTGTTTTGCTCTTGTACAAAAAAAACCTTTGGAAGCTTGGTCTGGTAAGAATCCCTCTCTGAGACATATTCGTGTCTTTGGATATGAGACATATGTATATGTGCCAAATGAGAAAAGATAAAATTTGGAGAAAATGGTTGTTAAATGTATCTTCATCGGCTATGGCGTTGGTGTGAAGCGATACAATCTTTGAAATCCTAATATTGAGAAGGTTTTGTACAATAGGAGTGTAATATTTCATGAGCTGAAAGCTTCAGTAGTTGATCCATAGTTAGAGACAGATAAAAGAGAAAAGAAGAATGATGTAGTTGAAATTCCTTAGACTCTAGGAAGAGAGGAACTACATGGTTTACCTAAAACCGAGGAGATTTCTAGCAGCTCTGAGAGTTTTGAAGATGAAGAACCGTAAAATCAGCCAATAAGAAGGTCTACACATGAAAAATGGCAACCTGATAGGTATGGTTTCTCTATGTTGGATTCGAACTGTGCCTATGCTCTGATTACTAGCACTGATGAGCCTAGGACTGTGAAAGAAGCTATGACATTGTCTGATTCCAATTCCTGGTTGGAAGCAATGAATTAATAAATGGAATCATTGAAGGAAAATAAAACCTTAGATTTGGTACCTTTGCTTGAAGGGCGAAAGGCTGTTGGCTATAAACAGGTATTTAAGAAGAGGACTAGTCTAGATGGCAGTGTTGAAAAGTATAAAGTGAGGTTGGTTGCAAAGGGGTTTTCCCAAGTAGAGGGAATTGATTATGGAGAAATATTTTCCCCTATAGCAAAGCTGACATCTATCAGATTTCTTTTGTCTCTAGCAGTAATGTATGACTTAAAGATCGAGCAGATGGATGTGAAGACAACATTTATCCATGGAGAGCTAGAAGAAGAAATTTACATGTCCCAGCCTTAGCACTTCATTGAAAAAGGTAAAGAAATCTCTATATGGTTTGAAGTAGTCTCCTAGAATGTGGTACCATAAATTTGACACTTTTGTGTTCTCTATGGGATTTGTGAGATCAAAATTTGATCATTTTTCTTATTATAAATCTGAAAATTATCATGTGCTTATTATTACCATGTACATGGATGATATGTTGTTCATAGGAAATAGTAATTTTATGATTTGTGATCTTAAATCCCAGTTGTCTACAAAGTTTGAAATGAAAGATCTGGGTGCAACAAGGTATATTCTAGGGACTGAAATAACTAGGGACAAAACAAGTAGAAAGATTTTGGTTAGCCAAAGTAAGTATGTAAACATTGTTATGGAGAGATTTGGTATGAATGATTCAAAGCAACTAGTTTTTGTAGTCTTACAGGGAACAAAGCTATCTATTGAAGGCTATCCAAAATCTACCACTAAGATGGAGGACATGACTAGGGTGCCTTATTCAAATGTTGTTGGTAGTTTAATCTATGTAATGGTATATACAAGGCCAGACATTATCCAAGTAGTGGGAGTACTGATCCATTTTATGGCAAATCCAGGAAGGACACATTGTGATGTTGTGAAGAGAGTGTTTAGATATTTAAAGGGAACTTCAGATTTTTCTTTGTGTTACCATGGCAACTTGGTTGCATCATAGAGAACACTCAACATTCATAGATATTTGGACTCTGATTGGGCAGGGGACATTGATAGTAGAAGATCCACCAGTGGATACACTTTTAGGCTAAATGGTGGTATAGAGGCTAAATACATGGCAACAATACACGCTTGTAAAGAAGTTGTTTGGCTGAGTCATTTGTGTTATGATATTGGTTTTATGGTAGGGAAGATGAAAATTTGTTGTGACAATCAGAGTGCCATTTTTTTGGCAAAGAACCCTACTTTCCATGCTAGGAAAAAGTACATTGATGTGCAGTATCACTTTGTTAGAGACATGGTGGAGGATAGAAAGGTCTAATTGGAAAATCTTGACACTTTGAAGAATATTGTAGATGCATTATAGAAGCATGTGAGAACATACAATTTTAGATGGTGAACAGATTTGATGGGCCTTGGGCCCTATGATCATCAATAAATTCAAAGTCTAGAGGAAGCTAGGAAGTCTTCATCATGTGGGAGCTTGTTTGAAATAGGTGCCTCAACTTCTAGCTTGAACCTCTGAAAAAGACTTGGAAAATTTCCTTCATCTCTAATCTTTACTGCTTCACCGCGAGGAATAGTTCTTAGAGACGTGGTTCCATGGTTTACCATCTTACCATGGGCCTCTCTATCTGGTCTGATAGTTGTGTGGTATTACCACCATACCACAGAGTCATTCTTCTTAGCTGGCAGTAGCGAGGTGGATTGGGAGGTTAGGTAGATCATTCACCTCCCTACCGTGAGGGTTGCTTGAAGGTGACACACTGGTTGCGGTGAACAATGAAATTCCATGAAGAATGCTTACCACCATACCATGATTTCCTTTTTACCATGTCATGGTGGCGCGGTAAGCCTTGGCAGTCAATGGAGTTGTTTACTTCCTTACCATAGAGGTCTTGGGATCGAGGTGAGGTAGTGTGCTGGGCTTGACAGCCGGCACTAGAAGTTACCGCCATACCATAGGAGGCCTTTCCTAGCCTCACGATTGGGCAGTGACACCGCCATACCATGGAAGGCTTTGTAATGCTTGGTGGTGGCATGGTGATGTGGGACAGTCAGATAAACAAGTCCTTACCTTTGTACTGTGAGGGTGTTTGGTAAGATGTGCAGTTGGGCGGTGACACTAGCATACCATGGTGGTCTCTTTGGCTTGAGGCAGTGGTGTGGTAATGAGCTCATAGATAGAGTTTGACTAGTCTGAATCGACTGCAAGCAATGAGCAAATGGCATGGTGACATGTGGCAGGTTATCAATGACTAATTGGCTGAAGTTTGGAGCAGTGAAAGCATTAATTGCAAGGCTTGATTCAGTAGGTGATAGGATCCAATTATGGCACATAGACATAAATTCTTGGGTGGCCCGATGCATATTTATAGGGTGATTTAGACAGGAAGCAATTACATTCATCTGTCAGAGGGAAGGTACATATTTAAGGCACTCAATTGCTTGGTTGGCATAATAATGCATGTAAGACTTGTAACAGTTGAACATATATTATAGAATTCACTAAGGTGATGGTGGATGATTGAGAATTCATTGTATGTTGGTAAGCATTGTAATAGTGAATGTTGTTGAACAAAAATAGTCTGCTGCTATGAGCTAATATCAGAGAGATAAATCTATTAACCTTTATATGTAATCTTTTATTGAAATACAAAGTGATTTCTCTTGGTCTGGTGGGTTTTTTCCTGGAAGGGTTTTCCCATGTAAATCTAGTGTTATCTCTATGACTATTTATTTTTATTACTCTTATTATCCTGTATGTGTTCATCTTAAGTGTTTGAAAGTTCTAAAATTGGTCCTTGCAATTCTCGTGTGTGGTTTTAGCATTAGGAAAGTGTTTTCGCACCATTTGTTTTCCTTTCAGTACATACTTGTCCTAATAAAAACTTCTACTTTTGTAGAAGTCCATTTCTCCATCCATCCATACCACCTTTCTCTCTCTTCCGCATCACTTCATTCCACCTCGCTCCATTTCATCTCATCATTAATTGCTCAATTATTACTTAGAAAAGTAAGTGGTAATTTTTCCAAGATTGTTGCAATGAATCCTCTACTCCATCATGTTGTACACACTCAAGTATGTGCACATTAATTGCATCTTTTATTATCTTTTAGAATATTTCATTTAATTACTGTATGATAGTGTAGATTTTCACATACTCCCCCTATCATGTATGTAATTCCCCGCCATGCAACCCTAGAGGAAGTTTCAATTCATGAACTCACACATCACTAACATAGGTCACATTGCTTCTAGACATAAAATAGATCAAGTATGTTGAGAGAACCATACACATAAAACAATTAACAACTGTTGTCCTAGACAGAGTGTCATCACACAATTAGTCATGAGATCTCCTCTCAGAATTCTTCATAGGCTCTGTATTTCTTGGTGACCTCAACCGAACCCCAGCCCTCATACTCACTCATGTGGAATCAAATACCTCTCATAAGGACAAGATAGATGGCCATTCCATCTCAGGCCTTCCCACTCATCCCAAGTCTAAATGAGCCCTTGTGTCTATGAGTGAGTCTAAATTATCTTGATTAGTGTGAAATGCATCCTAATCATCTAAGTAAATTAATTTAGTTATCACTTGATTAAACTACTTCCAAAGGTTACCTTGTCTTACCTCATTGGGCTCCAGCCCCTAATGGATGCAACTCTTCTACTTGACAACACACAAACAAACTAATCACCAAGGGAATCACAAGTGCATGCAACCTAAGCATCATAACCACTCCAACTCAAGGAGAAAAAAAATAATAGAACTCACTCCAAACATCTTGGAGTCAACAAAACACATAGTCCACTCCTTTCACAGGAGGTACAAAACATCGCCGTTCATGGAAATTGGGTAAATTACTGAAAAGACACCATGCACTACCCAAGGGAAATAAAACTAGTTGACATAAAGAATCGACAACCTCATCCTCTAAGATCCTCTAGAAGACTTACAATTTTGAACTAACAGTTAATCCCACTTCCCAAAACACAACTTGAAGAAAAAGTTACAAAAAGCATTAAGGTCATAATTCAAATCTAATATTTGGATTTCTTAAATCCATTTTCAATCAATAGATAACATTGACAAAATCAAAGACACAATAATTGGGTTAACTCAAATTATCATATAACCCTTTTTCATTTTCATCTAAATCAAGTAATTACTTCCATTTAATAAAATATCTTTTCTCTATACATTTACCCATGCATACAAGTGTTTTCTTTTAAATATCCACCCAATGCTACATTGCATGCATCAAATCGAATTAAAATACAATATTAAATTTACCCTTAAATATATATACATCAAATATATATTAATAACTTTAATTATATATATACATTGTATACATAATTTAATTACATCTACCATTATTTACAAAATAACTAATATAAAACTCAAAATACAGTAAAAATTTATTAATAATCTACTAGATATATATACTTTACATAAAATATCGAACACATAGGAAACTGAGCGGATGAAGCTCATAGCCATTCACATATATACCATAGTTTGCACCCCTTATTACATTAAGGGTTTCACATTAATCACAAAGGAAATGTGAGAGTAGGGGCGTGGCTGTACTTTCGCCGCTCCACAAACTCCCATGAAGGTAGTTTTAAGGGAGGCATGGAGGGGGTCTCCCTCCACACATCCTCTCCCATATGGGGGCAGCTGTGGGAAGCTAGATACTCCCCAACCCCCTTAACCTCGTGCATTTAAACACTAAAAATTTATATTCGCAACAAATAAACAGCGACGAAAATCATTAGGGAAAAAAATACAACGATAAAAGGACTCACCTCCCAAAAAAATTTACTGAATATCATTGTACGACGAATTCAATGATAGAGCCTCCATTAACTGTAAACAATAATAATATTTATATATATTTTATATATATATACAACAACATATATATGTATATATATAAAATATATATATATATATATATATATATATATATATATATATATATATACATAAATGATTATTTCAACATAATAGAGAAATTAGAAAAATTATTCAAAAAGATTCACCTACAGGTGAAATTATGCAATTTTCAAGAGAACAATCCAAAATTCACAGAGGTTTAAAACTAAATCATTTTAATCAATTTTCTCAAATTCATTGACAGATAAAAGAACAAACAAAATAAGAGGGATCTAGATTATATCAAGAAACTTTCAAACCCTCTAGATTTTTCTACAGAGGTTTTAGAAATAAATTCATTTCTACAGTGAATTAAATCTTCTAAAACAAATCTAAATATGTTGTTTTACTCATAAGTTTTATTTAGTAACGAAACTAACAATTTCCTCAAATAAACTAAATTCAACAGAGTTTTCATAATTTCCTTGAAGAAATTTTAGGGGAACAACAAAAGCTTCTAAATTTATTTATTTAATTTCTTTCTTCTAAAAACAAATTCTTTTCCTAAATAGATTTAACAAACAAATCTTTAATCATTACAATTTTCAAAGCAAACCAAGAACAATAAAAACAGAGAAGAAAAACTAAGTCAAGAAGCTTCAGGAAATGGAAATTTGATACAGAGCCTCCTCCAAAGCTTCCACAACTTCTCTTCAATAGTAGAGTGATTCCAATTAAGAAAACAATCCATAACCAAAACATAATTTACCAGAATCTCTCCAATGCTATTCTACAACCACGAATTTCCCTAGAACCATTCTCTGTGTAATTCTCCCAAAAATATCCTCTCACACCTAAAGAAGCTTTTCCTCTCCAAAATTCTCTCGGTGAATGAATTTGCAACCAACTCTTCTAAATAATTAAACTTATACATGTTGGCATAATTGAAAATATCTTCAACAACCAAATCTGATTTCTATATAATTTATTAATTCCAAATAATAAATTAATTCCAAATTCTAATTTAATTCCCACTAATTGAAATAAAATTCCAAAATTAATTAAATTCCTTTCTTTCTTTTAATTTTCACAATCTCACAATTAATTAATTAATTTAATTATTTAATAACTTAATTCAACCTCATGGATTAACTTTAATTAATTAATTTAAATAATAACTTCTATCAACAATGTATAATTTTAACTAAATGCCTATCAACACAATTTAATGTAATAATTCTAAATATTTATTTCCAAATCATGAATTCTTTTAGAATTAAATAACATTAAAACATGGTAAACAATGACTCGACACACATGACTGACGACACATAATGGCTAGGGTGTAGAGTTGACACAAGTTACCTAGCCACTTTCTCTTGTTCAATTTAACCGTTGGATCGACACGCTCAAACATTTAAAACCAGGTGGAGTCGATGTCATGTACCTGCAAACATAAAAACATAGCAACCAACATCATATAATATAAACAACATAAAATACACACCATGAAGAGGAAATCATAGAATCGTAGGGCGCTCACAAGTGAGTGATGCGAACCCGTCCCCTTCACCAATACACTCATCAAAACTGACATATCCATCTTATTCAATAATCACAAATAAAACACATATTATATCTACTACATCATTACTCCAATTAAATCATGTAAAATAAAACATCAGATAAACCACATCACATCAAATAGTTCGTCGCTCTATGAATAGGGGTCAAATAACACACACACAAGATAAAGTATCTAAATATTCAAAAACATATATCAAAGCAAAACAAGGATGCACTGTTGAGTCTAGAAAGCAAAACAAAGGGGTGTTACATTCTCCCCCCTAAGGGTTAGGCTTACTCTTGGAAGCGTGCACACAAGTAGGGCTATAACTCCCTCAAAAAAACTGCATAAAATCAAAACCTCAACCCCTGAGGATGAGTATCCTGCACTACATGTCCAACACTAGAAGTATTTCGATGCGTACAATTCCTAGCAAGGTGGCCTTGCTGACCACAAGAGTAACACCTAGTGTTACAACTAAACCAACTCTCTCCTACCGGTGCAATAGATTTCTGCATACTACCACAATCAGCTATAGACTGAGAAATCTAGCTTGGCTACACCTGACAATTGCGCTTATTGCACCACTAGTTTCGGTTCCTTTTAGACGAAGAACCACCATCATCTTGGTATTTCTGAGAGTCCTTACGCTTTCCAAGCGCACTCTCCTATTTGCTACTCTGAGTAGGCCTCTGCTGAGTCATTAGTGATCCTACTCACTGAGTCTTATTGTGTTGTGCACTAGACCCAGCTACAAAACCACTACCAATATGTACACCTGTATGACCTCATAGTGCCATAGCTAAGTTCTCCTCAACCAGTCGAGCCTTCTCCATAGCTATCTCTATAAACTTGGGTTCAAAGACCATCACACCACCACTAGTTTGAACGTTCAAACCCCTAACAAAATGTTGCACGAGCATCCCCTTGTCATCTCCTATTCCCGCAAACTGTTTAAGTTCATAGAAACGTCTCTCGTAGTGATCTATGGTCAAGGCTAACTTTCATAGGGTGTGAAACTCATCACCCTTGTGTTGATGCCAATGGTCAAAAAGAAAGAAGGCTCCTAACCACTCAAGGAATATCTCCCAAGACACTGTATTCATATCAATGTGGAGCTTTTGTTCCTCTAGCCTCCACCAATTGGCCACAAACCCCTATAGGTGCATAACAGCACACCGTGCTTTAGTACTACTTTCAAATGGATGCATAGAAAAGCATCAATCAAGACCTATCAGCCAAGTCTCAGCCTCCAAACTGATGCCTACTTCGTCAAACCGAGGTGGTTGTGACCGAATCAAATCCATCATATAGGAAGATGCTAACATCTCTGACTATGCTATAATTGTCCTCACACCAAGATTAACCTCTGGTACTTCCTGTCTTAGACCTAAAAGTACCAAAGCCTCCTCAAAATCTCTACATGCAGCTTCGACCCCTAGAGGATCTAACTGTCTACCACCACCTCATGGACCATTCTATGAGGCATGTTGTTCCACTTGCTCTGGTATAAGTGTAACATGAGGTGGCAAGTCATGCTGACTCCCCTCACGACCGTCTACCTGGCCACATCCTCATCCTCTGCCTCGTCTATGCCTAGGAGGCATACTCCTACACAGACACAAAAAGGTATTAGACAAGGTACACTTGGAAACCTGTGTAACTAAGCTTAATTGGTACATCATAATCCCAGAGCACCCAATTTTTAAACCTTGTTCTGATACCATGTGTAATGCCTCACCAGACAACCCTAGAGGAAGTTTCAATTCATGAACTCACACATCACTGACATAGGTCACATTGCTTCTAGATATAAAATAGATTAAGTATGTTCAGAGAACCATACACATAAAACAATTAACAATTGTTGCCGTAGACAAAGTGTCATCACATATTTAGTTATGAGATCTACTCTGGACATTCTTCATAGGCTTTGAATTTCCTGGTGAGCTCAACCAAACCCCAGCCCTCATGCTCACTCATGTGGAATCAAGTGCCTCCTGTAAGGAAAAGATATATGACCATTCCATCTTAGGCCTTCCCACTCATCCCAAGTCTAAATGAGCCCTTATGTCTATGAGTGAGGCTAAATAATCTTGATTAGTGTGAAATGCATCTTAATCATCTAAGTACATTAATTTAGTTATCACCTGATTAAACTACTTCCAAATGTTACCCTATCCTACCTCTTTGGGCTTTGGCCTCTAATGGAAGCCACTCTTCTACTTGAAAAAACACAAACAAACTAAGGGTATGTGCAGGATCATCATCGAAAAAACAGGCCATTAACTGGCAATAAAAAGACAAAAAGTCAAAGTTAGACAACTTGACGTAAAAAATTGAATAAGTTATCTATATTATTTCAAAAAAATGTAAAAATAGAATCTGTAGAAAATTGAATGTACTTTCTAAACTACTAGACCTTTATTTAAAAAAAATAAATCTATTTGGTGAAAATTTGAAATTTCAATGCAGTAGTATTTAAATTTCAGGGTAAAAATAAGAAGTAGGTGTCTGTCTGACCACCCTAACCAGAATAAAATGATAATTATTTTTTATAAGATGTTAGATATAATTATAGGACTCATGTCGCGATGTGATGCATATTTTTTAATAATTTTTTTCCTAGTAAATAATTAATTATGATTTTTTTATTACAACTTTTAAAAAATAGAAAAGTTCGTCTATCTAACCACCTTAACTTGGTCAAAACTTCATGAAATTCATTTTTTTATTTTTTAATCCTATAGTATGCAAAGCATAGAATGTGACGCATGTTGCCGATTCAAAAAATGTGATACCATTTGAAAGTTATAGATGTTTTACAATCAGCCTATCAATTAGGACTTTATTCATAATTCTAATAAAAAATGAATAATAATTATTTATTAAATTCAAAGTAAAGAATAATTTATATTGGTTGAAAGCTTAGAATCTTTTCTAAAAACCCTTTTCATTTCATCAATTTTGGGTAAAAAAAAAGTCATCAGCCACATGGACCATCATATCCCTTACATATCGCCACTTTTTGGCCCATCATGATCTTGCATATACCCTTAATCACCAAGGGAATCACAAGTGCATGGAACCTAGGAATCATAACCACTCCAACTCAAGGAGGAAAATATAACTCACTCCAAACATCTTGGAGTCAACAAAACACATAGTCCACTCCTTTCACAGGAGGTACAAAACATCCCCGTTCATGGAAACTGGGTAAATTACTGAAAAGACACCATGCACTACCCAAGATAAATACAATTGGTTGAAATAAAGAATTGAAAACCCTCATCCTCTAAGATCCTCTGGAAGACTTACAATTTTGGACTAACACTTAATCCCACTTTCCAAAACACAACTTGAAGAAAAAGTTACAAAAAGCATTCAAGTCATAATTCAAATCTAATATTTGGATTTCTTAAATCCATCTTCAATCAATAGATAACATTGACAAAAGCGAAGACACAATAATTGGGTTAACTCAAATTATCATATAACCCTTTTCCATTTGCATCTAAATCAAGTATTTACTTTCATTTAATAAAATATCTTTTCTCTATACATTTACCCATGCATACAAGTCTTTTCTATTAAATCTCTACTCAATGCTACATTGCATGCATCAAATCGAATTAAAATACAATATTAAATTTACCCTTAAATATATATACATCAAACATATATTAATAAATTTAATTATATATATACATTGTATATATAATTTAATTACATCTACCATTATTTACAAAATATCTAATATAAAACTCAAAATATAGTAAAACTTTGTTAATAATCTACTAGATATATACACATAAAATAAATATATATCCTTATTGAAATGTCACTTATAAATATATACATAATATATATACTTTATGTAAAATATCGAACACACGAGAAACTGAGCGGAACAACTTCATATTCATTCGCATATACTATAGTCCGCACCCCTTATTACATTAAGCGTTTCACATTAATCACAAAGGAAATGGGAGAGTAGGGGCGCAGTTGTACTTTCACCGCTCCCCAAACTCCCACGAAGGTGGTTTTAAGAGAGGCGTGGAGGGGGTTTCCCTCCTCACAGCTGCTCCCATATGGGGGCGGCTGTGGGGATGCAGATCCTCCCCAACCCCCTTAACTCCATGCATTTAAACACTGCGAATTTATATTCACAACAAATAAACAGCGACAAAATTCACCAGGGAAAAAAATACGGTGATAAAAGGACTCACCTCCCAAAAAAATTTAATGAATATCGGCGTACGATGAATTAAATCACAGAGCCACCATTAACTGTAAACAATAATGATATTTATATATTTTGTATATATATATATATGCAACAACATATATATGTATATATATAAAATAGATATATATATAAATGATTATTTCAACATAATAGAGAAATTGGAAAAATTATTCAAAAACATTCACCTACAAGTGAAATTAAGCAATTTTCCAGAGAACAATCCAAAATTCACAGAGGTTTAAAACTAAATCATTTTAATCAATTTTCTCAAATTCATTGACAAATAGAAGAAAAAAGAAACTAAGATGGATCTAGATTATATCCAGAAACTTTCAAACGCTATAGATTTTTCTACAAAGGCTTTAGAAATAAATTCACTTCTACAGTGAATTAAATCTTCTAAAAAAAATATAAATATGTTGTTTTACCCATAAGTTTGATTTAATAATGCTACAAACAATTTCCTCAAATAAACTAAATTCAATAGAGGTTTCATAATTTCCCTGAAGAAATTTCAGGGGAACAACAAAAGCTTCTAAATTTTATTATTTAATTTCTTTCTTCTAACAACAAATTCTTTTCCTAAATAGATTTAACAAACAAATCTTTAATCACTACAATTTTAAAAGAAAACCAAGAACAATAAAAACACAGAAGAAAACCTGAGTCAAGAAGCTTCAAGAAATACAAATTTGATATAGAGCCAACTCCAAAGCTTCCACAACTTCTCTTCAATAGTACAATGATTCCAATTAAGAAAACAATCCACAACCACAATAGAATTTACCTTAATCTCTCCAATGCTACTCTATAGCCAAGAATTTCCCCAAAACCATTCTCGGTGTAATTTTCCCAAAAATATCCTCTCACACCTAAAGAAGCTTTTCCTCTCCAAAATTCTCTCCGTGAATGAATTTGCAACCAACTCTTCTAAGTAATTAAACTTACACATTTTGGCATAATTGAAAATATCTTCAACAACCAAATCTAATATCTATATAATTTATTAATTCCAAATAATAAATTAATTCCAAAACTTGAAACTAATTTCCCAAATACAAATTTAATTCCTTCCTTTCTTTTAATTTTCACAATCTCACAATTAATTAATTAATTAAATTATTTAATAACTAATTTGAACCTCATGGATTAAATTTAATTAATTAAATAAATTTAATTTAATTAATTAATTTAAATAATAACTTCTATAAACACAATTCAATGCAACAATTCTAAATATTTATTTGTAGATCAAGAATCCTTTCAGAATTAAATAACATTAAAACATGGAAAACAATGAATCGACACACACGATTGATGACACTTTATGGCTAGGGTGTAGAGTTGACACAAGTTACCTTGCTACTATCTCCTATTCAACTTAACCATTGGATCAAAATGCTCAAACCTTTGAAACCAGGTGGAGTCGATGTCATGTACCTACAAACCTCAAAACATAGCAACCAACATCATACAATATAAATAGCATAAAATACACATCATGAAGAGGAAATCACGGATTCGTAGGGTGCTCACAAGCGAGTGATGCGGACCCATCCCCTTCACCAATACACTCATCAAAACTGACATATCCATCTTATTCAATAATCTCAGATAAAACACATGTTATATCTAGTACATCATTACTCCAATTAAAGCATGTAAAACAAAACATCAGATAAACCACATCACATTAAATAGTTTTTTGCTCTATAAATAGTGATCAAATAACACACACATATGATAAAGTATCTGAATATCCAAAAACATATATCAAATCAAAACAAGGATGCACTATCCAGTGTATAAACTAAAATGAAGGGGTGTTACATTCTCCCCCCAAGGGTTAGGCTTACTCCTTGAAGCCTGGACACAAGTAGGGCTCTAACCCCCTTAGAAAATAGCATAAAATCAAAACCTTGACCCCTGAGGATGAGTATCCTACACTGCATGTCCAACACCGAAAGTATTCTGATACGGACAATTCCTAGCAAGGTGGCCCTACTGACCACAAGAGTAACATCCATTGTTACGACCAAACCAATTGTCTCCTACCAATGCAGTAGACTGGTTGATACTACCCCAATCAGTCGCAGATTGAGAACTCTTGGTTGGCTGCACCTAACAATTGCACTTATTGCACCACCAATTCCAGTTCCTTCTAGGTGAAGAACCACCATCATCTTGGTATTTCTAAGAGTCCTTACGCTTTCAAAGTGCACTCTCTTATTTCCTACTCTAAGTAGGCCCTTGTTGAGTCATCGGTGATCCTACTCCCTAAGTATTACCCCAGCATGCACTAGACATAGCTACATAACCACTACCAATATGTACACCTGTATGGCCTCCTAGTGCCATAGCTAAGTTCTCCTCGACCAAATGAGCCTTCTCCATAGTTGTCTCCATAAACTTGGGTTCAAAGACCCTCACACCACCACTAATTGGGGCATTCAAACCCCTGACAAAATGTTGCACGAGCATCCCCTCATCATCTCCTATTCTCGTGAACTATTTAAGTTCATAGAAACGTCTCTTGTAATGATCTACGATCAAGGCTAACTGTCGTAGGATGTGTAACTCATCACCCCTATGCTGACGCCAACGGTCAGGAAGAAAGCAGGCTCTAAACCACTCAAGGAATATCTCCCAAACAATTGTATTCATATCAATGTGGAGCTTCTGCTCGTCCAGTCTCCACCAAGTGGCCGCAAACCCCTATAGGTGCATAAGAGTGCACCGCACTTTAGTACTACTATCAAATGGATGCATAGAAAACAATCGATCAAGACCTATCAGCCAAGTCTTAGCCTCTAAACCAATGCCTACTCCATCAAACCAAGGTGGTTGTGACCGAATCAAATCCATCATATAGGAAGATGCTAACATCTTAGACTGTGCTATAACTATCCTCACACGAAGATTAACCTTTGGCACTTCCTGTCTCGGACCTAAAAGTGCCAAATCTTCCTCAAAAGCTCTACGTGAAGCTTCAACCCCTGGAGGATCTAGCTATCCACCACCACCTCCTGGACCATTTTGTGAGGCTTGTTATTCCTCCTGCTCCAGTATAAGTGTAACATGAGATGGAAAGTCATGCTGACTCCCCTCATGACCACCTACCTGGTCACGTCCTCTTCCTCTACCTCATCTGCGTCTAGGAGGAATACTCCTACACATACACAAAAAGGTATTAGACAAGGTACACTTGGAAACCTACACAACTAAGCTTAATGGGTACATCATAATCTCAGAACACCCAATGTTTAAACCTAGTTCTGATACCATGTGTAATGCCCTTCCATGCAACCCTATAGGCAGTTTCAATTCACAGACTCACACATCACTAACATAGGTCATATTGCTTCCAGACATAAAATAGATCAAGTATGTTCAAAGAACCATACACATAAAACAATTAACAACTATTATCATAGATAGAGTGTCATCACATAGATAGTTATGAGATCTCCTCTGGGCATTCTTCATAGGCTTTGGATTTCCTAGTGACCTAAACTGAACCCCGATGCTCATGCTCACTCATACGGAATCAAATATCTCTCATAAGGACAAGATATATGACCATGCCATCTCAGGCCTTCCCACTCATCCCAAGTCTAATGGAGCCCTTGTGTATATGAGTGACGCTAAATTATCTTGATTAGTGTCAAATGCATCCTAATCATCTAAGTACATTAATTTAGTTATCACTTGATTAAACTACTTCCAAAGGATACCCTGTCTTACCTCTTTCGGCTCCGGTCCCTAATGGAAGCCACTCTTCTACTTGACGACACACAAACAAACTAATCACCAAGGGAATCACAAGTGCATGCAACCTAGCCATCATAACCACTCCAACTCAAGGAGGAAAAAAATAATAGAACTCACTCCAAACATCTTGGAGTCAACAAAACACATAGTCCACTCCTTTCACAGGAGGTACAAAACATCCCTGTTCATGGAAATCAGGTAAATTATTGAAAGGCCACCATCCACTACCCAAGGTAAATACAACTAGTTGACATAAAGAATCGATAACCCTCATCCTCTAAGATCCTCTGGAAGACTTACAATTTTGGACTAACACTTAATCCCACTTCCCAAAACACAACTTGAAGAAAAATTTACAAAAAGCATTCAAGTCATAATTCAAATCTAATATTTGAATTTCTTAAATCCATCTTCAATCAATAGATAACATTGAGAAAAGCAAAGACACAATAACTTGGTTAACTCAGGTTATCATATAACCCTTTTCCATTTGCATCTAAATCAAGTAATTACATCCATTTAATAAAATATCTTTTCTCTATACATTTACCCATGCATACAAGTCTTTTCTATTAAATCTCCACTCAATGCTACATTACATGCATCAAATCAAATTAAAATACAATATTAATTTTACCCTTAAATATATATACATCAAATATATATTAATAAATTTAATTATCTATATACATTGTATATATAATTTAATTACATCCACCATTATTTACAAAATATATAATATAAAAGTCAAAATATAGGAAAACTTTGTTAATAATCTACTAGATATATACACATAAAATAAATATATATATCCATATTGAAATGTCACTTACAAATATATACATAATATATATACTTTATGTAAAATACCAAACACATGGGAAACTAAGCGGAAGAACCTCATATCCATTCGCATATAATATAGTCCGCACCCCTTATTACATTAAGGGTTTCACATTAATCACAAAGGAAATGGGAGAGTAGGGGTGTGGTTGTACTTTTTGCCGCTCCCCAAACTCCCACTAAGGCAGTTTTAAGGGAGGTGTGGAGGGGTCTCCCTCCACATAGCCACTCCCATATGGGGGCAATTGTGGGGAGGTAGATCCTCCCCAACCCCCTTAACCCCATGCATTTAAACACTATGAATTTTTTATATTCACAACAAATAAACAGGGACAAAATTCACTAGGGAAAAAAGTACGGCAATAAAAGGACTCACCTCCCAAATACATTTAATGAATATCGGCGTTCTATGAATTAAATCATAGAGCCACAATTATCTATAAACAATAATGATATTTATATATTTTAGATATATATATATATGCAACAACATATATATATATGTATATATATAAAATAGATATATATATATATATAAATGATTATTTCAAAATAATAGAGAAATTGGAAAAATTATTCAAAAACATTCACCTATAGCTGAAATTATGCAATTTTCTAGAGAACAATCCAAAATTCACAGATGTTTAAAACTAAATCATTTTAATCAATTTTCTCAAATTCATTGACAAATAAAAGAACAAAGAAACTAAGAGGGATCTAGATTATATCAAGAAACTTTCAAACCCTCTAGATTTTTCTACAGAGGTTTTAGAAATAAATTCATTTCTACAGTGAATTGAATCTTCTAAAACAAATCTAAATATGTTGTTTTACTCATAAGTTTTATTTAGTAACGAAACTAACAATTTCCTAAAATAAAATAAATTCAACAAAGGCTTCATAATTTCCCTGAAGAAATTTTAGGGGAACAACAAAAGCTTCTAAATTTATTTATTTAATTTCTTTCTTCTAACAACAAATTCTTTTCCTAAATAGATTTAACAAACAAATCTTTAATCAGTACAATTTTAAAAGCAAACCAAAAACAATAAAAACACAGAAGAAAACCTGAGTCAAGAAGCTTCAGGAAATGGAAATTTGATACAGAGCCTCCTCCAAAGCTTCCACAACTTCTCTTCAATAGTACAGTGATTCCAATTAAGAAATCAATCCACAACCAAAACATAATTTACTAGAATCTCTCCAATGCTATTCTACAACCAAGAATTTCCCCAAAACCATTCTCTGTGTAATTCTCCCAAAAATATCCTCTCACACCTAAAGAAGCTTTTCCTCTCCAAAATTCTCTCCGTGAATGAATTTGCAACCAACTCTTCTAATTAATTAAACTTACACATGTTGGCATAATTTAAAATATCTTCAACAACCAAATCTGATTTCTATATAATTTATTAATTCCAAATAATAAATTAATTCCAAAAATTGAAACTAATTTATCAAATAAAAATTTAATTCCAAATTCTAATTTAATTCCCACTAATTGAAATAAAATTCCAAAATTAATTAAATTCCTTTCTTTCTTTTAATTTTCACAATCTCACAATTAATTAATTAATTTAATTATTTAATAACTAAATTCGACCTCATGGATTAAATTTAATTAATTAATTTAAATAATAACTTCTATCAACAATGTATAATTTTAACTAAATAACTATAAACACAATTTAATGCAATAATTCTAAATATTTATTTCCAAATGATGAATTCTTTCAAAATTAAAGAACATTAAAAAATGGAAAACAACGACTCGATACACACGACTGATGACACACTATGGCTAGGGTGTAGACTTGACACAAGTTACCCAACCACTATCTCTTGTTCAATTTAACCGTTGGATCGACATGCTCAAACATTTGAAACCAGGTGGAGTCAATGTCATGTACTTGCAAACCTGAAAACATAGCAACCAACATCATATAATATAAACAACATAAAATACACACCGTGAAGAGGAAATCACATAATCGTAGGGGGTGCTCGCAAGTGAGTGATGTGAACCCATCCCCTTCATGAATACACTCATCAAAACTGACATATCCATCTTATTCAATAATCTCAGTTAAAACACATGTTATATCTACTACATCATTACTCCAATTAAAGCATGTAAAATAAAAAATCAGATAAACCACATCACATCAAATTTTTTGTCGCTCTATAAATAGTGATCAAATAACACACACACAAGTTAAAGTATCTGAATATCCAAAAACATATATCAAAGAAAAACAAGGATGCACTATCTAATCTAGAAAAAAAAATGGAGGGGTGTTACAATGTCTTTGCTGCCATTTCACATGTGTGGACACATGCCCAAATTTAGGTTGGGGGGAGGGGTATGAAAGATGCGAATTTATTACCATATGTCAGTCCATGACCTTGCTAAGCTAATTTGAAATTTAATATGTGACCTGACGTGACACTAAACTATCGCCGCCATTTCCTTTCATCATAAATTCCTTTATTACCATTTCTTTCCCTGTCATAATCTTCAAATGCAAATGGTAATTGCTAAAAAAGAGTAAAGGAAAAATTCAGTCGACAATTCAGCTAGCATGCAAGAAAGAATTTTCTTATAGATGGGGTTTACAGAAGGAAATCTTGTAGAGAAATAGGTTGGTTTTAGATGATGGGAGGCAGACTCACCCGAAATGAGCCCTCAGTTCATGACATTTTATTGTAGGATGCATAGTGTCTTGCAACATTTCAAAATTGTGGCTAGATGGATTATTTTTTGAAGTTGGATGGGTTCGATGAAAGGATTGCGTTAGAGTTTTCCTAGACATTCTTAGATGGAAAATGGATAGTGAAAGGGCTCAAGGTCATTGCAACAAAGGGAAGAATTGTAGAAGTATTAGGGTTTCCAGCTAATGGTGAACCCTACCCTATTTCAAGAGACGTCAGGTTAGCCAGGGCTATATTCATAGTGCATGGTGATCCCCCAATCACTATTGACAAATAGTGTGCTAAAATAATCTCTCTGCCTAAGCCATGGAAATAGGAAAATATCTATATCATTAGATATATCACTTGTGAGGGTTGATAGTCAAATCTGCATTTGGCTCATTTCAAGTTGCAGAGTCATATGAGACATGGAAGGAGGATGAACGTACCCAATATCTTGTACAACCTTCTCTCCATCATGGCAACAAAAAACCAGAAAGGTAGGGAAAACTCTATTTCCCATCATTTCCTAATTAAATTGTTAGTTCTAAAATCTTTCCATGATGCTACACCTAGAATGTCCTTGGAGGATTTTGTAAACATTGATCAGTTCAAACCCGAGCAGTTGAAACCTAGGGTTTCATCTCGAACACGTAGGTTTGGTAGAAAATTAAGCATGACTGAAGACACCTCCAGTGCTTCGTCCTTTGGTGTTGATATGTATCCTCCTATAGCAAAAGAAACTATAGACATTAGTTCCTCTTAAACTAAGCACTCTGGAAGAAAAATTTCTTCCTCAAATTCTGATGATAATGTTCCACTTGGGACCCTATTAAGAACTAAGGCATAGAAAAGAAGCACATAGGAAGAAAAAGGAAAAAAAAAGTCAAAAACCAGCCTGTAAATAGGGAGATACCTAGTATTAGAAAGAGAAAGGCTGGAACTATTCATCCTATAGCCAAAGAAAAGCATGGGATACCTTCTGACAAATCAATGCCTATTGTTGATATGCCTTCAAGGAAAAGCCCTAGGCATAAGAAGACAACATATGAGAGTGTAGAGGCCCCAATGGGGTAGGAAAATATTAAAGGAAAGGATTTGTTTGAAGAAGAAGAAAAAATGCCCCTGAAAGATCTTGCTTCTATTGCAGAAGAAGTGGAGACTCGAGAACATGGAGAAAATTTGGAGCTCGTACAACAAGATCAAGTTTTCCTACAGCAAGAACAAGAGTTCTTGCAGCAACTACAGGAACAGGAAGAAGAAGCCATGTAGTAGGAAGTTGAAGAAGAAAGTGTACCCCTGTGGTCAGAGCCATTTGAACTACCCAAATCAATAAAATTGGTACTATATGGAGCATCAACAAAGATACTGGTGGGTGATCCCACAATAGTGGTTTACAATTTTTTCCCAAACTTGACACTGCAATTATTATTTTTAACTAAATCTTCATATTCGGGAACCTATAGCAGCTAAACCATGAGAAATTTGAAGATAATGCAAACTAGACTCTCATCACATTTTGTCTCTAGATTCTAAAAATATTTTTTTCAAAATTTTTGGAATCAGATTGCACTTTTTTTTCCATCTCCCACGAAAACTGGTTTTTTTCAGAAAACAACATTTTTAAAAAGTAACGCTCACCATATACAACATAAATTTTTTTGTATGAAGGATAAAATTCTATTTTTTTCGAATTTAGATTTGTAACTATGATATCTAGCACTTTAATTTGGTATCATAGTTTTTTATTGAATATTTTTTTGTTAATCAAGTTTAAAAGTCAAACCAATTTCGATTCAGACATAGATGGACTGTATACAACATAAATTTTTTTGTATGAATCGAAAATCAATTTTTTTTTTTAATGGATCAAGGATATCAATACCCAGCCTCAACATATTTTTAAATTTTCTATTTTGATAATCTATTATTTTTCCACATGTGCAAAACAAAGAGCTTGATTTTCGGTGAAAAACCTATGTTTAATAAAACTAAAAAACACACATAATAAAACCAAAACATATTAAAATTTAATTCGTTGGATAGCTCATTCTAAGGACTACCATCTTCCAGTTGGGTTTGTGAAGTCTCCTCCATTTTCATCCTCAACACAAGCTTTGAATGGCAGAAATCTGCTAAAATTTGGTGGAAGAGGGGGAGGAGGGCAAAAAAGGGGGGTTCACTCCGTTCGCTCAAAAGGGTGAATGGGGGTTCGTTCGAAGGGGGGTTTTCTTGAACCCCTATTTTTTTTTAATTTTCCATGGGGGAATGTGAAATCATAGGGTTTGAATGAATCCACCATGCAAAAGGGGGTTCACTCAAACTAGAGGTTTGATTAACCCCTCTTTTGGGTTCATGTGAACCCCCTAGTTCGAACGAACCCTTAAAAACATGAAATTTCGAATGTGTGAGTACTTTTAAAAATTTCCTTCCTCATCAAAATTGTACACCACTATTATGGGTTTACCTTGGTAGGAATTCATAATCCCCCTAGTTCTACCATTCATGTAACATTTTTAAATCTATGGAAAGAGATACAAAGATGGGAGGAAGAATGGAAAAAGGAGAAGAAAAGACTTAAAAAGGAAATTGAAGAGAAGGATGATATCATTGAGGGTAAGAATCAAGAGATTGCCTCTCTGAAAGAGAGGATGGATAATATTGCAACCTTGGTGCGAAAAATTGTAGTGCATGTAGAACACCACCAAGATTTTATGCCCTGTGCCTAAAATAAAAGTATCTCTCCTTTAAACTGTGAAGATACATTTCAGGTTTGAATCCTTCGATTGAAACCCCTATGAAATATTTCAATGCTTACAGAATTGCCTCCCCAAAAATTAAAAAAATTGCTATGTGATTTTTATTTGCACAATTTTCCTATTAGTAAAGACCAAGATTGTTACCCGTTTCTTTATGTGGGGGATGTCCAATTGAGGGAATTCATGTCCTCAGTTCAGAACAAAATCAGTTGGGGTGAGCAATATAATACTTACAGGGGGAAGGAATCCAGTACTCCTTTGGCTAGTAGAGCTAAATCTAGGGACCCCAAAGGCATTTATATAGACTGGAATAGAATACTCTTCAGAGCAAGCTCTGGAAATAGGATTATGCCTTGGATTGAAGCAACATACAGCCAGTATGATGTCAAAACAATAGAAAAAGAGGATACTATGAGGAGATACTTATCTCAGAGATGGAACACATTAGCTGATGAGCTAAAGCAAGATGGGCCATGTTCCATCCACAACTATGTTTTTGCACTGAAGAGAATTGAAAGGTATATTCAAAGTGAGAGAACACAAGGGCGAGAATGGCGTCCCCTGACTTCTCAGCCACCTATCCTCATGTGGCCTATACCAAATTTTAGATTCTTCCAATATGACATTATAGAGGAAAACCAGAGATGGAAGAGACTCAGCCAGTTGGGAGGATTCTACTGGAACCCCGATTCACCCACAACAGACACAGACATTGGGTAGCTATCAGTTGCAAATTTTAGAGCCATGATTAAGTAGAAGCATAACTCTTCCCCTATTGGAGGACTAGAAAAATGTTAGGTTGGGGGGAGTGATGAGTCTAGTTTTTGGGTTAATTATGGGTTAAATCCATGGTCTATTTCTTGATATTATCATGAACTTTGACATTGCATGCTGATATTTTTTATAGTTTCTTTTAGACCTTCTAACAATTGGGTTTAATTCCCTCTCTGTCAATTTTAATGATATTTGACTTAATATGTGAACTATCTATATTATGTTGCTTGTGATTGATGGATGTTCTTTTAGATAAATTTTTCTATGCATTTATTATGCATACTAACATTTCCATGCAGACATTATTGAAAATTCCAAGTTAAGGAATGTAGTCAATAGTTGCTCATGCAGAGGATGCACGTGATGGTCAACTGGAGGACACTGGTGGAAGATTCCTTGTTAGCCACATGTAACCACTCTATGCCGAGCTTTAAGGTAATTGACCATCGAGGGTGTTACTGTAGTGGTTGAGTCCACATTTGGGCTTGCATGTCCAATGGATTGCCTTGCATGTGTAAGCACCACTTCCACTTTCTTTCACTTTCCCTAAATGGCATCCTCTTAGTTAGTGGGAGTTGATGGCCCTATTTTAGTTGATAAATAAGGCTCAAATCCTCCTTCCTCGAGCTAGAAAAAGGGAGAAAAATAGGGGGAGAGAGGGAGAGCAAGCTAGCGAGTAGTGATTTTATCACCAAGATTACTATACAAGCTCTTTCTATAATTGCATTTTTTGAATGAATGAAATGGGATTTTGAATCAAGTATCTAAGTTCAATCTAAGGTTGTAGGGTTTATAGAGGATAATCATGCAAGGGGGGCCACTTGGTGAGTAATCTATTAGCCTAGATAGATTATTATTATATTTTTGTTAATACTTAGTAAGAATCTAGCATTGACTATTCTTGCAGCCACTACAAGTCCATTATGTGACTATTCCTGTAGCCAGAGTAGGAAGAGTAGTTTCCTATTTGTTGCTCGGATTTTCATTCCTATTGTGCATGTTCAATTTAAGTTTGATTGAGTGATGTTCAACATTTACCTTGTTTTTGTTCATGCAATTTACTTTCAACATTAAGTCTCTCTTAGTTGTTGAATGAAAATGACTACTTTGAAGTCCCTAGTGCATATACTATGCTGACCCATTTCAATTTCACATCCCTAGGTTGACAATTTAAGTGTACCTTCATGATGGTTAAGATTTCTATTAAGATCGAATGTCCAATCTCTGAATCATGGTTGTAAAGGATCAGTTATTAAAATCATTGTAGGAGGCCGACACTAGGTACCAAAATTTTTTTTGTACTGACTGAGTTGAGTGCTTTGTTTCTTGCAAAAGTACAATATCTAAAGAAGTACTCAAGATTTGACACTTCATGAAGTGTCACTCGTTAGGGGCATTTACACCCCTAACATTCCAAGATAAGATCCCCATTTTGTTTGATGAGAGATACTATCTCCCCTCATTTCCTTATTCATACCAGAGACCTCACTCTCTATAGGTAAACTAGGTTGCCCCTTTGGGGGAGTATGAAAAGTGCTTTCCAAGCCTTTTAGTCTTTTTGACATAGATCATAAATTATTTTTCAATGTTGTTTGAATACCCGTAGCAACCTTAGTTTTTGTTCTCTAACTATTAGACTTTGTACCCCTTTTTTCTTGGCGGATACCAAGATTTTGGCATTAGTTTGTGAGATAGGAGTGGTGGAGGTGAATTTTTGACCACTAGGGGAAGATTCATTAATTTCCCTAGCCAAAGGAGTCATCTTATCAGGAGACACTAAACTTATTGCATTTTTTTGGGAAATTCGTAAAGAAGGTATTTCCTTTTCTCCTTCATATTTAGCAAGATCTTCATCTATTGTTTCCTCAATAAAGTCTTCATCCACCTTGGTAGAAACTTCATTCACAAATTCCATGATATTCTCCTTAGATAAAGACCCTTTTAGAAGGTTTTCAAAGTTGGAGACACCCAATGTAGAACAAGCATCCACTTTAGGATGGAGTATATCCTTTGTAAGAGTATAAGGGGTGCCAACCTAGGGTTCTTGTGGTATAGGGGTGAATTGAGGTGTGAACGAACTGCTAGGATGGATAAGGGGAAATGGCATCTGTATAGTTCAAAAAGAAAAGTTCTAAGTTCTCTACCTAAGAGAATGAATCTAAGTCCATTAAAATCTTAGCCTCTTTCCAAGAAAAAGTGTCCAATATCAAATTTTGATGTCATTCACCCTTGATAGTAATAATATTGATAGAATGAGGGGCCTTGTCCATAGTATTGATTGGGGCCCAACCCCTAAGGTAGATAATGCTCTAACTAGTTCAAATTCATTTCTCAAGAAAACCCCAAAATGGGAAACTATTTTCTTGATCGAAGCAGTTTCAAGGTATTCCATTGAGAGGTGAGGGAGGGTAAAATAGATAGGGTTCTAAGCAAACCCAAAGAGAGGTTATATTTTTAGTCAAAAACCTTGTGGAAGGTATTACCAAAAAAAAAAAATCCCTTTCTAAAAAATATATTCTTAATGGTAGGGTTTTTGAAACTTATAAAGAAAGAGGAAACTAAAACTACAGTGAGGTCAAAGAATTTATACCAGTTTTTCATTAGACATGACCAAATTTCAGACAACTATTTATCCTCACCCCAAATCTGAATGAATAGGCCATTCTGCTTGAACTCCAATAACTAAGGTTCCAAGTTGAAAATAATAGTTAGAATTGGCTTCCAACAGAGGTCGTGGTTTGCAGGTGGGTTGCTATCCTCCATATTAGGCTTTCTCACTTCTTCATTTTGAGTCTGATAGTGAGAAGAGGGAAAATCTGAGAGACCCTTGTTATAGTTTGACTTGTTAACTCTAGATTGGGAAGATGAACTATATCTGAAGGGTCAACGAGCCCATTTACCATCACTAGATACTCCTTGATGGGCATCATAATTTTCTCTTGAAAAAAAAATCTTCCTTTGGATCCTCCATGTGCTTTCGAAGATAAGCCATTTGAAGCAAACTGTGAAGAAGAGTGGTTTCTAGCCCTAGCATAGTCGGAAGGTTAGGGGGGGGGTGCTAGGATGAGGTGGATTATGGTTTTGAAGAGATTGTCAAGAAATATTTTGGAGATGGGGGGGGCGGTGTCTTCATAATACCACTGCCATGCCACAAGGGTTGGTTATGGTGGCTAGGTGGAAAGGAGGGCCAAGATGATTCTGAATCATCAGCCCAATGTACCTACTTATTCTAAGTACAAACCATCCTTCATATAGGAGGAGCTTGTTTCCATTTACTTTTGCATTAATAGTGAATTTTGTAGCTAGTTTCCAATGATTGATTTGCATCACAGTAAAATAATAGAGTGGAAGATTTATTAACCAAATTTGCTGATAGTAATAGGTGCCTTGTGTTAGTTTTTCCTCTCTTATTCACTGGTGCATCCATGAATTAGACATCACATTAATGGCCTTTTTTCAATTTTGTACTAAAAATTCCTTTATTGTAGTCATTTGAGTGTAGGTATGACTATTTTTCTTGTTTTTGTGTCATGATACTTTATTTACTCTAGTCTAGGTGTGTGGGAAGGGACAAGGGGGATATGAGTTATATGGAAAGGGGAGGGGGGATTAGTTTGTGTTGGGTAAGGGGGAAATGGGATGGGGAATTATGCTTGAAAAATTTGGTGAGTAATCCTTAAGTTTTATATAGAAAAGGACATTATTCTTAAGTCATATAAATTACCTAAGGTGCCATAATGTACCTTGCATAGAATTTGAGACTCACAAAAAATGTGCAAAAAAATATTATATCTTAT
This sequence comes from Sequoiadendron giganteum, assembly GCA_007115665.2. Classification (NCBI taxonomy): domain Eukaryota; kingdom Viridiplantae; phylum Streptophyta; class Pinopsida; order Cupressales; family Cupressaceae; genus Sequoiadendron; species Sequoiadendron giganteum. The sequence goes on along the minus strand of CM021104.1, from coordinate 564,740,576 downwards.
CAAGTTAAATGATTCCTAATGACCTTAGTAGATTATACAATGGACCTTATAGTGGACCTAAATGTTTTTGTTCCCTCTAGCTAAGGTATCAAAAATTATTAGAAAATTATGATAATCACAAACATGCCATAAAAAATGACCCAATGCCTACTTCATACCTTGTCTTTGACACAACAAGATATGAAAGGATCTAGGTGGCCCTAACTTGGTGACTTCATAGGTTCAATATCACAACAATAAATACAAAAGAAATAGCCAAATACCTTGCCAAGGGTAAGATTTGAAGATGTTGTTGGACTAAGGAAGGATTCATTCTATCGGGAAAAGATGGAAAGGGTTGCAATGGGTGGCAAGCTAAGTGGTGAGGTTGTTTTGGCTATGACATGTATAGATTGATATTAGGACTGTATGTAGGCATGCTTGTTGTTGTCCTTGTATTAGTGTGATTGGGATGATTAATTTTTTGTTATGGGTGGGATTTTATTATGGGATGGGTGAAGTGGAATGAGAAAATAAGCATGTTGAATACCGCTTCCAACTAAACTTGAAAGGGTGAGGTAATGGAGTATATTAGGAGAAGGATTGGATGGAATTATTTGTGCTCGATTGACACCTTATGAAAACACCATTGTATATAATTCATGTGTATGGTAGGTTATATGTATGGTAGGATTAGGAGTGGAAATTCCTTCAAGACAACTTCAAAATCATGCTAATTATGTGATGTTAGGATGGTCAATTTTTAGGTCAAAATTAATCCAACAGAGAATTAGTCATGTGAGATTATACTAGGCATAGGTGGCATGTGATGCTGGTAATCATGCAAGCTATCTTATTTATTATTGGGCAGGTGAACCAAGTGAAATCAAGGAGGGGGAGGGAATACAGTATGTGATATGCATGTGATTGGTGAGAAGCTCTCTAATAAGTGATGTGTTCCAATCGATAGTTTCCAAGGTAATTGGATGGAAAAAGTGACCTAATAGATGGTGGAAATGACCCTACACATGGTGCTTGTTTGCTAGGTTTTCACCATGGTACTTTCCCAAGGCACCATAAAGTGGTTTTCACCATTGGATTGATTATTTCTCTTTGCTATTTTTTTTCTTTTTTTCTTTTTTTTTTTGGTTCTTCTAATGTGAAGAATTTTTTGAGATGAATAATATTCATAAGCTCTTCAAGGGGCTCTCCCTCCATGGTAGCTAATTGATATTTTGTTGATCCATATTTTTCCATGACAATGTAAGAGCCTAGCCAATTAGGTTCAAACTGCCCTTCTTTTCTCATTCTTGAAGATTACGCTAATTTTACTTGAGTATAAGATCTCCAATAACAAAATATCTAGGCTTGATCTTCTTATTATAATTTTTTGCAAAGCCTATTTTTATATGATCTGAGATGATTGAGGGTATTTAAAATTTTTTGATCTAGAAGCTCCAGCTATTGAAGATGTGCTATGTGATATTCTTCATCATCAATGAGATGATATAGAAAATTTTTCAATGATGGGAGCTCAACCTCTATTTAAAAGATAGATATGGCACCTAATTAGTTGAAAAATGGATGCTTTATAGTTTAAGACATAGAACATCACTTTTCTCCAACTAACATTCAAAGATGCCCAAGAGACCTCAACCCAATGAAGGATGAAAGAAGAGATCTAACAATAGGGTAACTTGGGTATGTTTAGAGATTAATTAAGGATGAATGAGGGGTTCACAACCATGTTTAAAATTGGAAAATATAATTGAATGCAAGATGATATGCTAAACCCTAGTTCAATTCAAACTAACTATAAATGACCTAGAAAGATGAATGAAATGCAACAAAAATCTGTAAAATAGAAAGTGTGCACTTTGAAACTTGTGGAGGATTGAATGAAGAATAGAAATGTTGTTGATCCTAAAACTTTGACCTTGATGCAAGAGAATCCTTGGTTCTTTGCAATCTTGCATCAACAAAAATTTTTTCTTTCAATTTTGTTCTTGTTCTTATCCAATTCAAGTTGGCAGATTCAGTATTTCATCATATTTTCTCACTAGACACTGTGGATCTATTTTTTAATTGTGGACATGTTAATTTTCCTTATTCCAATATTTCAGCACAATTGGATATTTTTTAAGCAAGTTATCACTTTTGAATTAAGTGACAGTTTCTAGAATAGAGCACCAAAGTAGTTTTGAGCCTAATAGGTAATTTAATCTCTTGTGGATCCTTCCTGTAACTTGTGGATCCTTGCATTGTGTTTCAAATTGTTTTGTGGAGTTTCCCCGACCTTAATTTAGGTCCACGCTTCATCATATGCACCTGCGGAGGAGAAATTCAAATTGAAGGCCGACCTATTTCATGCACATTACATTTCCTTCATTAGATATTGTAATGATATTTTGTTGACGCGAATGATTCTAGATCTTGGATGTGATATAAATCATTGTAATAGATAATTAGGATGGCGATAAGAATTAATATAGGATTTGATCTGTAATTTTTTGGCTTGCATTAAGGAGCATGTAGGAATACTGTATTTTGAGCATGTTGTATTAGGCCTATAAGCCCAATCTGTAAACCCAAATGTCGCTAATTGTATGTAATTGAAAATTTTGATAATAAGATAATTTAAATCTTCATTTTCCTCCATATTCTGAGTGGCTTCTACTGTGTAACTCTTGCTACATGGTTCAAACTATTCTCTTTTGAGGACCCTCCTAACTGTGACTACACCAAAATTGGTATTAAAGCGAGATTTGTTTCATGAGAGATCGTTAGAGTTTGTGAAGTCATGTTGAAGATTTTTTGTGGGGTGGCAGACTGAGGATCCAACATGTAGCTACAAAGGACTTGTTTAAAGATGGTGGGAAGAAGAAATGGTAGAGGAAATGGAGTGCATGGAAATTTAAACCTAGCTATAATGGAGATGTTGAGAGGAATTCCTGCTAGATTAGATGCAGTCGAAACAGCCCAAAGGAGAGGTTGACCAGTTGATGATGTAAGTAATGGAGAGGTAGAAAAAAAAGAAGAAGAAGAAAGAGGAAATCAACCTGGCCTTGATCAGGGAGAAGAGAGTTTCATAAGAGCCCTAACCAAAGTAAATACTAAACCACATTTCAATCCACTGGATTATAGTGGTAAGTTGGATACAGGTGAATTTCTTGATTGGATAATGGAGATGGAGAAGTATTTTGATTTTGAAGGTACCATTGAAGACAAGAAGGTGAAATTTTCTTATACAAAGTTGAAAGGAAATGCATCCCTTTGGTGGGAACATTTGCAGATAGAGAGGCAAAGAAGAGGAAAGGAGAAGATAAAATCATTGGATCAAATAGTGAATAAGTTAAAGAAATTTTTTATGCCCATAGACTATCAGATTAGTTTGTTTTGAAATTCACAAAATTTCAAGCAGAAGGAGTCAAGTGTGATAGAGTATACTAAGGAGTTCTACAAGTTGAATATCAGATCTAGACATTTGGAGGATGAGACAAAGCAAGTAGCTAGCTATGTGAATGGCTTGAGATCATCTATATAGGATGAAATAAATATGATCAAGTTGATGAGTGTGGAGGAGGCATATCAATGTGCCCTAAAATCAGAAGAGAAGTTGAATAAAAGAGATGAGCAGAGATCGAGAGGAAGAGATGGAAGATTTCAGAGAGGAAGAATATTTACTAGAGGAGGAAGAGGACCTTTTCCAGATTAGAATAAAGATAAGGAGGTCAGTAAGAATGATAATCTATACTATAGAGATGATGGAAAATCTTACCAGGGAGGAGGATATGGTGGTTAGCGAAATGAGGGTTATAGAAAAGGTTATCGAGGACATGAGAAAATAGTATTCAGGGGAACTTGTTTTAAATGTGGTGGAGAAGGACATACAACATTTGAATGTAATCAAGGAGAGACAAGGAAAAATATGAAGAACAATAGAAGAACAAAATTTTCTTAGGAGGATCATGTCAGATCATCTAATAAATTGGAAGAGGGAGAAGTGTTGGTTGAATAGAAGAGTATTGTGTCAAAGTGAGATCGAGCATGGACCATTACAGAGAAAGAATTTTTTCTAAACCAGATGCAAGGTAACTAGTAAATGTTGCAGAGTGATTATTGATAATGAAGCTCCGAGAACCTAGTTTTTGAGAAAATGGTGAACAAATTGAAGATGGAAAGATTGAAACATCTAAAGCCTTGATAGATAGCATGGATTCCATATGAGAATAAGATATTGGTAAGTGAACAATGTTTGGTGAAATTGAAGATATGAAATTATCATGATGAATTTTTATGTGATATCATGCCTATGGATGTATGCCATGTTTTGTTGGGAAGGCCTTGGCAGTATGATAGACAGTCTACTCATGATGGAAAGAAGAGCACAAATACCATTGTTTCTAATGGGATGAAGCAAACTTTGCTTCCCTTGGAGGATGTTCCTAAAGTTGAGGTTTGCATGAGTGCTAGAATTTTTTTGGTTGATGGAAGGAGATTTTTGGATGGACTGAGACATGAGAACATGTGTTATTCCTTGGTTCCTAAGAACACTGAAGACTTGAAGCATGTAGAAGAACAACCAAAGGAGATAAACGAGTTGCTAGTAGAATATGAAGCTATCATTTTAGATAATGTACTTGATGGATTGCCACCTGTCAGGAGTATTAGTCATTGCATGGATCTGATTCTTGGAGCTAGTTTGCCTAATAAAGCAGCACACTGGATGACACCGACAAAAAATGAAGAATTGAATAGACAAGTGCAAGAGTTATTGAGGAAGGGTTTGATTAGAGAAAGCTTAATTCCTTTTCCAGTACTTATTATGCTAGCACCTAAGAAGGATGGAGAATGGAGGATTTGTACAAACTCTAGAGCCATAAACAAAATCACAGTGAACTATAGATTTCCCTTGCCCCAGATGGATGACATTTTGGATTTTTTGAGTGGAGGTAAATACTTTACAAAGATAGATTTGAAGAGTGGATATCATCATATTAGAATCAGAAACGGGGATGAGTGGAAGACAACATTCAAGATAAATGTAGGATTGTATGAGTGGTTGGTGATGCCTTTTGAACTAACAAATGTACCAAGTACTTTCATGAGGTCGATAAATGAGGTATTGAAGAAATTATTGGGTAGGTTTGTGATTGTCTATTTGGATGACTTCTTGATTTTTAGTAAGACTAAAGAAGAACATTTTTTTCATATAAGACAAGTTCTATAGAGGTTGAGAGAAGACAAGTTGCTGATAAACATTAGGAAGTGTTGTTTTATGAAGGAAGAATTGGTATATCTAGGATTTGTGATATTTGTTGATGGATTAGAGATGGATCCTAAGAAGGTAAGAGAAATTGTTGAATGGCCTACACCAGAAAGTATTGGAAATGTAATATCATTTTATGGATTGGTTAGTTTCTACCAAAATTTCATAAGAAATTTCAATTCTATTTGTAGTCCTATGACAAAAACAATGAGAGAAGATAAGAAATATTTAGTAGACCAAAGTTTTGAGTTGTTGAAATAGAAGGTGATTGAGCAACTTGTGTTGGCTTTACTAGAATTTCATAAGGTATTTTAGGTAGACTGTGATGCAAGTGGAAATGTAATTGGAGCAATATTAAGTCAAGAAGGAAGATCAATAGCTTATTTCAGTGAAAAATTGAATGATGCTAGGAGAAGGTATTCAGTGTATGACCAAGATTCTTATGCCATAGTTCAAGCCTTGAAGAATTGGAGACATTACTTTTTTCCTAATGAGTTTGTGTTGTATACATATCATTAACTGTTGCAATATTTGAATAGTCAGGGTAAGTTGAATCAGAGACACATGAGATGGGTGGAATTCTTGCAGAGTTATACTTTTGTTTTGAAACATAGGAGTGGAAAGTTGAATAGAGTTGTTGATCCTCTTAGGTATCAAAAATGTAGATTTGAACCACGAGAGGTTGCCAAGCTGTCACAACGTTATTGGGCAACTAACAAGGCCGACCAATATAGTTCAAGCTTCTACTCTTAAGGCTCTGCTAAACCTAGGTGGGTGCACCTATATGAATAATGCAAATTTAAAATATGTTTCCTACTTGGTCAATCTATCCAAAATAGCAATTTGATAATGGAGAGATGTGATCTTAATTTGGTATAAATTGTATATGGAATATCAAGGTAAAAATTAATATGTTTAGTTAAGAGATGTAAATGAAATGGATGAAACCTAAAAGGATAGAATAAGACAAGTGCTTTGTTGGGTAAAATGGATTCAAGTGAAAGCCTTAGATGAATGACTTTGATCTAGTAGAGATTCTAATTATTTAGCATATGATATTAGTGCAATAATGTAATTACCAAGCTGTTCTTAGAGATCCAAATGATACTTCCAGATTACTGTGAATGACTTAAAGGATTTAATCTTTACTTGAAAGAACCAACCAATCAAACCACAAAAATATAGAAAATGTGTATTGATAAACTAAAAATATACTAAATACGTCAATTTAAATAATGAAGAAATATCAACCTTGGAGACAACTTGATAATATTTCAATTAATTAAACAAATAATTGATACCAGTAAGGTGCCACAAAATTAGAGTTCTTTCATTAATCCTTCAAAACTTCATACATGCATCATGGTCGTTTGAAACATTCCTAGAATATTGTATTTCTTACTATCTACTTTCTAAAATCTACTTCCTACTCCCTACACTTTTATTTGGTATATATACATCATATATTCAATAGTTGTGATCATTTTTCTGTCGATTGCATCTCTTCATTATATTTTAATTAATTGCCTTTGACAAATTAAAATATTTTAATCTTCGTCATCTTTGTCTTTTGTGAAAATAATATTTCCTCATTTGCATTTATACTTTCACCAAACAAATGCTTCCTTCGAATAATTACCCATTACCTACTCTCGTAACTATTTTCATGAAAAATATTCCACTTATATCTTGCTCGGTTAAAATATTTCACTCGATAAATTATTCCTTGGGTAAAATAATTACCTTCTCCATGCTTCTTTAAATATTTTTAACTTCCTGAAGAAATGAGTTACTTCCCAATGAAAACAATTGCACTTAAATAACCTCTCAGTGAAATATTATAAATGCACCTCTATTTTATCGAAAATAATAATTCCATTATGATTCTTATTTTAATCAAACTTTCATTCCATATTTTCACCCATCAAATGATATTTTACTTCAAGAAACCAATCTGACATAGGGATTAATAAATCTTCACAAAGTGCTCCCCACATGAAGTGAAAATCATTCAATTTTTACCCTTATAGGATGATAGGTGGAACTCATGCTTTTCTCCTGCCGATAATCAATTTTATCCCCGATGCTTTTAATGCTTTATTATTTTTATTCATTTTGTGCTTAAATATTTGTATCACCCTCAAAACTTCGGTGTGACATGATGCATCGAGAAGACTTTAATTTTTTCCCAGTGACCTTGATTCTCTTGCTGATAAGTTCTTTCATCGGTGTGACTTACACTATGATCGGTGTAATTTTAAAATTCTCCCTCGGACTAGCTTGTTCTTGCTGATAACATTTTTCTTTGCTCATTCGCTGCATTTTTTGTTCTGATGTGCCGATTTTAGGGTTTACTTCTTGGTATTTCAAACCTTCCCATTTCTGCATCTGGACTAATTATCCCACATTCGGAATTATTCACCTGAGTGTCTTGAGGCGGTAGAAACTCCACATAATCATGCTACTCAAAATTTTAATGCACATTTGTGTGGAGTCATTTTCCTTGTATTTCATGTTTTTATTCTTACATTTTCACTGCTTCTTCATGTGGGCATCCACAACTTTAATGTCTAAAAATTTGTTTATGATTGAGATCTTTTCGAGTCTTTTATAATAAAACCATTTTACACTTCTGCTGCAAGCATTATTGTCCACATGAGTACACTTTTGTCATAACAAATGTATTTCAATCATAGTGAACCATGATGTGGCAGTCATTTAGGGTATTTAAATGAAACGCCTCTTGTCATTTCCCTATCAAACTACTATTCACACAATAACCATACCAAAATCTATAACGATTCTAGCCCAAGAGATCACACTTCTCTAATGCATCTCGATATGTAATTTATGTATCTTCTCTAGGAATCCAATTCATGGCATGACCCCTTTTGATAGCTGGAGAGTTTTGAAAATGATTCAGGTGATTATTTTATGATTTTACATCATCCACTCCTTTTCTGCTTCATTCCACTACCTATTCACTCTTTGTATACCTACGCTACTCAATACTGTGTACTAGAGCAATATCAATGTGAGCTTCATAGTTTTTAAAATTTCTTCAAAATTTATGGCATGCAATCATCAAAGTTATTTTTCTTTGGCAGCATTAATAAAATGTTTACAGTAGTCAACATGACTCTATCTTCTTCACATGAAAGCCCTGTGTATAAAGGCTTGCCACCGCTGATAGTGGGCTGCACACACAATGTGCATTCATCAATTCTAATATTTCTTGACAAAGCTTTGCTAGCAATATGTTTTGCTTTTGAAGTGTGGAAGTTGAAAACTTGTGTAGTGTTTTGGCTCAATATCAATGAAATCCCTTCTTGAACTTGTCATCAATCCTTATATCGTGCCTGTGAATCACACAATAATTTATCCTATCATCAAACTGACTTTATACCGTTGGGAAAAATAATGTTCGGTTGTGAGAGAATATAATAGTCCATCATACCCGTGTGAGTTGATATGTTGTTTAACTATTCAGGCGTTTCATGGCAGGAAGCTCCTTTAAAATCTGGAAGCTATTCAAATGGACCAGAATATAACCTTTGATAAGATAATGGTTTTTAGATTATTATGTGTTGATGTCAATTGCAAATATATTTAAGGATCACCAATGCCAATAAGGGTCTTCTATAACACCTATCATCATTATTGTCCACTATTGACCTTAAAAAGATTCCTTTTTTCATAGTCAAACTTCAGTAACATGTATCCTTCCAATAGACCTATTTTTGATGATTTCCTGATATAAAGTTTCTTCTCCATTGGAGTCATACCATGGCCTCTCAGCTCGACCAAGCATATGTATAATCATCAGAGCTCTCTCATCTTGTCATCATTCTTTGTTGGTAGTATCCTCGAGAGAAGACAAGCCTATATTTTCATCAACATCATCGATGGTTATACCTATCATTAACATCTCAAATATATTTTTTGTTGTCTTCCCTCTTTTAAGCTATTCCATGATAGCATTTTTGGGATTAATTTCCATGGTTTTCTTGTTGAATATGAAATTTGACATGCTACTGTCCCTTAGGCCTTGGGGCTTCATTATTTTCTCCATGTTTAGTGGTCAAGCATATCACCCTTGAATAGTCTCTCGAACTTTGCCTTTGGCTTTCCAAGAACTCATTAAAATAGATAGATCACATTCATAAATTCATGAATATCCTTTTTCTCTTCACAGCCATAATTTCCCCCTATTTTAAAATATACTAAAGCATTCCAAAATGGTTCTTCACTTAATCTACATGCATTCCAATGAAGCTCACATAAGGGTACCAGTTATGTTGTATACATGAAAATTAAAGTCTCATCCTCTTTGTAAGAAATAGGTTGATGGTTCACTGCATCTTTGTACCTTCTTGCAAGCCCAAAATAAAATTGATTTGTTTCCTCCACCAAGACTTATAAGAGATTTATTAGGCTTCTATTTCAATGAAAAAGTATCTTGATTGAAGATAGCCTGTATTTGGATACTCAAGCCATAAACGCTTTCCTTTGTTCAAATAATACATGCATTAGTCTCTGTCTTTTGTATTAAAACAATACACTGGCATTTATTATGTAATTTTGAAGCCAACTTAGGCATCATGCTTGTATCCCGTTTGATGTCAATGGCTTATTCCTGATAAATATCCATGATGGCATAACTTTATTTTCAAGAACCCAAGAAATCAACGTTTGAATATCCTTTATACCTAATGCAATGTGAGATTCAATTGCTTTTATAATAGCTTATGCCCTTCACCTGAGAATTCAACATTGTAGGTGTGTCTTCTGTTCCCCGTTCATAAATATATGAACTACTATCACCTTAGTCTCATATTTTGTTCAAACACTTAGTGTGAAGCCTTCTTATGCATGGTATGAATCTTGACTATTTGTATGTTGCTCCTTGCTTTTAATTGTCATAAGCATAGTTCAATGTATTGTACCATGATTGTGATTTTGTCTCACTAGGAAACTACCTTTGTCTTTCCTTCTTACATAGTCCCTTGTGATTTATTATTGAGGTCATCTCAGTGATTTTTTGCAAAATTGTGCTTTTCAAACTATGTAAAACTTATTTCATTCTGATTTTGAAAAAATATCAAATGACGTCCAAACACCCTGCAAATTAGCGTGGAAGTAGATTTTGGTGTAGATAATCGAATGCACCAATCAATTTTTTATGATAATTATCCATTTTCTTAATATTTACCCTCAAATTTGACTATTTTAACAAAATTTTCACTATACTGACATCCATTTTCTTAATATTTACCCTTCAAATTGTTGCTTTAAAACTTTGTCAAAAATGATTGTATGAAGCTAAAAATTAGCATGTACACTCCCATATGTCAGATAAACACACTTGAAAAGTGGTTTGGCATGAAAATGAAAAGACCTAAAGTTATGATTTTTTAAAATGTGCTCTTGAGGCTAATTTTACAACTGAGTTTTCTGAGTGTTGTGTTAAATTTTTTATTAAGGAAACTTCAAATTTTTCCAAAATTTGATGGTTCCAAGAGATTCTTTGAGTAGGAGAAGGAATTTAATGGTAGAGATGAGAGTGGGGGAATTAGGCTTTGATGAATTGAAGAAATTGTATGAGGAAGACCTGAACTTTGCAAAACCTTGGAAAGCTTGCAAAGAACTAGTCATGGAGGATAGGAGTTAGTGGTTGGATTATTTCATATAGAAGGATATGTTGTTCACAGGGAATCAATTGTGTATACCCCAGAGTTCAATGAGGGATATTTTGGTGAAAGAAAAACATACTGGAGGATTGGCAAGACACTTTGGAATTGATAAGACAATAGAATTGGTAAGTGAATTAATTTTGGCCACATATTCATAAGGATGTTAGGAAATTTGTCTAGATTTGTAGAGTTTGTCAAGTTGCAAAAACGAGTAGTCAGAATTTTGGATTTTATAAGCCCTTGATAGTTCCAGAGAGACCTTGTGGTTGTTCTATTGTGTTGACTTGTTATTGTAGGTGGTCGGTTGCACTATTTTTGACCCACCAAAGGAGCAACCTCAACCCTTTTCACAAGAATAGTCCTTAGCTATTGTTCCATATAATATGGGATAGGTTCTTATTACAATTGAAAGGGATAATAGCCCAAGAGGAGGAATCTCTAGGGAAAAATTAATTTTTCAGGTTGAGGAGTATAAAGAGATGGTGCAACAAATCTAGGAGTCAACGAGAAAAATCAATTTGGTGATTGTGGACACTATGTTGAGAAACCTAAATAGGAGAGTCCAAGGAAAATAAAATAATGTTCATGCAAGTTATGCTCTGATGTTGCAAGCACTCAAGATGTTCTAGAGAGATAAAGAGTTGGCCACCCCATTGCTAGATAGAATGAGCCCCAAAATTGAGAAACTGACATTTATGGTAGTGGGAGAAGAGAAACATGGGGATAAGTATCCTATGGTTTTGTCAACTTATCAGTTTGTCAAAGGAATTGTGGAGCAAAATTTTGAGGGGTATCTTGCCCCCATTGAATTAAAGATCAAAGAGTTGAAGGCCAAGTATGATGGAATGGACTTAACTCCATTACCAAAAACTCTGCATAGTCATGATGAGGTGAAAACTTTGTAGGTTTGGAAAGATCAAATGACTAATATAATGATAGCTCAACTATATGAAATATGTAGAAATGTTGACATTGGTATGCTAGAGAATAGACTTGAGAAACTATTGTTTGTCATTAGTTTCTTAGAAGACTTTGATAAGGAGGCCACTTCAGTAATGGTAAAATATGCACCATATAGTGATAAGATTAATCATGTTATTACTTTTAAGTGGCCATCTCAAGAAGATTTTGAATTATGGAAAAAGGTGTTCACCGATGAGTTTGAAATATGAGTACTAAGGTTGAGAAGTGCGACTTGGTCATGTATAATATAGGTCTCGCCTCAAAATTTACATTTGAAAATATGCATTGTTCTCTCGACTTCAGGTACAAGTTGCTGAGGTGGAATAAAGTGTTATAACGGTTAAAGATTCCTTTGGTATGAACGAGTTTCATTTTGAAAGGCCGTTTTATTCCTCCATAGCAATTGCTAATTATATTTGTCTTATGATTTTTGGTCAATTATGGGGTTCTTAGGCATGCTTGTATTAAATATGAAAATATCTTGAGTCTATTTTCTCTCCCATTGTGATATATTGTGTGAATTATTAATGAAATATTAGTCCAAAAATATTTTCATTGATCTTCATTGTTCTTTACTATGAATTACATTTTAATGATGGATCTAGTTCGAAGGATAGTTAAATGCTTCAGTTAATGTGTAAGTTCATGCATGTTAGCAACTAGATTCATAAATTAGTAATAGATTTCGGTGCAGATACGTGGATTATAATGCAATTCATACAGATCATAATTGTTTAAGATGAAATTTTCCTTGTAGTTCAACTCTTTCTCATTTGACTCTATGCTTTAGGATATGGAATTGGTACTTGAATTATGGTTATGTTTCTCATGTCTTGAGTTTTGATTTTAGAACATTTTATCAAATATTTCTCACCGGCCTATTTTAGTTGTGTTTGTGATTCTCTACTAGTAGGACTTGATTCTTTCAAGGAATTACCAATTTCTAGAAGGATTTCATCCTTTTAGAGTCGATGGAGAATCTATCTATTGTTTAGAAATGTGGATTTGAGATTGTTTAAGTTATATTTGAGAAGAAAATTTTAGGGAGTACCCCCTAGGTCTTATAGAGCCCAAAGTGTAGGAGAATTAGCATTATTGCTTCTTCAGGCCAAGTAGGCCAATCACTTCCTAAAATTTTATCATTGAACGTGGAAATTTCCATGAAGTTCTCGGGAAGTCCGCTTGGGTTGTAATAAAAAGCACCAACATAACCTAAACCCCAAACCCTCTACCCTCAACCCTAAAACCATAACCCTAAACCCTTAAATCTTAAACCCTTAAACCTTCTACCCTATACCCTCCACCCAATACCCTCTATCATCAACCCTAATCCATCAAACCTCAACCCTTAAACCCTAATACCCTAGAAACCATCAACCCTATAGGTCATCCACCCTAGTTCCTCAACTTTGTACCTGTAGACATGCAAAACTAACATCATGCATCCCGCTCTAACCATTCTACTATTAATCAATTATAACAATTTATTGATTAATTTCCTAAGGTTCATTAAATAAATCAAATTATTTAATCCTTATGTTCTTCTCATTTGATTTAATAAATCAAACTGATTTAATCAAATGTCAAAATCCCTAAAATCTCCTAAGTTAATTAATCTAAATTAATTAACTTCTAATCATGATTATCGTTCTCTAGCTTTTGACTCAACTAGAGTCAAATCCAAACTCTTAACTAACCCACCCACTTGCACCAATAAATCATTTATTTGATTTATTATTTCTTCCAATTACATTCAAAATGGCATCAAAATGGAATATTCTTCCAATTTGAATCTTCCCCCCAAAAGGGACTTGTCCCTTCCAACAAGGTTTTAAATGCTATTTGCACAAGTCAAATATGGCATTTATTGCACCTTTCATCCCCCCTAAACATGTCATTTCTTCCAAATTTGAATTTCAGATTGGCACATTGGCCAAGACTTGCACATTCCTTACCCTCTCACAGCTTGACAAGTGTCGTCTTGTCATTGGCCCATGAATAATCCCACATTCATCAATTTGGCCTCTCCTCTCTTCAAGTTCAACTATAAGTTGAAGGCTTCTCTCCTTCAAACAAAAACAACACTTACTCATTGCAAGGTTACTCTCTTCATTTGAGAATCGATCTTGCTCTTCATCATCTACAATCTACACACATTTTGAAAGCATCTACACTATAGGCAACTTGAGTTCAAGCATCTCATTGTCTATCATATCATCAAGCTTATCGAGGACTAGGAAAGGGCTCTTTCACATACTCAAAGAGCACCAATCCACTATGGGATAGGAATGATTCATGTTTTTGCATTGTTCTTATTAGTTGCATTGTTTAACATGATTCTATATTTCATAGGGATGTTTAAGTTTGCTGATTTAAACTAAATTTTGTGCTAACAACATGAAATGGTTTAAGTCTCACTTGCAGATTTTGATGTCCTACAAATGGAGCTAGAAGGAGGGCGATAGTCAAACTTAAATTTTTATGAGTTGAACTTGAGTCTTGATTATCATCATAATATTATGCTAGGATTTTTAATCTTGCAATTTCAATTGTGGTTTCTATTCACTTCAATTTTAATTGTAGGAATGAAAAGTTTTTGTTTCTATTCACCACTGTTTCATGTAGTAGATAGAAATAAAAGTCTTTTTTTTCTATTTATTGGTTAATGCAGAAATGAGACTTTTTCTTTGTCTTGATCATAAGCCTTTTTACAACGTCCTTCTTTGGGTTAGTTCTGTTATGATTCAGCTGTTTTAGCAGCTCCCATAGCACAAAATGCATTTAAGTTCCCTATTTGAGCAATGTGTTTATCCTGAAAATATTACGTATATATTATTTGGTAGATGTAGAATATCCTCTCTTCTCTAACCCAAATTTCACATTTCACATTCTGCTATAGTATTACTTATATCCTGGACTGGCCCTGAAAATCCTATAGCCAACAGGAGACCATGTGCATGTTCTTCAACCAAACTGATCACATAAAGGAATGTTACAGGGCTCCAAACTCTGAAGAGAGAAATAGTAAAAGCCACTGAAAATCCTCTCAAACTTGCTACCATCGACTTCTCATTATTTCTTTGGGGGGTTCCATTAGGTGAAGCCTTCCCTATATCCTTGATATCAATATAGTTTGAGGTAGCTACTACAACTACTGCATTTGGTTCATCATCCGTTGTCATTTTGAAAGTGTCTTCCCATCGACCACCATTGCTCTTAGATCCTGTGTCTAAATCCCCGAGGTCATCTGGCTCACCCATTATATCATCTAGCACACTCTTCTTTGTGCCCTTGCCATGCTGAATCTTCTCAACTACTTTGTTTGAAGACACTCTAGAGTTCTAAATGAACTGCATATCCTGATCAGCATTTGAAACCTTAACCCCATCCGGATTCCCTCCATTCAAATGATACACTGCCAATCAGTGCATGATCGCATTGACAGGGGTGGTGGAAATTCGTTGCAACCATGAATGAGGAACAATACTCATGATCCCCCACACTTCTATTAAGAGTCACCCCACAACTTCATATAAATGATGCCTTTTCACCTTGTATCTATGAACAAATACCCTAAATACCTGGTCAAAAGCGCGTCTTTAGTATGAGGAACCATGTGCCAGAAATTAGAAAGGATAGAAGAACTTTCTATTTGAAAATGAAGCTTTGTTCTTTATGTTTTCTGATGATTTTTTAAACAGGGAGAAACTTCCATCATATGCTACACAAAACACAAGCCTGAAACCAAGAGCAATGGCAGGGCTTCAAGGAACCATTCTCATGCCGGACGAAAGCAATCAAGTTGGGAATGAACATTCTAGCTGCTGAGATTTAGCTAGTACGCATCGCTTATGGGGAACAAAGCATTGTTACCAAATGCCCCTGGTTAAAGAGGAGGGTCATAGCTATGTTATGAAGAAATATTTATGCAATCAAGGTAATGTGCACTGCAATTTTGCTGACAGCCTCCACATTCAGGAAATTACAATTGACAGGTAAGGTAATCTGCAGAGAGAACTTAACTTCCCAGCTGTTGTTTAAGAGTATCAATTGATAATTAGGTGACTTGACCTTCTTGCTTTCAAATCACATTTATGAAGGATTTGATGGCACTAGTTTAAATTCTATACTTCCAACTGAAACTTAACCTCCCTAGGCACGCATTGTATTCTCATCTACTTGATGCATTAATAAATTGGTTATATTCAGTGTTTCATTTATTCTAAAAAATAAACTAATGCAGTCCTGCAACATGATCTGTAACTTTCTTAAGAGTAAAAAATTATGTCAAGGAAATGAATTTGAGTTTTGGCATAACTAAGTTTGTTGTGAAAGAGCTATCAACGTAAGATGCCATCCTTGGAGATCTTAACTCGACTTGATTCTCTTCCTGCCTATGTAAATAGTATGGTGTTTGTCTTCTTCCATGAGGTGGAAAGTTAAACTGGCAGGCACAGATATGGTAAGCATCTTCAAGAGGCAAACTGAAGCTAAAGTTCCACGGTATCTTCAAATACAACATGGGTGTGATCTATTTCATTTGTCCATGGTTTATCGGTAGAGCCCTTTGGTCTAGGGGATAACCGTAGCTTAGCTGTCGAGTTCTCTCTACCTGGGAGTGAATGTTAGTTCTTCTTATATTTTTCTTACCACTAGTTGTCACATCAAATCAAAACTTTTGATTGTTCCTACTCTTGGAATTACCCAATCCCTACTAGGCTCAACCAAAAGAATGGGAGTATTAAAATATCGGGATTACAGGAGATCCATGCCAGTAAAATATCCAATCTTTTGCATGTGCAGAAACTTAATATCCAATCTTTTGCATGTGCAGAAACTTACATAAGATAACTTTATTTCGATGGGAGGTGAGCTTGATGTTCTTGTTAAAAATTGATTGATGCAGTTGGAAAGTCAAGTCTGCCTTTATTAATATTGACTATCGATTGGAAGGCGTGAATTCTTGGGGGGAGGATTGATACTATAAATCTGATTGGATGATTAGAGATGACTACTATCTTAATGGTAGAATAATATCAATGTGGTGCTTTAAATGTGAATTAAAACATAGTTGGAGATCGAAGTCTAATTAGATTTTCTTGGAGATTGAACTTTTCATAAGTCCCACACGATCTAGTCTGCCTATGTTCATTCATTATGCACACCATTCATGCCATTCAAGATGCATATTTTTGGATAATTAAGTAAATCTTGAGGTTTTGCGTTTTACAAAAATTTTATGCTGCAACTTATAATTATTGTTTACCTCATTAATATTGTAGTCTCTATCATTAATAGTTGGGTATATAGGGTGGATGGGTACACTAAAACAAAAATCTGCACCAAGAATCCTCAAAGGACAACTTTCTATTTATTTAATTATTGTTTCCTTGTAAATGCATTCATTATGTTTGAAACTATATCATTGAAATATCACGCTTCTCATTTTTAAGATCTAACTTTTTATTGTTTTTATAGGTTGACATTAGAGCTCGACATTAAAATCAAGTGAAAACAAGCATATTGGAGTTGAAGAATTGAGCACGAAATTTGAACTTAACAAAAGCATTTTTCAATGCTATTGTAAGAGCTTAAAGTGTCCATTTCCTATTTTTGTTTTCTATTTGAAACCAACTAGAACAATTTGGGCTTAAAATCAATCAATGACTTGATCTTTTCAAAGTTGGTTAAAATTGAACCTTAGAGACTTACTAGATTTCAATTTGGGATTAAAATTGAACAAGGCAACCTTCACACTTGGATTTTGGTGCTTAAAATGAATTCATCACTACTTTTTGGACTTAAAATGAACAACTGTTTGTCATGCTTTGTAATCTTTTTTACAAAGTAATATCATCAAAAACACGTATGCGCTTCTCTCGTGCCTCACAGCGACCTTGAGAATCAAAAGTCTTTTTCTGATATTAAGTTGTCAAAAATATTGCCTCCACACTTCGATTTGGGATCTAAAATTGAACAAAACATGCGAGTGTGAGCACGATATATTGCGGAGGTTCTCCCCTTTGTTTTTCAACAAAGGTTGTGTGAATGACGAGATATGTTAGCTCGCTATTTTTTATCTTAGAGGGCCTACCTTGTGGGAAAAATTACTCACCCAAGGGAATGACCCAACCAGGAACATGCTAAAGCCAAGCGACTTCCAACCAGTATATAAGTGTGGATATTGGAACAAAGGCCAATATCATGAGGATTATTCTGACGAGATGGATAGCAATGGACTCTCTCCGATGTTGGATAATCTCCCACGAATGGAATGCCCGAACTAGAACCCCTTGTTTAGAAAAAGGCCAAAACCTTGTCTATCTTGTTGGCGCAAAAGGTCATGTCCTCTGAAGCCACCCCATGTAACATGCAGTCTTGTTGTGGAAATGGAAAGTATGCCATGGGAGATTCATGGGTACTAATGCTTGGCTGACCCAAATAAGTGAGTGTCATGGAGGGGAGCCAATGTCGTCAAGCATTTAGCCATTCGCACAAGATATGCACAGCTAGATTTATCCAAGTGGGAACCCAACAAGATATTGCCTCATCATCCTAGGGTTGTAAAAAGTGCTTGGAATCAAAAACACTTTGCTTGGATTCAAAACATTGAAAAGCGAACATTCACAAGAGCCTCAAATTTCAAACACCTTAGAGGAAACAAATACCTTTGACGAATTTAAGGAATCTTGCTTTCCCTAGGGATCATATCCTTAGAGGTTTCTAAGTGCTCAAATTCTATCATCATTTTTTTTCACTAAGGATAAACATAGGAGACTTTTGCCCTAATTTCCTTGATTTCCACATAATGGACCTTGTGGGATGAAGAAGAAAGCAAGACATTAGACATTCAATTTGAAAACATAATCAAGCAAGTGATTTTGGTAAAAAGGATTCACTAAGACAAGATAAAAGACAAATTTGATTACACATGTGTTTTCTAACATGATCAAAATCCCAAAACTGAAGTTCAAATAGCTTAGCATGAAAGCTAGTGAGGAGCGTCTTGAGATCTTGAATTGTTTGAAAGGTTTACTTTCCTCTCGTAGGAAATATAGTGTCTCCTTCAACATCAAGGTCTTGTAAGCAGAAGTGTTATTATAGGTCAAGTCTAGGATCAAATTCAATCACTTTCATCCATCTCTGAACCATTAAATCAGTCAAAAGTCACCTCACCAACAACTCTTGGAAACTTTTTAAACATCTTTTACACTAAAATTTTAGGCGAAATCAAAACCTCTTTGTTTGAATTAACACATCTAGTCAAACCATCATCTTATACGTGAGTTCTCTCTTGGATAATACAACTTCCTAGGGTTTACAAGTTCATCTTGTTTGCCTTAACACACCTAGCCAAATTATCAAATCATCACCTCGTTTGACTTGACACACTTAGTCAAACTACCATCTTGTAGGAGTTCACTCTTGGATATCACAACTTCCAAGAGTTTTACGATTACATTCATCACTCTTGGTTGACTTAACACACCTAGTCAAACTATCAATCCAATCACGAATCAATCAAATCAAAGTCCTAAAAGTTTTAGCATTTCTTTCAAAGTTTCTTTAAGAGTTCCATTCATCCATATCACTCATCTTCCATTTATCTCGTCCTCATTATTGCTTTGATCCTTCAATTATCCTAGTTCTTCACTTCTTTGAACCTAAGGTTTAGACCGATCTAAAGGATTAGAGGTTCATCTCTTACATTCTTGAAAATTGATCTTCATTTTATGGTTCAAACTCGATCTCAACACAAGAGGTACATGGAATATAAACTTGATCCATCCATCATGAGCAATTCGATTCAACCAAACTATCCAAGCCTTGCAATACCATTTGATTTTCAAAGCTTGTACAATGCATACATGGGAGCATTATCTCATACAAACATCAATGGTACAACAAATATGAGCATACCCAATCCAAAGTTTGGAACACCTTTCCCAATGATAGATTTAAATCCAAGTCCAAATCTACAAATCTATCAACCAAACGCTCAATGCATGAGTTTTCCAAACAACATTATCCCACCAAATCCATACATGCCAAGTACAACTTTACCAAACATGACCATTTCAAATCCACACTTGGTAAATTTTGGGGTAGACATGTTTGCAAATCCCATCAATGTTCAAAATGCAAGCAATATGTTGACGACTCCATATGTTGATTCAAGCCAAGGTAACAACATGCAAAATCAAAGTTACCTAAATCCAAGCAATATGATTCCCAACCACAACAATGTTCAATTTTAATCTATCATGCTAAATCAAAACATCATACCAAATCATCCCATTTTTCCATCGATATCACAAAAATAGATGGAAACCATCCAAGCAACCCCAACAATCAACAACATTCCCACTCCACCACCACCACCAAAATACAACACGACCAATTCATTCTCCATCATATTGCAAACCACTCAAGAAGCTTCCCGCAGAAAGGCACTCCAAGCCCAACAAGCTACACAACTAGTTGCTCAGCAAACACAAGCGGCTCAAGTAGCCCAACAAGCACAATCGCAAGCAGAATTCTGGGCACTATTGCAAGCAATCCAAGAAGAAGTAGCACAACAAAGAGCCCAACAAAAATCTTTGTTGGCACAAAAACAACATGACAAACAACAAGCGTTGTTGGCTCAGCAGAAAACACAGGCCTTACTCCCACAACAAAGCTTGCAACTGATTCCCACCATAATAATTCAAAATGATGATCAAGATCCTTTGACCAATGACAATGTTGAAAATGTCTCTACATCACCTAATGAGTTAGAAGACATATCTCAAGAATTTCTTCCAAAGCATGATCAACATCTTTCACCAAGGTCTAGCAATGATCCTCTCCAAAACATATGGCCATCCTTTGACCTCATGACATTTGAGAATCTTCCAATGCCTAATGAAGATATCCAAGAAAGAAATCAATTCTTTGAAATTGATCCATGTCAAGAACTTGATCCAAAGCATGTCGAAAGCAATTATGAAATCATTCAAGATCAAGAATTTGCATCTCCAAGCTACTACAATGATATAATGGACACTCTCCTATCCATACAAGATGACCACATTCACATAGGACATACTCCTCCATCTACCCATGAGATGCTTTCTTTGGATGGACACGTGGATGATCTTCAAAAACAAGAGTCTCATACTCTTCAAATCATTACCAACGAACAAGAGTCTCCTACTCTTAACATTTATACACATGGTCAAGATATAGAGAAATCCAGAGACATATCAGAAACAAATCATGAAGAAGGCTTCTACATAAGTCATGAATCAGAAACATCATGTGAAAGCATATCAGGAATGAATCATGAGGAGGAATTTTACAAGGACAGTGAAGCATCACCACTCCTTGAAGAAGCACTACAATATGATATTTCACAAGATCAAATTAAAGATATCAATCAGGAAGATCCTATCACTTATAAATTGGGATCTCTTATCAATGAAGAAGTTAGCACCTTTGAAGATCTACGACAAAGAAGAGAAGGATTAACACCTTGTTTCCAAGGTAAATCATATCCTATTGCAAATAAGTTTTTTCAACAGATAAATTATCAAGGAAGAGGATTAGGCCTACATGAACAGGGTATCCTAGAACCAGTGCAGATTATCAACAATCCTAAGCATCAAGGCCTTGGTTATTCAACAATCAAGGGATCTCAACATATCAGTGATACCTCTACAAAACTGGGGGCAACTTCATCTTGAGCAACCATCAACATAGGGAGCACGAAGGATCCTTATGATGAAACCAATTCCAATACTACAACTCGCCATGTCATGAATCTTCATCCACCCATCACCTCATCCATAAATTGGTACCAACAATAAAAGAAATAATTGAATCGAAGCATGAAGAACGTTATCAAAGAAAAAGAAGTAGAGAATCATAATGGACAAATCAAATACAGGTGGATACCTAAACGAGCAAAGAAATATTATCCCTACCAAACTCCATCAGTCAAAGAAAATATGGGGAAAAATCAAAAAGGGAAAAGTATCCATCAAAAGCAGGCTTCTCAAGCAACGTACAAAGTATATCGAGCAGTTGGTCCTAATTCCACGTACACTTCCGTATCCACCCATCATTGCTCATCTTCCCAAGTTTGGAGAGTCAAAGGCTCCAAACTTTCAACCAATCCATCTTTTATTACTAAACAAACACAACCATCCATGCCTCCATGCATAATATCTAACTCTCACATTGACCATGTATTGGCGGCGACCCTTCATCATAAGGATTCAGAAGGCACCCTATCGCGATGTGCGCACAAAGACAGAGTTAACTCTGGTATCAGCAAAGCAGATCAGGGATCTCAAAAGTTGCTTTCAAGTGCACATATCTTGGCAAGGCAACTTCTTCAAGCAAGATACTGATGGCATGTTATGACAGAAGCATCAACATCAGCACCAACAGGTGGTTCAACATCAGCTTAAAATCTCTCAGAAAATACAAAAAAAAAATTCAAAAAAATGTCTTGAAAAAATGGTCACTTTGATGAAAACCTGGCAAACAGGCATCTTGGTGACAACCAAAAAAAAAACAAAAATCGAAAAAAAAAAAATCAAAAAAAGGATTGAAAATAGTAAAGAGAAAAATCCTCCTCTAGCGAAAACCATTTCGGTGGCGCTTTGGACAAGTACCATGATGAAAACTTGGCAAACAGGCATCATGTGTAGAATCGAGCATTTATGTGCATCAGTTCAGGAGAAAGGATCTTATCACATCCATAATAAGGCTATCATTCCCTCCATATCATCCGTTCATCCATGAACCGTTTATCCAATTCATTTTCCATCTACATCCATAGTCTACCTTATCTTGATCTTGACGAAGTTTGGTGCAGACTTTACGCTTGCTTACAGTAAACATCTTGACATGGGTCATTTTCATTGATCCTATCCAATCCAAATGTTATCTGAGCCTTGAAACATTATCCGAATGAGCATTCCTCTCTTCGAACACCTTATCTTATCGCAAGATGATCCACATCCATCCATCCATCCGTCTATCCAAGAATCCACCCATGGTCGTTCAAACATTGCTAGACACTGGGGGTAGATATCTACATGTCACTTCAAGAATAAATCTTGATATATATCCTCCAACTTATGAAGTAATCTGAACATTGGAAAATATGAAAGCAAATTGGTCAAAGCATTTGCGAGCCAAAAATCCCAAATCACTAGCCCATGGCATATTTTGACAAGATGACATTCCTTATCAAGCATTATCTTTCATCAAACATCAATCTAAACAATTCATATCAGTCGCATCTAATGCGCACATTCAGCATCACATCAAAATCATCAAAGCTATTTTGTTCCAAATTAAGCTTCGTCAATCTTGATCAATCGAATCCAATCAACCATCACCTTGTTTGACTTAACACACTTAGTCAAACTATCATCTTGTGCACGAGTTTACTCTAGGATAACAAAACTTCCTTGGGTTTACAAGTTCATCATCACTCTGTTTGGCTTAACACACTTAGCCAAATTATCAAATCCATAATCACCTTGTTTGGCTTAACACACCTAGCCAAATTATCCTTTTTGTACGAGTTTACTCTCGGATAACACAACTTCCTGGAATTTACGAGTGCATTATCACTTTTGTTTGACTTAACACATTTAGTCAAACTATCAATTCATCAATCCAATTGATCAACATTAAGCTTGGTTCTCAACAAAATCCCAAAACAAAGCACTGATATCATCACATATCCATATCCAAATCATCAAAATCATGCGAAAGTTCAAAAACATTCAAAAACTCATCAAAAAACCCAAAAACATTCAAAAATTCATCAAAAATAAAAAACATCCAAATCATTCAAAAAAAAATAAAAAAATCCAAAAACATGTCAAAATATGAAAAAATCTTCAAAATTCATCATTAAGTGTTTTCAGTCTTTCACCTTGTCGAACTATGTTGTCTCTGAGCTTGAACATAGGCAAGGTTGATCTTTGATCATCCCCTGAGACATTTAGGTCATTCTTTATGTGTCTATCGCATTGGCATCCGTTTGCCCATCCTTTAGGCGTCCGTTGCAATGGCATTCATTTGCTTATCTTTTTTACATTTAGGTCATTCTTTATGCGTCCGTCGTATTGGCATCTGTTTGCCCATCCTTGAGGCATCCATCGCATGGCATGTGTTTGCTTATCTTTGTTACATTTAGGTCAGTCTTTTAGGCGTCTGTCGCATTGGCAATCCATTTTCCCATCTATCTTTTTATTGAGTCAGGTTTGTCATTCGAACTACGCCGTCTCTAAGCTTAAACGTAGGCAAGGCCATCCTTGATCAGCCCCCGAGACACAAAATTTAGAAACATTCATAAATCTTGAAAATACCAAAAACAGCCTCAAAATATCTGAAAAACCCAAAATGGTGCATCCATTTCATTTCGCTTTCACTCGTGATTGTTGCCGCTCATAATAAATCAATCGTCGCCTTCACCCTTTGGTGAGTTAGTCAGAAGCAAGTCTAGCAGGTTCCAAAGTGAACACTTAATCGTCAAAGTCTCAAGTCTAAGTCAGTAATTTAACAAGTTGGTCAACTCGGAGTATCAATAGCTTATCACCCAATCAGTCTCACCAAAACCCTGATCACTACATGTCCTATGATGAAGCTTTCCTGTGATGGACATAAGCATCAAGTACCCCACAGTAGTTTAGCCTTGGCTAGCGGTACGATGAACATCAGCTTGTTTGTTTACTTTATTTTGGTCTTTTTAGACTTATCTTAGTTTGCGCTCCTTCCAAGGACCTCTCGATGATGCCTAAACAAAACAGGTTTAGAGAGAAAGGAATGGAGCAATGATCATTATCTTTTTATTTGCTATGCTTGTTGGATATTCTTGTAAAATAACTTCATCAGGCATACCTTGTTTGTTTGTAGGGAAGATGTTTTGAGTGTCTTGTTGACCACATAAGAAGGCTTGCCTTCTTATGTTTTGGCCTGAGATGTTTAATATATTTGAACTACATTCTGAATAAGGTTACGTTTGTCAAGTGTGAACATGAGTACTCCTATCTGTTTGATGAGTCAAAGTCCATCACACTAGGTGCCATGCCATCCTGGTTCTTAATACCTTGATGCATCGCACCTATGTGTGTTATCAAACATAAAGAAAGGTACACTCTCTCCCATCCTTGGATAAGCAATACATCATCATCATTCATCATTTCTAATAAAGTTGGTCTGTTGAACTTCTGCATCTTCTTGGATTCAAGGGTTGATCCCTCTCATACTTCTATCCTCTTTCATGCTAACAATGCATCCATCCTACATCTAGCATGCATCCATCTTACATCCATCATGCATCCATCCTGCATCCATTATGCATCTTGCATAATTGGAACATCTCATTTACATCATCATTATCATATAGATCATATAGTCATCACCACCCATAAATCCATTTTGAACCTCTTTGTAACGAGATCTACCTCAAATTGTATCTTTTCGCTCGATCTCTCAAGGGGGCAATGTGCTAGCGTATTTCTTCTCGCTGGGGCATCCGAAAAGTCAAAAAAAATTTAATTTCGATGTCGGCAGAATCATTCTTTGAACCAATGCAACGAGTACATTGCTTCAAAGAGGGGAAAAATGTAGACATGCAAAACTAATATCATGCATCCCGCTCTAACCATTCTACTATTAATCAATTATAACAATTTATTGATTAATTTCCTAAGGTTCATTAAATAAATCAAATTATTTAATCCTTATGTTCTTCTCATTTGATTTAATAAATCAAACTAATTTAATCAAATGTCAAATCCCTAAAATCCCCTAAGTTAATTAATCTAAATTAATTAACTTCTAATCATGATTATCATTCTCTAGCTTTTGACTCAACTAGAGTCAAATCCAAACTCTTAATTAACCCACCCACTTGCACCAATAAATCATTTATTTGAGTTATTATTTCTTCCAATTACATTCAAAATGGCATCAAAATGGAATATTCTTCCAATTTGAATCTTCCCCCCAAAACGGACTTGTCCCTTCCAACAAGGTTTTAAATGCTATTTGCACAAGTCAAACATGGCATTTATTGCACCTTTCATCCCCCCTAAACATGTCATTTCATCCAAATTTGAATTTCAAATTGTCACATTGGCCAAGACTTGCCCATTCCTCACCCTCTCACAGCTTGACAAGTGTCATCTTGTCATTGGCCCATGAATGATCCCACATTCATCAATTTGGCCTCTCCTCTCTTCAAGTTCAACTATAAGTTGAAGGCTTCTCTCCTTCAAACAAAAACAACACTTACTCATTGCAAGGTTACTCTCTTCATTTGAGAATCAATCTTGCTCTTCATCATCTACAATCTACACACATTTTGAAAGCATCTACACTATAGGCAACTTGATTCAAGCATCTCATTGTCTATCATATCATTAAGCTTATCAAGGATTGGGAAAGGGCTCTTTCACATACTCAAAGAGCAACAATCCACTATGGGATAGGAATGATTCATGTTTTTGCATTGTTCTTATTAGTTGCATTATTTAACATGATTCTATATTTCATAGGGATGTTTAAGTTTGCTGATTTAAACTAACTTTTGTGCTAACAACATGAAATGGTTTAATTCTCACTTGCAGATTTTGATGTCCTACAGTACCCTCAATCCCTATCGCTTTCTCTATATTTGTACATCTTACCTCTCCCTCCCTCCCTCTCTCCTACCCTCTCTAATTTTCTCTATCTAGGTTCTCTCCATCTTTCAATGTACCTCTCATTCAATCATTCCCTACCACCCTCTCTTGCTCCCTCAATCTAGCTCGCTCTATCTCCCTCCCACTCTCTCCCACTCCTTCTCTCCCTTTCTATCAGGTCTCTCCCTCCCACCCCCTCTCTCTTAGGTCTCTCCCTCTAGCAACCTACCTAGGTAAGTCTCTCTCTCTCTCTCCACTCTCTCTATCTATCCCTCCCACCCTACCTATTTAAGTCCCTCTCACTCCACCCCCTCTTTCTCTCCCTCTCTCTCCCACTCCCTCCCTCTCAAAATCCCTCTCACTACCTATCACTCAAGTCTCTCCCCCTCACACTCTCAAGTCTCTCCCTTTGGCACTTTACCTACATAACCCTCTCTTTCTCTCCATCTCTCTGCCCCCCCTCTCTCTCTCCTCTCTCAATTATCTCTCCCCACCCCCTCTCTCTCTCTCTCTCTCCCCCTCCCTCCCTCTATCCATCCCACCCTACCTAGCTAAGTCCCTCTCACTCTGACCAATTCTCTCTCACTACCTCTTTATTAAACTCTAACTTCCACCCCCTCTCCCTCTCTCTAGACTCTCTCTCTCTCTCTCTCTCTTAAAATTATCCCTCCCTCTAAACACATACATAAATACATACATACTTACATACATACAAGCATACATGTACATGTGTATATACAATCTTGCATACATATAGGCATACATACAATATACATGCATTGATACATACAGGCATACATACATACATACATCCATACATGACATACAAGAATACACGTATATACAAACATAAAAATATATAAACATACATTCAATAGAGTAGAATTCAACATAAATCAAGATGTAACATGAGTGCATTAAACAATGCTTGCATTATGTATTGCTAGAAATGTTTCCAACAAACTCAAAAAAAGCATGCCCAGACTATGATATAACACACACGCGTTATATCTTGCTTTGGGAATCCCCAACCTTGGGATTGGTATTTACCTTGGAATACCAACCCAAAGGCTTGAAGGGTATTCCCAATGACCAAAGATGTTCTTTTGCAAATGCTACAATATTTCACATAATCGGGTTTGTGCTCACTGTCAGGATTGCATGTGGTTCAAAATCAAACAAATCAAACACCTGGGTAATGTTAAGTTATCTCTTAGCTATCCAACGATGTAATTTTTTTCACTTTATGACAATGTTAAGCCTTTCGTCTATAATTTCTTTTGTTTATGTGTCTCTTTTTTGGCAAAAAGTAGTGTTTGGTGTTTTTTCATTAAAAATTAACTGTTCATCAAAATTTCAACTAAATTACATTTTTAGAAACTAGACTCCATTCTACAACTTCTTTTAAAAAAATTCAATTAGTTTCCAAAATTTGTAGGCGTGGCACGACCAAAATTCAGTTTTTTAAGAAGTGTCCAGTTAGAAAAATAGTAAAAAATTAAATATTCATTAGAAAATTATAAGAAAAATCATGCATCAACTACATACTGTTAGCTAACTTCTCATTCTAATTATTTTAAAAATACTAAAAAAAAATTCACCATGCTAGGGTTGTACAAGAGTTACTATGTTATGTTTTTCTAACAAAAAATAAAACCAATTTGAGTCCGTCCCTCTTTTGAACCCCTTAATATGAACCATTTTCAAAATAAATTAGTAGTTTAGAAAGTAGAGTCAGAGCACTTCGATACCTTTTTTTTTCCATCTCAAAATTTTGAGTGTAACTATCGTCAATTTCACGTCCAAGGTCAGTATTTCCTGATTTCAGCAAAAAAGTGGCCACTTAAGCCTCCTTTTTGGGAACCATATTTTGTACTTACTCGATGCTACATTTAGATTTCTGAAATCATCACAAAGCCTCATGTCATAATTCTTTTATCTAGCTAGAACCAAGCTTGAAATTCATGAAGAATTCTTGATATGCTTAATAATCCCAACATCCCTTAACTTTGTGAGTTCCTCTTGCATTTTTGGGCTGAAGTGTGGGATATATTAGTGTCCACTTCTACCTAAAAGGTTTTACATCAGGCTTCAAAGGTATGTCATGCTGAAATATATCTTCCCTATAAGCCTTTAGGTCATCGTATGACTAGGAAAATACATCTCTATACTATCTTAATAGGGTAATCAATATGGTTATAATATGAGGCTTCATTTTCTTTCCTATGTATACCTTTTTGGGAGAATTCTTAGTTCACAGGTGGATTTCTTCCAAATCTTCCTTGTGGGAAGTTGTTTGTTTAACATTTTTTTTGTCAGGGCCATCAAAGACCCTTTCCAATGCAACCAATCCTTTAGGAATTTTATTCATTTTCAATTGGATTACTTCATTCCCAAACATTGTTTCTTTACCATCTACTTCCACTACCAATGAATTGAAATTAATCTCTTGGCTTTCATATTGATCAATATAGTGCAAAATTTTCAAAATATTATTGTCATCATCAAATACTTTCTAGTTGCAAATATTGTCAGGCATTGCAAGCTAAGTTTGCACCTCTATCTTTGAGATTCCATCAAAAGTAACATCATCTAATTTTACAACAATATTGGCTAACAAGTCTACCCTGACATTCATTCCCCTTTCTATCCAGTCTTTGTTAGAAGCATCAAAGACTTCTATAGTGTCCCAAACTGCATTCCTATATTTCTAAAGCCTTTTTTTTTGGAAAAAAATCTAGATCTTACTTTGGAAACCACTAGTTTAGAATCTCCCAACACTTTTAACATCGTAATACCATGCTTTGAAGGTAGTTTCAAACCAATCAACATAGCCTCATATTCAGCTACATTATTTGTGCAAGAAAATTTCAATAAGAAAGAGTACCGAATGTTTTACCTTGTGGGGATATGAGGACAACTCCTACACCTGAGCCTTCTTCGAAACAAGCTCAATCAAAATACATAGTCTAGAGAGAATCTCCGTGTGGTGCATCTAGGACCTCTGTATCAATTGGTGTAGGCTTAACTTCATCTTCTTATCTTAATTATTCAACTCAAAAAGTGTCCAAACCACTATCCACAAAGTTGATTATTGCTGGTTCTTCTGGCTCTCTTGGATATTCAATCATATGATGGGATTTTGGTCAATACAAAATGTAGCAAAAGATAAATCACTTTGAATGGTTCCACACATGGATGCACTCCACTATAATACTCATGTATAATTCCTTCTCAGGGAATGTTGCAAGTTTATCTAGGACTCTGTTAATCACTCCTATGATAGGTACTTCTCTCAAGTCCATTTCATAACATTTTCCATAAGCACTATCAGTCTTCAAACCGATTTCCTCTGTAATTTTCACTAGCATCACATTGTTTAAGTCCCTGAATCAATCATGCAGCTATTTAACAACTTCCTATCAATAATTAGACTAAGAAAAAATGGATTAACATGACTTGGGCATGCAGTGATGATAGCCCCCAAGTATAGCTCAAGATTTTTATTAACTACTTCTTCCACTTTATTACCTCTTTCTTTATTGTTGATTACCTTAGGAGGATCAATCATTGATTTGTTATTAGAGTTTATAGCTATACTATTAATTATGGCAACCATATTAATTTTGTGTCCATCAATCCTCATCATTTCAAAAAGTAGGACTGTAACCTTAACCTAAGACAATACTTGAAACATATCCAAAAGAGTATACTTTGGTAATTTAGGAAAAACTACTTCCTTATCTATCATTTTATCAGCTTGTTTCTAACTCTTTTCAAGACTGCACTCCTTGTCTTTACCTTTTCTAGATGAGGAAGCAATTGAACCTTCTATCTTGGCCTTAACACCCTTTTTAACCTAATTTCTGGCTTCTTTGGGTTTTACCACATATTTCTTAGCTTCTGCCTTAGAGTCTTTGTCACCCACCTTGTTATCTTTAATGAACATGCTGCCTAGCTTTCCTTGATCACCATTCACAACTCTATTTCTCAAATGGTAATTACTTATTTCTTGATTAGCCAATGTTGTTCTCATATTTTCCATTTCTTTATTTGAGGGTCTTCTCCAAAAAAAATTATCCAATTCAAATTATAAACATGACAATCTTCATCTCCCTCTTCATCTGAAAACACCTGCTGATGATGTACATCTATTTATTTTCTTTGCATATAAACATCACCCCTACAAGGCTCATCATTAGAAGAATAATCATCACAAGAAAAATATAACAGAGTCATAAACACATTTTTTAATTCATCTTGATATTGAGGGGGGTCAAAATATTCTTGATCATCTTGTGATTCTTCCATAGATCTTGCCACAATACATTTTTGTGGTGAATGAGGTAATTAGCATGCCATGCACCATAGTAAATATTTAGTGACATTTGTAGAGTGTTTCTATAAAGGGTCATGTGTACCCTATACTTTAACATTTCTCTGGTTGTTATGTATTGGCTTTCCATTGTTCTAATTAGTGTCGTAAGGGTAATATTGTAACCTTGGTGACCTTTCATTTATTTGGAACTATTTCTTATCATTTAGTGCTACCTTTTGCAAAAAATTAAGCACCTTATCCAATTTCTCCTTAAAAACTACAACTTTTCCGGATTTCTCATTTTGAACTCTAGGATTCTTTAAGGATTTTGGATCATCTCTTCTCCCTACCTTACCAACGGTTCTCCTATTATTTTCTATGTAGAATACCACATTATAAGCCTCTCAAAAATGTTGTGGATTCTTATCTTTGAGAAAGTAATGCATCTTTTAATTATATGTATTATAGTATACTTTGAGGCATGCATTTTCATTAGGCCTTAAATAGACAAGAACTCTATTCATGGCATTTTGGACCCTTGCATTAAACTTAGTTGCCATTTCATTGTGTCCCTTTGTGATATTATTAAAATCATTTAACTTAAACCTAGGTATGGTTTGGTCTCCATATTGTTCTCTAAAAATTCTATAGAAAGCATCTTTTGAATCAATGCTTTCATCAAGCAAGCTCCTATACCAGTCTATAGTGTCTTTGGTCAATGAATACATGAACTATTTCATTGCAACATTATCATCCCAAAGCTAAAATTAATCAACAAAAAATTGAAAAGATTTCAGATGATCTTCACCACTAAGAGCATTATTACCAATGAACTTAGGAAAATTATTTCTTTCATTGTTAGGAATATGATTAGGATATCCTTGGATTTCATCAAAGCATAGAGTTTCCTATATATGTCAGTATGAAATAGTCTTCTTCCAAAGGGTCCCTTATGTTCGTTCTTATTTTCATGATTCCTTCTCTGGTCGTAATTGTTTTCATACCTCACAATACCAAGTATCTTGGTTTGGGAATCATATTGTTGAGTTGTATTAGCCTTATTCTCGGTCTCTGGGGATGAATAGAAAGGATTTCCACTGGATGACAGATTTTTAGATGATATATAGGCTTGAGCGAGTTGAGTTTTTGGGATGGAAGTCTTCATAGTAGATTCTAGGAAACCTAATTTTTGTTTCATTTCATTGTTCATAGATAGTAATTCCATCTCTTACACCTTCCTCTGTAACTCCTCATTTTATTTAATTAACTTATTAGCCAATGAGATAGCACCATCCTATGATGTGTCCTTTTGAGAGGAACCCCCCCCCATTTATCTTGACACCATCAAGTGGTTTCTTTCCCTTAAAAATTTTCTAGGGAACTTCATTTGTCTTCCTAGGGACATGATCAACATACTTGTTACAAGGGAAATGATCAGTAGTTTTATTATTAGGGGAAGGATGAGCTATAAGAGAGGCTATAGGAGAATTATTCCATGAACTCACACAATTTTTTTTTAGTTGAAGTTGTTATAGGATCTCTAGATAGATTTTCTTCAACTATGGGACCATTTGTTTGGGTAGATTTTGCCACTAACCTTTCCAATTCCTCCATTTTCTCAGCTTTTCTTTGGAACATGTATCTCTCAATCATAGCTTCCCTTAACCTATTTTCTCTCTCCTTTTCCCTCTTTCTCCTATTTTCATCGCACTTCAATCATCTGGCTCTAAGTTGTAGCATATCATTAAAAAACTTCTTCCTCCTTCGATAAAGTAATATCAACATCAGATGTTTTTACAATCTCAACGTGGGTAGGAGTATTTTAACTAGTATACTCATCAAAACTAGTCAACAAGCCTTAAGGAAGAGGGGTATTTGTAATAGACGCTATGAAAAAATACCTTGCAGCGCTAGCACAAGTGTCATTTATATTATCTTGGTGTATTCTATCTCTCCCTCCTTTGCATGGCCATTAAGCCTTGATCTGAGTGTTGCTCACTCAAAATATTTTCATTATAACTTCTCCTATTTTAGGAGATGTATTACAAATAAACTCTAAAAAAATTATATCATGTTCATGAGTTGGATGAGGGGTAGAGTTACTTGTTTCTACATCTTTTTATTTTACCCCTTTTCTATGAGTATTCTTGCACAATTCTCCCTCCAACTTTTTCTCTGGATGTTTCTTCATGTGGCTGTGAGTTCCTCACATTTGTGCTTGAATCTTCGTTTTTTTGGTCAACCTCTTAAATTTTCTTCTATTCTTCATCTTTAATTCTTTGATGTCTTGAAGTATTAATGTGCACTGGTGCAAAAATTTTACAGTCACTGCCCAAATTTCTTGGGATAAATTCATACCAATTATGTCACAATTTATGCAAATTTCATAGGATCCTTACAGACTCAGACAAGCATTGACAGATTCAAAGTTATTTTGGTTGAACTTTGAGAAAATTCTTTCAAACATGAAATAAAAGGAAAATTTGAGAAAATCTAAAAAATGGCTAACAAAAAATTCAAATAGACCGACTCTATGGATAAACATTACTATGGAGCATAGTAATATTTGACAAGGCACTCTAGAGAACAAATATTTTATCAAACCATATCCCCAATGGAGTCACCAATTTGTTGGTTATTTTTTAGAGAACCAAGTAGATCCCACTAAGTATCTATGAATTTTCCAACTTCATTTATCAAATACTCATGAGACGATAGGCCAATGAATGAGAGGAAGCCAAAATTCTCCCCTCCTGCACTTTGGGCTTTACAAGACCCGGGAGGATAATCCCACAATGTGCATCCTATAATAATGTTACACAGCTATACCATGTAATGCACAATTAATAGATACATTCTCATTCAAATGCTAAATAAATGAAATCTTTAAAGAAACTACAAATTCCTTTGAAAGTTCACACTTCTAAAGCTAAGAATCCATAAAACACCAATCTCAACAAAGTTAAATCTATTATAAGAGTATTTATGAAATTTATTTTCAAATTGGATAACCAGAACCATGGGAAATACAAATGATACCTACAACCAATGCCATATCTTTGGGAAAGCCGTTAAAACACAACAAAATGAACTATAAGGTGATTTTAGTTCTAAATATCCATTATCTACATGAGATTATCTTGCAATTCATATATCAATACTCAAATTCTATGAATACTTATCAGATCCACCAAAAATGCATACAAATTCATGATTTAATAAAAGCATTTTAACTGATCCATTGAACTAGAGCCCGAATGAAAACACACATCAAAGCACAATGACAATGAAGATTAATGAACTGATCCTTGATTGTTTTTTTTATTAATAATTTATACACAATGTAAAATTGGAGAGGTAATAGACTCATGAGATCTTCATTATTGTTCAAATATGCTTAGAAACCATACAATTAACAAAATTCACTTGTTAGACTCAAAACTTAAGAAGTAGACTTCATACATGTTCTCTTTGTATTCTCAATTTGCATAATTCAGATCTAAAATTCAAGAAGAGACCTATACTGATGGCCTAGAATTACCTTTTATAAGAACAAGGAAGAAGAACAAGCCTTAGGCCAAAAATTACACATGTCACATTTCAATTTGTCTAGTATAACAAATATTCCCTTGTGGAAAGTTACAACAAACTAAACGAATATTCATCATTGAAATAAAATCCTCCTTTTAATCAGTGAGGAATTCCGCACCTTCCAAAAGGTACATGTTGAAAAGAATAATTTTCTAACCATTGCAGCATATTCATGCCTTTGAGCAAAATAAAAAAGTATTCAAAAGGTGGAAAAGGTGAATGAACATCCAAGTCAACATACTAGTCATCGATAATCAACATTTAATTGTAGTGTTTTTACTTTGGAGCCACATATATTTTATGTATTGAAATATCTAAGGCCAGACCTGTACTATATTCGACCAAGTATATGTGCTCTGTACTTTTGTGTTCATAAATCCAATTAATCAATAAATGTCCTCTTCCACTACTCATATTCTGCATCAGATGGCCAATTAAAATCAATGATTTTATCCATCTTATTTTTGTATGGAGAGTACTTTTTCATCACTAAATTGGCTTCTTTGTCCAAATATTCTAGGAAAATAATAATGAAAGATAGTTTCTCAAGAGTATTGTTTAGTATATCAATGTCAACATTCTCACAAATGAGAGCTACTTGAGAAACAATAGTAGTATCCACCTGATGCTTCCATATTTTTAGGGGTTTTACCTCATCACATGTATCTTGAATATCAAGTAACAATGTCAAATATTCCTCACCATATTTAACTTTCAATTCTCTAATCTTCTACTCCAGAGGAGCAACATACCCCTATAACTATTTCTCTTTGATCTCACTGATAAATTTATAAGTTGGGACCACCATTAGATATATGTCCTCTTGCTGCTTAGCCCTAATTGCCATGAATCTTAAACTACCAACTCTAGGAATCCACTTATCCAAGATTGGGATAGCAATATCCTTATCTCTTTGGGATAACATTATTACTTGCAACATTAAAGAATAATCTGCATGAACACTATTTAATTTGATCTAAATCTTCTGATTCATATGTTTGAGTACTGTATGAACAATATTGGAATTTTTCACATACATGGTGTCCTTACCTTGTTCAAGACATTTCTTATACAAATAAATTTGTAAGAGCAATTATTCTTTGGTAGGCTCATTTGATGGAGCTGTACCTAATGTTCTTTGTTCCTCTACTATAAGTGGTTCTTGACCCATTTTATATGGCACTATTTCTAAGGCTTGTTCTGGTGGAATAGGAGATTGAGGCTGAATCATTGCAGATGTAGGTGGTGCATGATTTGAGCTAGTTGGGCCTTGTGCGCTCAATAATTCTATCTATTTCTTGTGCAATTCTACCCCAGTTTCTATTACTTCCACCTTTTTTCAACTCACATTATATTCATCAACCAATTCATTGTACTTACCCCTATACATATCATTTTCAAGACCAAGGCTCTCAAGTATTGCTTTAGAAAATTTCACAACATTTACCACCATATCAGCTACTTCCAAGGCTGGATTGTCAAAGACTCTATTTATAACCAATTTTCCATTGAATTCACCTAGCTCAGCAACTACTGGTCTTCTGGATCCTAGAGATACCGACTGGATTGTTAATGCATCCCATTCTTCACTGAATGTTGATCCCTAAAGTGCTAATTTTTCCTCTTGTTCACTTTAAAATAGGGTCTTTTCAGACCTCCTTATGGTGTCTAGG
Source organism: Sequoiadendron giganteum (assembly GCA_007115665.2). Lineage (NCBI taxonomy): Eukaryota > Viridiplantae > Streptophyta > Pinopsida > Cupressales > Cupressaceae > Sequoiadendron > Sequoiadendron giganteum. The sequence continues at coordinate 564,704,397 of CM021104.1, read as the reverse complement.
ACCATTGCATTGACAATAAACAACTCTTTTGCACAAGTTCTCTAGCCTCCTTAGTTGTAATTATTTCAAACTCCTCCTAATTACATTTTCCTAAATAGTAACTACAAGGAGTTTTGAGTGTAAGTTCCTTTCGCTAGCCACTTTTTCTACATATTCTAGGGTTTTTTCTCTGCATATGAAATCCTTGAGTGCTTTAAAAGAATTATCTTCCATGAATGCTTTACAAGCCTCTGACCTCAGATCATTTACACTATTTAAACCACTAATATTGGCCTTTCCAAGTCTAAGGAAACTTTTTCTTGAACTTTAGGCAACCTTCCTTATGGGAGAAGACATTTCCTGCTACGTTTATTCAAGAGTAATAAGAATATCCTCCTCTATATCAGGGTAGTCAACTACCCCTTTAACCTCAATCTTTTGTTTCTTAGCAAGTGGTTTTTGTGGTGTAGTAGGACTTCCAGGGGTTGAATCTACATCAATCACAATTGATGGAGCCTATCTTGGGGGTGGAAGCACTGATCTCTTAGGAGAAGTTTCCCGTAACCCATGTCACATAGTAGGGGTTGGAAATTTCCCCCTTTTCTCTACTATCTTCTTCTTCCTGGAGTATATTCTTATTTTTTGTGGCGGTTGGTAAGAGGGTCTATCATCCAATACTACACTTGGATCTTCCTCAATTACCATTGATGTCCTTTTATCTATAACCACACTCTCTTCCCTCAAGACACCCACTATGCCCTCAAAATTATTCATAACATGCATAATTCTATTGAATTCATCCTTAATATTGGGCATAGGATCATAGTTGGGATTGGATTTCTTAAAATTATCCACCATTTTATTGAAATCTAGACATTTTTATTTCCTCTCTTCTTTCTCTTGAAATTCCAAAACATTCTTGATTACATCCTCAAGATAGTAAAAGTTTTATACAAAAGATCATTTATATGCTTTTACTTAATTGCAACAATAAAACCCTCAGGGTAATGATTTCTTGGGTGTATTATTTCAATTTGTATGGTGTAAGAAGATGCACCAAGTCCTTCCATCCTCCCTTTATCATTACAAAATAAGAAAATTGTCCATTTTGGGAAGAAAGAGCCCTTTTTCAATGTGTTGGGCAGGTGTTCCATATGAGCTCCTCCTAATTGCCTCATAACCTCTAGAAATTTGATCCTCAACATCACATCTTTTGGTAGTGCATATGGATTCACACATGTGCCATAAACTCTAAAGATTATTGTCCTAGGATATGGGATTATATCCTCTCAATTATGGCTCAAATTTAGATCTGTTCTCCTTTCCATGGGCCTCGGGAAGTCATAGATTTTCTTGGTGATCCTAGGTGGATCACATACTAGGAACCTCCTCAATTTAGATGCAATGACATTGTGGAAAACCACATAATGAAATTTCTGGTCATCTCTATCAAGAATTTGGGTCCAATGTATAGATAGGTAGATCAATTTAATCTTCTCTTTTCTTCAATGTCATATCCTTCTGAAAATTATTTTCACCTTTATACAAGAACATATGAATTAAGAGAGTGAACCACCAGAAATGTACCCATTCCTTTTCACTATTTAAATTAATCAAACCCTAGTGGATGTATTCTGACAAATGTGTGGCATATTCATAAACTACATTGAAATTTGGGTTATGTAAATGTGTTGCTATATAGCTATATTCCTTTGTTAAGGTGTCAGGTGGAGTAAAACCAATGATCTAGCATAAGGAGTACACTTTTTTCTTAAAGTAGTTAACAAAATACCTTATGGGGAAGGGTTCTAATTCATCCTTACCAATCCTTATTTGTTTCCTATTCTTTCCTACCCCAATACCAGTAGTGTGTATAGGTAACATTGTTTTTGTGAGAAACACCTTGGTATTCTCATATTCAATTTTGAATAAATTCATATCAATAGGGATCATGTCCTTGTTCCACTCATGTAGCAGGAAGATCTATGCAATTTCTTCTCTGGCTATCTTTAACATTTCCTTTCCATCAAGTGATCTAACAAGTCTAGAAACTGTGTCATATCTCGAAGCAATATCTTTTAACAAGTGGACATCCATGTATACAATGGGAACTAATGAATTTCCCATGCCTAGTCTCCAGGGCTATAAAACAAACTCTTCCTTTAGCCTTTTTTTTAATTTCTGGAGGGTTTCAACTGGTCAACTATATCTTGGGATAGAAGTCTAGATGGGGTTGCAGAGCTAGGGGTTTGTGTTTTGGATGCCACTAGTGGTGAAATAAGTTCAAACCAATTTAGGGTTTTGACACAAAAGAATTGAAACCTAGCTATTCAATTCAAACCTAGGGTGAGGCTCGAGAGTGAAAAATTTGAAAGGTTTGATAGAATTGTGACCTTTTTAAAGAAAATTACAACCTTGGTAAAGCAATTAAAATAAAGTAAAAAATCCAATTCATTTGAAAGCATAGTGGATTTTAACCCTAATTCCAAATAGTTTGAATAAAGCACAAAAACTATGTTTATTTTACTTATGGCCTTTACTCACGAGAAAACCTAATGTTGATCATGTTCAACTCTATAAATTCCTTTTCTCAATCTCCTGTCTTCTCCAAATTTGTTTGTAATTATCAATTACATGAAAATCAATCATTTACATATAGTTTGAGAGAAAATGGGTAGCTTTGGAAGTCATTTTTGGCATTACTACTCACTTGCACGAAGTAAAAATGGCTATCAAGTTTGTACCCTTAATTTTAAATGTCTTTCATTGATCTCCTAGTGAGATGGCCTTTCTAACAGCTCGGATTGAGTCAATGATGTTTGATTTTCCATCCCTGTAGTGTACCACCTCATTGGCCAATGATATTTTACCAACTGGACATCAACTCATCTACTCCTAGGCTCCACCTCCCCTTTCTCCACCTGACCTTAGAATCCACATGGTGATAGCCTGTTGACCCCACAACTTTTATTAAAGCAATATTTTTATCCCATGGGATGTGTGGGGAATGGATGAGATTCAATCTCACCATTGCATCTTGGTTGTTGGTCTTAAATCTTAAGACGTTGGGTTCAACAATGAAGACCGAGACTCACATCTATTACAGTATATGTTTCAATAGCCCACTAACCCCACAATTTCTCCATGATGTTACCAACACTCCTCACGGGGCTAGCGGGGAACAACTAGGATCAACCCTTGAGATTTAATGGTCATCAAATATCCGCACATGCAAAAAAATTGGTTTTTAAACATAGGGTTGTGACTAGGCTAATGAGACTTAACCCTTAGGAAGAAAGGCTCAATACATCAGTCCTTAAACATGAATTATATATCTTAACTTATGGAAAAATTAAAATGATAAACCTGTAGATGGTGACTGACAAACTTAAACAAAATGGGCCAATGCGAATAACGATTTCAATGGGTCAAGTTACAACTTATGTGACCGGTAACCGGGTGTGATGAGTGAATAGAGAATTAGAACATTAAGTGTTCATGACTATGTAAAATTTGAAAAGAGGGTTTTTAACCTAAAAACCTAAGCCCTACCCTTGAACATAAAATATAAAAATCATGACAAGCCAAGACTCCTCAAAAAAAATTTTAAAAAAAATTGATAGCTCTACCAGCTTCTCCCATTTTTTATGAAGACCTATTTGTAGGTTGTGATCCTAAGCTTGGTGGTTGACATCAACATCGTATCAAAGCCTTCAACTCACATCTTCTTTTTCCATTGAGAGTTTTCATCAAATTTTGAGATCATTTATTTGCTCAACATTTGAAATTTATTAATTTTCAAAGTTGAATAAATTTCAATGTTGCCTCTTTCTCAATTTTTGTGAACAAAAGTTAATTTTTCCATTTTTTATTGGTCTCATTCTCTATTTGAAAGCCTAATTGCTGCACAAGGCACATTTTCTTTAGTGGTAGCGGCATTTTCTTCATTCCTAAAGGTTGATTCAAAATTTTCCTACTACAATTTGCATTAGAGGATATTTTCTTAAATATCTATTGAATATCATTTTCATGATTTACATTTTCTAGAGGCAAGATCTGTTTGAAAAGGTGTGCATTTTTCTCAAAAAGAAAGCCCAATTTTGTGGCATTTGTTCTAGGTGTGATATCCTTCATTTTTTCTAGGCATGATTCATATCTTTTGTAGTAACAAAATAAGTATCCATTTTCCCTACTTAGCTCAGGAATAATTGATGTTGAATTAACCTAATTGTGCCTTGGTTTAGTGTTGTAATCTTTTGTACACATTCACATTAATCTAGTGCCACTTTTTAACAAAATGTACTTAAATTGTACCTTATTTATGGTGTTGTAAAGTGTTGTAATACACTTTCACACTTATCTAAGGTTTCATTAATTAATTGTGGTTAATTGAGCTTAATTATCCCCTTTAATTCAAGCTTAAACCTTCTTAATGACACCTTCCAAAGGATCTTTCTTGACACTCAATAATCAAATTACATAACATTTAATTTTCAAAAATCAAGGTCCTAGAAACTTATGAGAGGAACCATTCACGTTTAGTGGTGAATGTGTTCTCTTCACATAGGATACCCCTTTCTATGCATTTTTTAGGTAGGTTTTTGATGTTATTTCCACCCTTGAAGCAAGGTATTAGAAACTTGTGCTAGCACCCATTTTCTTTTAGTGGCGAATGGGTCCTCCTCACATAGGACACCTCATTTTGAATTTAATTTTTGTGGATTCTAATGCTTTTAAATCCTAGATCCGATGCCAGCTTGAAATATTTCAATTTTGGGGTTAAAGTATAGATTTAGTATAAATATGGGGTTAATTCACATTATTTCTCTTAACAAGTTTACTAGAGGCCTAAGCATTCAAGTTTCCAAACACTATAGAATTTCAAGAGTATTTTCCTAGGTATTCAAAGGAATACTATCAAGATTTTATTACAACAATTCAAGATCATTTCATCATGACAAAGGCATAGTGCAATCATACATGTTGAGCTAAGATTGTGGATTTAGCATTGAAGATCCATTTGCAAGTATTCTTACACATCGTATTTGGGATCAAGATCTACATTCTTCATGGCCACCACATTTTAGTTTTCATATTCATACTCCAAGAGAACTTCCAAGGTATCATCACTTGACCATTTCATGTTCATGCTTCAATTTCATTATTTCATCATTTGATTTAATTACCTACAAGGGGTTTGATTTAGGCAAAACCCTATTCACTAACTATTTAATGGTGAAATGTGGGGTTTACCACCATGAATAAAAAATATGATAAACCACTAATTCTTTATCCTATTAAAACATTAAATTATGAAGGAAAAAAGATGCAAATAATAATAGGAAATAATACCTAACTATTATAGAAACTATGAGGGAAATTTTTATAGCATAAAAAATTGTGTACCTTATCAAAAAATTGTTATTTTTGGGCTATAGAGGACTCATCCTCATTCAATGGTGAATGGGTCCCTCTTAGGGTTTCTGAAACTAAGATCAAGGTTGTGTTCCTTGATTTTTGCACTCTAAAAATATTGGTTATCATCTTGTGGAAGTCTGTAGATAATTATGTAGCTTCAAATCTTTGATTTTGCACTTTAGATGATAAAGTTTTCAACTTTGATAACTTTGAAAATTTTCTTCCAAACTTGCTTCACTTGATCTTCAATCTATAATTTTTAAATCACACATTCTATTGAAGTATAAGAAACACTGAGGGGGGTGAATTATTGTTTCTATAGCCAAATTCAAATTCAATTGATTTTCAAAACCCAAAACTTATTTATAACCATGAAAAATTTAATTTCAAGAATGTACCAAATGTGAAAGCCAATATCATATCTTTAAACCACATGAATAACTCAAAAGATGACTAACACAAAAGAACCATAACACGGTATTTTCATGAGTGGAAAACCCTTGTAGGGATAAGAAATCACTCTGGGAAATTCCTCACTAGCTTAACAAAATTTTCCTGATTATAGAGTCTCACTGGCTAATATTTATGCCTCACTGGAAAAGCCTCACTAGCTACATATAATGCCTCACCAGCAAAGCATCACTAGCTACAAAACTACCTCACTAGAAAACACAACTTCTTCACTGGAAAAAAATAACCTCACAGGATTTTATATTCTTACTACAACCTCACTAGCATTTATGGTAGCCTCACTGGCTTTCATGGTAGTAACAACCTCACTCGCAAGATACAACCTCACTGGTAGGATACAACTTCATAGGACAAAGACCTTACACAATTTTTTTGAATCATGAGTAAATTAATTATAGAGGGTTTCTTTGTTTCACTCCATAAAATTCCTGCTTTCCAAACTAACACATCCTATGTCTTGAAGATTCATAATACTGGAATCTTTAAAACACAAAAAATGTATCAGACACTTCAATGTTTTGCATACATTTTTACAAAACAACATCGCAAAATTTTTCTCATAAATTCAACATGATATATCTATGAAAGCACCAAACTAATAATAGTGATAAATCACCAGTTTTATAACAATACATAGTGCACATAATGTTGCGAACTATCACTCATTAAAACTATCAAATGTAACCTTCAGATTTTTTTCAAACTATTTCATAACTACCCCTAAAGTCATCATGATAACTTCTAGTCAACAAAATTTAATCTATCTTTTATCATGCTCAACACTTTATGCAAGTTGTGTGTATACACTTAACACAAGAAAAAATCAAATGTCACATATAGCTAGAGTCCCCAAGTCAACACTAGAAAGAACAAGATGGACTATTCATAGAATCTTACTCAATCTTCTAAATGGTTTATACCATGTGCCCTAGTAGTAGGTAACTTGAAAACCAAAAACAATAAACCCTCTATATGAATACAATAATAAATCCTTTGAATTACATTATGCAAATTGCAAAAACATTTGTAACACCTCATGTCCTCAGTAATAATAGAAGATAACATAATATATGCTCATGGCATGTCCTAGCAATAGAGTCTTTGAAGACTCAAGACTATAAACCCATGAGATAAAGAATCGACATACCCTTGCTACAAATAGATCAAGGTCGACACAATAAAAGACATTGAATAAAAATGACACCCTTACAAATGACTATATACACAAAAACAAATTCTATAAAAAATGTGACCATGACCAATACCATTTTTAGAACAATCAAATACCATAAAGACTAAGGATTCAAGTTACAAAAATGAGTAACATTGAAAAATTTAACAACCTTTGAAACCTTTAAACCATTTTCTAAACTATCAGCCACAAAACCACCATTTCCATCAAGCTTCTCCAAACTTCTTGCAAGACCTTAGTGGATTGTGAACAAATGATACCTCATATTTTAAAAAAATTATGAGATTTAGGGCACAACTATGTTTATATACCTTTTCCAATGAAACTCTCACAACAACTAATCATTATGTCAGTCACATTTTATTCATGTGAGAGTAGTCAAACACTTCAACTTTTATGTCGGTGTCATAATCACCAATGCACAAAAACTATATGTCGATCAAAGCTATAATATGCCAATTAACTTGAAGTTCAATATAATCATTTCTTTGGTCAATGTAATGAAACCTTTTTAAAAACTTTAGCAATAGTAAATGAAACCATGATAAATTTCCCTTTTCAAAAATATGCATTGTGACTTCAAATGCATCAAATATTAGATAAAGTCTCATGTAAAAGTGTTGTCCCAAAGCCCCTAAATAAATGTTACATCAACATAAGAAAAATGTAGATAATAGTCACCAGGTATCAAATCAGCCTACTTCATAAACCATCAACCTTTGACATCAATGACAAACTATGCCAAAGGAAACAAACTCCCCCTTTATCATTGTTGTCAACTTCTCCCCCTGTGATCATTACAAACTCACCATCAAATCCAAATCACCTTCATCACTTGTAATTTCTCCCTCATTCACAACAATGACAAAGGGGCACACTATTTGTAGGTTACTCCCCCTCACTATAAGAATAACAAGAATATGAAATAGCAATATGCTAACAAAATTATCACTATCAAAAGTAACCAAGCAATAGTGAGTAGCACTATCAAACCAATAGTGAAAATATGTAAAGTCAAGCATGTATCACAATTAATGCAATGATTTAAACTCAAACATGTATCATAAGGATAACCTGAAACATGAATAAAAACCATCGTCAATAACGAGTTCTCATGAACATCACATTACCATAGCCAAATGATCATTATGCATCTAAAAAGTGCATAACCAAGTGACCAAAACATTGAAGTATCATAATGATCAGAAGTAACCATCCAATATGCCAAGTGACTGAATAAAAAAATTGAATGCATAATCAAGTGACTGAAAAAAATAAAAATCCTCTAGTAGTGTAACCTGTTAGATCAGAATATGGAATCCATAACCAAATCACTATCATAATGGCTGCCATGGTGCAGAAAATTGAAACTCTTCTGATATGATTTAAACTTTCACTAAAGTAGCATTATTAGACATGTCTTGAACCAACTCCTTTAAATTGGAAAATTCTTTTGTAACACACCTACAATGCCTTGAAGCCATGAGAAGAGTATCATCACTAGTAAGAACAATGACATGATTAATATCACAATATGGACTATTTGATAGCAATTACAAACTCCTCCATGTCGACTAATGAAGATGAATATCCAATGAGTATCAACATCATTGTGAACTAAATGCAACAAGCCATGTGCAGCAGTATCTTTGTGAGAAAGGATCTAAGAATCTTTTACATGTATGGTTCTTCAACATCAAACCCTCAACAACTTGAGATGTAGCAATTTTTGAATATTACCAAGCTTTAACACAATGCATCAATAACATGACCTTTACATAATCATCGACAAGGTACTGATGACATTAAACAACATATACGATGTCCTACAAAGTAGATCATTTAATCCCCTACAAATGAGCTCCACATAAAAGATTGCAAAAAATATAGTCATGAGGTGACTTAATATGCACTATCTTTAACTTTTAACTTAATGTGTCCTATTATAGTGAATAATGATGTTAGTGAATCTTCAAACCATCACAAAGGTTACTCATCATTAGGAAAAGTACTCCACATTTCTTCTCAGTGCCAATAATGTGCAAACAGAAACTTAGGAACTGCCCTTATAAACACTATCACCATGATGAAATGTATACCAAGACTATCAACACAATTTTGTTTGTAAACATCTACATATCTACCTCTTAATGCATATCAAAACTTTGCATCAACCAACACAACACACTAGCACATGTATATTGTCAAAGGCCATTTCCATTCATTGCAACACAAATATGTCCAAGCAATCACTATCCAAGAAGGTGAATGATCATCAATCAAATCCAAAACTATGCAAGAAAATATGTTCTCTCCTTTTCAAAATCTATACCAAGCAATTACAATTTTTCATCAATCAAATATGTCACACTATCATACTATCATAATTCATGCTACTTCAAGAAATTTCATGCTATTATTTTCACTTCTCAAGAAAAACAAGTTGTCATCCAAGCTATAAGCAAACTATCCAAGAAAGATGAATGGTATCAAGTGTTTGTTGTTCAACATTTTGTTTGGTATTTCTTTTTTCTCTATTTCTTTTAAGTTTTTCCATAATGAGTACTCCACTACCAAGAACCCCTAAGTTAGTTAGACTTTGTGCAAGGGTATGGCTCTAATACAATTTTTTGGAGTATAAGAAACACTGAGAAGGTGGGTGGGTAAATTAGTATTTCTATAACCAAAATTAAATTCAATTGGTTTTCAAAACCAAGAACTTCTTTATAAACATGAAAAATTTAGTTTCAAGAATTTACTCAAATGTGACAACCAATATCATATCTTTAAACCACATGAATAACTAAAAAGAGGCATAGCACAAAATAACCATAATATAGTATTTTCATGAGTGGAAAACCCTCATAGGGATAAAAAACCACTCAGGATAATGCCTCATTGACTTACAAAAAATTCCCTGATTATAGAGCCTCACTGGCTACATATAATGCCTCATTGGAAAAGCTTCACTAGCTACACATATGCCTCACTAGAAAACACAACTACCTCACTCACAAAACACAACCTCACTGAAATTCACGGTACCCTCACTGGCTTTCATGGTAGTAACAACCTCTCTTGAAAGATATAGCCTCACTTGCAAAAATTTCATCTTTGTCTCACTAACTTGACCTTACACAACATTTTTGAATCATGAATAAATCAATTATAGAGGCTTGCTTTGTTTCACCGCATAACATTTCTACTTTCCAAAATAACACACCTTATGTCCTAGAGATTCATAATACTAGAATCTTTAAAACAAGAAAAATGTATTAGACTCTTTAGTTTTTTGCATACATTTTATAAAACATCTCAGAATTCTACTCATAAATTCAACATGATATCTCTTTTAAAGCACTGAACTAACAATAGTGATAAATTAGTGCTTTTGTAAAAATCAATAGTGCACTTAATGCTGCCAACTATCACACATTAAAACTATCAAATTTAACCTTCAAAATATTTTCAAACTCTTTCAAACTACCCCTGAAGTCATCATGACAACTTATGTTCAACAAACTTTAATCTATATTTTATCATGGTCGACACTTTATGCAAGTTGTGTGTATACACTTAACACAAGAAAAACTCAAATGTCACATATAACCCGAGTCCCCAAGTCGACACTAGAAAGAACAATACATGAAATATTCATAAAATATTAATCAATTTTCCAAATGCTTTAGACCCCATGCCCTAGCAATAGGTAACTTGCAAACCAAAAACAATAAACCATCTATATAAATACAATAATAAACCTTTTGAACTGCAATATGCAAATTGAAAAAGTGTTTATAAAATCATGTTTCCTCAGGAATAAGAAAAGATAACACAATATATGCTCATGGCATGTCCTAGCAATACAATCTTTGAATACTCGAGACTATAAACCTATGAGATAAAGAATAGACATATGCTTGCTACACAATAAAAGACATTGAACGAAAATTATACCCTTACAACTGACTATATACATAAGAATAGATTCTAAAAATAGTACGACCATGTGACAAATACCATTTACAAATTAACCAAATACAACAAAGAGTAAGGATTCAAGTTACAAAAATGAGAAACATTGAAAACTTTAGTTGCCTTTGAAACCTTGAAACAATTTTCTAAACTATTAGCCGTAAAACCACCTTCTACCAAGCCTCTCCAAAACTTCTTCCAAGCCCTAACTCGGCTATGAACAAATGATGCCTTGTATTTGCAAAAATGATGACATTTAGGGCACTGCTATGCCGATATACCTTTTCCAATGAAACTCTCACACCCACTAATCATTATGTTAGTCACATTTTATTTGCATGAGAGTAATCAAACACTTCAACGGATATGTTGGTGTCATAATCACCAATGCACAAAAACTATATGCCAATCAAAGCTATAATATGCCAATTAACCAAGTTTACTATAATCATTTCTTTGGCCAATGTAATGAAACCTTTAAAAATTCCATAGCAATAGTCAATGAAACCATGATAGAGTTACCTTTTCACAAATATGTATTGTGACTTCAAATGCATCAAATATTAAGATAAGTCTCATGTAAGCGTATGTGCAGGACCATGATGGGCCAAAAAGTGGCAATATGTAAGTGATATGATGACCCATGTGGCTGACAACATTTTTTTTACCCAAAATTGATGAAACAAAAAGGGTTTTTAAAGGATATTCTCAGATTTCCACCAATATAAATTATGCTTTATTTTGAATTTAATAAATAATTACTATTCATTTTCTATTTGAATTACGAGTAAATTCTTGATTGATAGGCTGATTGAAAAAATATATAGCTTTCAAATGGTATCACATTTTTTTAATCTGAAACATGCATCACATTTTATGCTTCACATTCTATAGGATTAAAAAAACAAATTGAATTTTATGAAGTTTTGACCTAGCTAAGGTGGTTAGACGTATAATTTTTTATTTTTTTTAAATGTTGTAATAAAAAAATCATAATTAATTATTTACTTGGAAACAAATTAAAAAAAAAAATGCATCACATCGAGACATGAGTCCTTTACTTATTTCTAAAATATTATAAAAAATTATTATTATTTTATTGTGGTTAAGGTGGTCAGAAAGACACCTACTTCTTATTTCTTCATTAGAATTTAAGTACTACTACATTGAAATTTTAAATTTTAACCAAATACTTTTTTTTTTCTAAATAAAACTAGTAGTTTAGAAACTATATTCAATTTGCTACAAATTCTATTCTTACATATTTTTGAAATAATATAGATAACTTATTCAAATTATTACGTGAAGTTGCCTGACTTTTATTTTTCTAAATTTTATTGCCACTTAAGGGCCTATTTTTTCCATGATGATCCTACACATACCCATAATGGTGTTTTCCCAAAGCCCCTGAATAATTGTTATGCCAACATAAAAAAAATGTAGATGTTAGTTACCATGTATCAAATAAAGCTACTTCATAAGCCATCAACCTTTGACATCAATGACAAACTATGTCAATTCCAACACATTCAAGGGAAGAAATACTTGTTGTTTGTTAGTGAATGGGGGTTTACCTCGATCAAATCCCCTATAGGTAATTAAAACAAATGATGAAAAAAAGGAAATGAAGCGTAAAACATGAAATACGCAATTTATATCACCTTGGATGATGTCTTGTGAGATAAATTTGTAAAGTAGCATGTAGTGGAAATGAAGAATGTAGATCTTCATCCTTTTATAAGATGTGAACAATTCTTGCAAGTAGATTCTCAATGCTACATACACTTCCTTAGTTGAACAACATACATGAATTCTTAAACCCTTGTCATGATTATATGATCTTGAATTGCTGAAATAAACTCTTGAAATCTGCCTTGAAATGCCTTGAAAATGCTCTTGTAATTCTCTATAATGTTCTCTTGAAGTTTCTAGAATGTCTAATTAAAGTTCTAGGAGAAACAATGTGAATTAACCCTTTATTTATACTAAATTAGGAGATTAACCCTAAAATTTAAACAATTAAAACCAACACCAAATTTGGAAGTAAACTTTATTAAATTCTCATCAGAATTAAATTTGAAAAGGGGGTCCTCATTAAGGGAGGACCCATTCACCACCTAGGGTGAATGGGTCTTGGCTCAGTTCTCTAGGACCTAGCCCTGGGGGATGGAAAGAGCATTAAAAACTCATTTAAAATTAACTAATAAAGGGGGTTTGTATCAAGGGACGACCCATTCACCACCTAAGATGAATGGGTCATGGCACCATTTTATAGCACCTATTTTTTCTGAATTAAATGTTATATTATTTAAATCATGGTTGTCGGGATAAATCTTTAGGAGGTGTCATAAATAAGGTTTAAATTTTAATTAAAGGGGGTTAATTAACTCCAATTAACCATAATTAATTAAGACCACCATAGACAAATTTGGAATTTCTTTACAACACTTTACAATACCTAAATAAGGTACAAATTTAAAAACATTTTATTAAGAATGGGCCCATGAAGCTAATTAAGTAAATAAATCCTAGAAAAGTGTGAGAGTGTGTTACAAAACATTACAACACCTTTGAAAAGGACCACTTAAATAATGTTTTAATCAAATAAAGGTTGTATAGTTATGTGAATGTGTACAACACATTACAACACTACTCCAAGACACCATTAATTAAGTTTTGATGTCAATTATCAAATAAATTAAGGGGAAAAGGCTACGTTTTTTGTTACTACACTAAAAATCAACAAGTTTTTCTTCTCTTGAATGTGAATTTGTAGATTTATAGGTTGAGGATCAAGTGGCGAACAAGTTTGAAGAAAAATTGTTAAAGTTTTCAAGTTGCAAAATTGTCATTCATAGTGCAAGAACATGGAAAGAAGGCTAAATAATTCACTAAAGTTTTTCAAGGGCTAACAACCAAGGATCTGATAGTGCAAGAATCAAGGAACAAAACCTTGATCTAAGTTTTAGAAACCCTAACAGGGGCCCATTTTGCACTAAAGGTGAATGAGTCCTTTGTGCCCTAAAAACAACCTTCTTGCAACAAGGTACACAATTTTTTGAGCTCTAAAAACTCCCCTCATAGTTGTTGTAATAGTTAGGTTAGTTTTATATTGTTATTTGCATCATATCACACAAAAAACCAGATGGTTTAGGGTAGAAAATTAGTGCTCTATCATTTTAATTTTGGTAAACCCTACTTCCCCCTAATAATTAATAGTGAACCTGGCATATTGACTATTCCAATTTTCTAACTTTAGAGTCTTTCATTGCATCCTAGATTTTATCTTACATTCATTTGAATTTAATTTTAATTGAATTAGATCTCATTTAGGGTTTCTTAATTTTAGTCCAACTTGCATCTCATTTAGGTTTTAAAATTGCATTGTTTTGCATTTCTTAAATCTATAAAATACAAAAAAATATCTGTCATTTTGCATATCATTTAGATCTCATAAATTTTTATTTTAAAAATAAAAAAAAATTGCATTTAAAATTAGGTCTTTGCATTCATCATTTCATTGCATTTTCACATTCTATTTCTAGAAAATTTAAAATTCAAAGCTACTATCTCAGACCTGGAATTGAAAAACACTACAAAAAACATAAAAATCATTAAAAAATAGTTTGAAAACTATGATTAAGGACCCATTCACCTTTACTGGTGAATGAGTCCCTAATCAGGCTGGTCTTGTACCTTCTTGCATCTAAAAAGCATAAAAAATCACTTAGAAATTACTAGAAACATCTATAAATCTTTTTAACTAGGACCCATTTGCCCTTACTAGCAGATAAGTCCTTGTTAGATCCCAATTTGGATTTTCTAGAAATTAAAATCATAGTTTTAGGCTTTTGTTTTTTATTGTTACTTTCTTGTTTCAATTTTCTGATTTGTTGTTTCATCAAATTTAGTGTATCTAGCTTAATTTTCTTCATTTTAGTGCATTGTCAAAACTCACGAATTACATTTACAAAATTTACCACTTTCATTTTATTGCATTGTGTAATTAGTAAATGGCATTGTATAGAATCTGAAAAATTGCATTGCCCCTTTCCATTTAGAGTTTGCACAATAGGTTTGTAAAAATTACATGAGATTAACAACTTGGTGTCATATTAGCAATAATATTGTAAGATGTAGTTTGAGGATCATGTCATCCCATGGTATCTGACTTGTCGTGGATCTTGGGTTTTCTAGATCTGTCTGATAGTTTTGATAATCAACCCTCGATGCCTCATAGTTTACATACTTCAATTCCCATGACTTCACCTCCTACAACCAATGTAATTAATGTCAACAACATTATCCCTACCATAACCACATGTAATCAAGATTTGGGGTCCACTCAAAGCTAAGTTGGAATTCCAATTCCATCTTCAACAATATTGATGTACATTCCTGCATACACTAGAACTCAGCCTACAACAACCTAAACCAAATTACAATGACCTTTCAATCTATGACAACCTATAAAGCTATGATGACCTCTCAACCTACCACAACCCTTCAACTCACAACAATCTTTCAACCAACCACAACAATTATACCCACTAGAACTATGTACACTTCTTAGGTATTCTTGTAGGAAACCCTTCTAGTTTTTTCCAAACAAACATAATAACTACTCAACAATCCACCTTCACCAATCTACAATTCACTACCCCTTTGCATACATACACCACTCCACTTTATTCACCTCAACCTTACCATCAAAATGACCTTCTCCTTAGCTCACTTTTACAAACTATCACATCCATTCAACAAGTTGCAAATTTATAAAAAAACAACAACAATCAACCTAAGTTGCAATACATTAAATGCAATCCACTATCTTTGGACATACTAAGAGCACAAATGCCACAAGGTATAGAATTTTCTCGATTTGAGAAATATGGTGGAAAAGAAGATCATGTTAGCCATGTTTCTACATTTACAACCTTATATAGTGATTTCATCTTTGAAGATAAACTATTGGCTAAGCTCTTTCCTAGGTCCTTGAAGGATACTTATTTAGAGTGGTTCTCTTATTTTACTGAATAATTCAATTGGTTCATTCAATGAACTTTTTGATGCCTTCTACAACCACCTCCATATCCATATGGTCCCTAAGATGACCATTGTTGATTTAATGACATGTAAGAAAAAATAGTATGACAAAGTGACCAATTTCATAGCAAGATACGAAATAGTTTATTCATAAGTAAACATTAATATTCATGACGCCAACCTCCAAAAAAAAATTATTTCCAACTTACAAAAAAATTTAAAGAAAACTTGAAATTCTGACTTTTACATCCTCTACAAAGTTATGTATATAGCCCTTTATGACTATTTAAATTTGACTTGCGATCATGATGTGAAAAATCCCCTAGTCAACTTAAAAAGACCGAATCCACAAATCAAAATAGTTATCAACCTTTTAAGAAGAAAAATAAGGGCTTTTTACAACTAAATTCCCCTTAAAAAAGTCAGCAAACTTATAACCAAGTGGCTTCTATAAAGACAACAAATTATTTTGGGGATAGGGACAAAAAGTTCACTCCTTTACTTGATACCCTTCATAATATCATGTTGTAACTTATTGAGAAGAACATCCTTACCTTACCTCCTATTAGAGAGTTTCCTCCTAATATGCCATTACCCAAAGGATTTTGATGAAATGATTATTGTCATTATCATCAGTAAAACAAACATGGTACAAAATATTGTAAGTGTCTTAAATAACTTGTGCAATACTTTATTGACAATAATCAAATTCAAATTGAAGATGTGAATGTTCGAGGTAATAATTTTGTAGCCCCTCCTAACCAAAATTTATAAATCTTTAAAAATCACATGCCTAAGCACACTATTTCATTTGTCAAACATAGTGAGACAAAGAATGATGTTATGGAGGTTGACACAGATGATAAAAACATACGAGATATCAATGAAGAATAACCAATTAAAATGATAGCATTTATTAAAGCTAGACCTCGTAAGGGCTCGACTAAAAAGCCTCTTGAAATTGATTTCGCACAAAATAACATACCTAAATGTGCACTTGATGGTCCTCTTTACATAGCTGGCCAAATCAATGATAAGCCCACTAATGGGATATTAATTGATCTTGTCCGTGGAGAAAATGTTATCACAAAATAATTCCTATTCATGCATGAACTATATCAAGATACATATGATAAACTAAAAGCATGGACCAAGATGCATAATGGTTTTTCTTTTCCTACAATGGGGTCAATAGATCTCCCTTTAAAATTAAGACCAAAAACATTATTTTTCTCATTCACTAGCATTACACAATTGAACCAATTTCATGTGAAGTTAGGCAACTCATGGCTTTGCTCCATGGATGTCGTCCCTTCAGTTGTGCATAAATTTCAAAAGTTTCCATTTGGAAATGATATCTTTACTATGCATCATAGTGGATTTAATCCTATGTCAACCCAAGGGAACTTTTCATTAGATTGCTTTAGGCTCAATCCTATGGAATCTATTAAACCTTATGAGGACTTATTTTTCAAATCATATCAAAATATCAAGGCAAAGAAAATAGCATAATTATCCCTTTGAAACATGCCTTAACCTAAAACTAAAACACCTATCCTTGATGAAGAAATGAATGAACCAAAATCCCTTCCAAACATCAAAGAAAAACCTATAGCAAGTCATCCTATCATTTCCTACAAGAGAGCATGAGATAAAAAAAGCACTCCCATTGTCCCTCCTAGAATCAAACAAGTTTACAAAGTTGAAGAGAAAGTGGTTGAACATGCTACTATTTTTTCTTCTATTCCTCAAAAGGAATAAAGGATCCTATGATTGAGAAACCCACTCTTACACAAAAAAAAATTGACAATAGATTGGAAAGAGATTAAAGTATTAGAGAGTGTACGTGTAGACATCGTGTTATTGCTCATAAGTTACAAACTCAAGAAAATAAGAAAAATGTAGAAAATCAAAATCCAAACTTACTTGAAGAAATGCATGATGATACTATACCCTCAGCACAACATAAACAAGAACATTCCATGGACATTGTCATTCGACCCCCCATTGTGATTAATCTAGATGATGATATTGATATTGCAAATATTGATGAAGAGGTGTATGATGAATTTAATATATTATTTTCTTCTTATATGAACTTATATGACAAATCATCTAAAAAGAGTGTTGAACTTGGTGCTTTCCCTAGTTTGGAACTTGTCACTATCCCTTTGGATAGTTTCTCACCTTTCATTTATGCAGAATGAGATTAGGATGCAAATGACCCACTCTAGGTTGACTCTCATTTGACTTACTAGTCTTTTGCTTTTTCAAATGAAATTGCATGTGCATAATGTGATCCCTATCTCTATCTCTTTTTTAATTCCTCTATATATACCAACATTCTTCTCTTTTTCATAAACATTTTTCATTTGTCTTGTTTTTTATTTTTAGGGATGATGCAAGGCATCAAGATATCCATGTCTCATCCATGTTGACCCAAAAGCTTTCCTTTATATTTTCATTTGTATTATGTTTTTCTTTTGGGGATTATAGTGTAATAAAATCCATACCCTTGCATTTTCACACTTGTTTGGGCCCACCTTGCTTTATTTATACTTCTTTATGTCTTAATTGGTCCTATTTTGCATCCAAAAGCCTAATAAACTACATATTTTTATGGCTAATATTGACTATCATCAAAGGGAAAATGATCATTTAATGATTTTGTCTATGTGTCCCTAATTTTTGGTTAAGGAGTAGAACACCACCTAGGGAATATTAGTCCCCCAAAGGTCTTTGGACCTTGTTGTTTGTTGTTTCTACATAGCAACAACTCAAGTAGAATAAAAGTTATCCTATCTCTCTTGAAAGGTTGATCTCTATGAACAAAGAGATAATTCCAAGGTCTCTTGGGTGTCAAGTCATGACAATTTAGTAGAAAAAACTCAGTGATAAATGTGAAAATTTTGGTAATCACAAGGGGCTTTATAAACAAATGTTGGAAGGTCTAAACTCATCAAATTTTAAGATATGGTGATTCATAAATTTTTGGTTCTAACCAAATAATAAAAGAAACAACAAAATATGAGGGTTTCAGAAGTCCTAACGTTAACACTACTTCTAAGATTAACCATGAAAATGATGAAATATTTGGAATGGTCCAATCCCTTTAAACTATTTCCTGTTCGACCCATGCTATACATGCAATCTTGCAGCAATAGTGCAATCTTCTAAGGTGTTAAATATTTTCAAATTATGGACATTCATTGAATGGAACTAAATAAATTCCTATAATTGAACTAAGCACATGAGTATCAGGTATAGGTTGACCTTGAAAAACATTCCCATGGTCAAAAATTTGCTCAAAGTATGAACTAGAGATTGCTACAACATTCCAAGCATCAAATTAAAAGCATCTTTAACTAAACCTCAAATATATTCAAACATTTCCAAGCAATTTAAGAGATAAAACAAGAGAAATGTAATATTATTCAATCAAAAGAAGGCACCAATCATAGCACAATGTCTACACTTTGTATTGAATCATCACATTAGCAACAATTCTAGTCTATTACAACACTTGCTTGAAATGTAAAACTAACTTGAAATCTTCTAACATGCTATGCTAGGACTAAATCTACTATTACAAGTCTTTTGACTTAGTCAGCTGATGGAAGAACTAGTCAGAGAACAAGTCAAAGAACCAGTCTGGACCCTTACAAATGATGCAAAATTCCATACTTATAGAGAATCTACCCATGTGAACCAGAGCTAGGGTTACAAAGAAGGTCGACCACTAACCAAATATGCCCCAATAGCCAGCAATAACTCACCACCCAACATTGAATGCATCAAGTGCCCCTTCATATCGAACTAGGATCGCACAAAGTCAGGGTACAACCTCTTGAGCCATGCTCATAATTAATGATCCACCCATGTGAACAACAACATGCGTGAAACACCAACTTGAACATAAGCCACCGATTAGACCCGAGCTAGGAAAACAAATGACTCATATCAAGTCAAACCAGGTTGAGGCCCCCACGTCACATTTTCCCTGGATCAATCACCACCAAACACACCGACCTTGCATGCAGGGATGGGTTTCATCTGATAGCAGCCAAAATGTGCACTCGACTACACCTATAGATCTTGCCAAATCTCCAAAGTACACCCATTCTTGCCTGAACCCCAACAATAACCTTCAGTTTCATCCAACCTGCATTCAAACATGCCACCATTAATGCTCAATAAATCATCAAAATCCAAGTCGATCCATTAGAGTTCCTAAGGCAAGAAAACCATGCACAAACCCAAGCAAAATTGGATCTAGAGACAGATGGAGACGGAGCCATGAGCAGAATAGGAACAAGGACACAAAATAGGTGGAGGCAGAGATGAAACCAAAATGACAATGGAGGGAAAGAAAGTGGAGACAGAGGCAAAACCAAACTCGGTGGAGGCAGAGACAGAACCAAGACAAGGAGGGAAGGAAAATAGGCGAAGGTGAAACCAAACCCAGCGGAAGCAGAGACAGAACTAGGATGGGAATTTTTACAAAGTCTCAAGTTCAAACCCCACTCTAGTTCTGATTCCAACAAAAGAAAGGAAGACCGATGCAGACCCAAGAGAAAGAAGTTGACCCATAGGCCAAACACAATGAAATGACAAGACACGGGAAGCAGAGCCAAAATGGGAACGGGAACCGAACCGTGAACTTTGTCAAAGTTCAGAGTTTAGTATTGAGTAAGAAAGGAAGACCGATGCAGACCCAAGAGAAAGAAGTTGACCCATAGGCCAAACACAATGAATCTTTAAGTTTTGGAGTCAAAATGTAGAAAATTGCAATCTTGCAAAAATGTAGTCATGTAGCCTTGAGAAGGCAAAATCCTAAATTTGTAATTGGATATGCAAGATTGAGGTCTTAAGGATGTAATAAGGATATTTTTAGTCCATTAGAATGGTTTTAGAAGTCATAGGTCTTTAGGATTAAAAAGGTACTTCAAAATTGCATAATTGCCATAATGTGATTTAATGTAATTTCAACATTAAGGATGTAATCACACTTTCCAACGGTTCCCTCCTTCAAAAATCAGTTGAGGGTCGTTGGTAATGATGTGGAAAAGTTTAAATAGCCTCCTTTTGGTCGAGGCAGGTTGTTGGATGAAGTTTTGAAGCATTAAATATAATAAAAAACTCAGTTTTCCTGTTTTTTCCAGCGTTTTTCACTGTTCCCGTGTTTGGTACGGTCTGGTACAGAATTGTACGGACTCCCAATTGGAATGGTTTGAAAGAGGGCAGAGTCTACTTTATTTTGGTGGTGATTTGGATTGTTTTCATTAAGTATTGAGTAAGAAAGGAAGACCGATGCAGACCCAAGAGAAAGAAGTTGACCCATAGGCCAAACACAATGAAATGACAAGACACGGGAAGCAGAGCCAAAATGGGAACGGGAACCGAACCGTGAACTTTGTCAAAGTTCAGAGTTTAGTTCCATCCTAATTCCACCTCTAACAAATGAAGGAAAAATTAAAGAAAATTAAAACTAAGGGAGGAAGCCAACCCTTAGGCCGAAGACAAACAAAATGATGAAGAAAGCAAGAAAGCAGGGAGTGGAGCTAGAATGGGAATGGGAATGAGAATCGAATAGCAAAATTTTTTAAAGTTCATAATTTGATTCCATCCTAGTTCTTCCTTTGAAAAATGAAATAAAAGGTGAACCGATGAAAACCTAAGGGAGGAAACCAACCCTTAGGCCAAAAAGGTGGGAAGCGGAGCTGAAATGAAAATGGGAACCAGACCGTGAACTTTGTGAAAGTTAAGAGTTCAATTCCATCCCAATTCTGCCTCTGGCAGAACAAAAGGAACAAGGCAAACAAAGTAAAATCTAAGGGAGGAAACCAACGCTTAGGACCCAAACAAAAAACACCAATGGAAACAAAAGGAAACATAAAACCACCCCATAGAGGATATCCGTGAGACTCCAGAACCACCAGGAACTCAACACAAAGGCACCTACAACCAAGGCAAACGCTAGAGACCACAACCCCAAGATTTTCAAAGATAAGCACAAAAGAGGGGGTAAGCCACATAAATGGGTCAAAAGGGCAGACTAAGAGAGGGTCCCCACTTTTAGTGGGGCATTTTTGCAAAACTACACAAAAAATGGAAACTCCGTTGGGGAAATGTTGAAGAGAATTTCAATGACAAACTGGCATCAAGAACTTAGAATCTTTGGTTTCAGTCCAAGCATCAGGTTACATTTTAGACTAGGTTTCAAAAATCACAAGCAAGAAAATCTTTCTTGTAACAGGGTCAAAGTGTGTGAGTACGCATTCATTTCCCTTTCGTAAGTTGCAATAAGGACCAAACTCAGGCTTAGAGGGCTACATAAGGATTCTAACTCAAAAAGAAACCTGAATAGAGCCTCACTGCCAGTCAAGAATCCATAGCCCCAGTGAGGTTATCAATGTGACTCTCCCTATCATATCTCTACTGCTAGCCAAGCATCCATAGCCCTGGTAGAGATACTAGGATACCCTTGAAAAGGTGAACATTTCTTTTGATTTTCAATATTTTCTTTTTCTTTTGATATTCTCTTTCGAGATTTGCTTTTAAAGCTTTACTTTTCACCTTGTAGGCAATGAAGCCCACACTCAAGGATGAGAACCAGAGTGGATCTAGAGAAAAATTTAAGATTTTTCACCCAGTCAAACCTCCTAAATACCATATGCAACCTTGAAATTCTTAAGATTTGTGTGAAAATTTAAGACGCAAATAAATTCCATAATTTGACTAAATCAAGTGACTCCAATTCCTAGTACATGCAACATCAGATGAAGGAAATCTACCACTTTGAATGACTCTAAAAATATGATGAGATTTTATAGAATAAATCCTAGAGCAGCTCGAGACAAGCATCCAATTGTACAAATGCAACAAGCCTAGAAGAAAGTAGGACAACCCTAAAGCAACAATAGAGCAACAAGGGAAACCAATCCAAGCAAACTAACCCAAACCAAAACTAGAGCAATAGACAAGCAAAGGAAAACCAAAAGAAGCCCTACTCAAACCTAAACTAACCAAAAGAGTAGAAAACCAAAAGCCATCTAAACTAACCAAAGAAAACAAAAAGAAAGCAACCCACAAAAAAACCAACTAACCTAACGAAAGAAGGAAAGTGAAGTATTTACAAGAAACCTACATTACTAAATAAAAAATGAGCTATGTATAGAGATATTTACAAATAACTACATTGAGGAAAGGGCAACTGAAACTCATGCCCATTGGATTTTGCAATGCATGTACAAGAAAATGGGCAATCATTATAGTTCTCAACCATGCAGATTTATCCTTATATTCAGAGAAAATAAATTCAATATTGTAGCAATCAAATTATACCCCAACATCACAAAGAATCAAAAATTGAAGAGGATCATTAAACCCATGATTAATCCATAAACACATTTATCTCCCCTCATTCCCATAATCAAAATGATAAATGCAGCTATGAAGATTAACAGGAGCAAGGAAGGATAGAACCTGGATTTAGTCACATGGAGGTGGCAGCATTTCAGGAATCAATCCTGCATAAGGTAGGGATAATGGGGAAGCAAACACTTCTTCCATGTCTTGTAGGGGATCAACAATGATCATGGAATAATGACTCAAATTTGCATCTTGTAGTCGACCAGGTGCTTCATCTCTATTGGTAGCTATCTCAGCACCCTCACCTTTGTCTTCTTCTCTTTGTTCATGCATCTCATCATGGCGTACACTCATTTCCCTTTGCTCACTATCGCTATCGATAGAGAAGGAACCCATTTCCCAATACAGAAACTCTATTGCATTACCATTCAGAGGCTCGAGGAGTATGTCTTCATCACAACCATCTTTTGGGATGTGTTCTTCCTCATCATCACTTGCAAAATAAGCTTGATGGTAGACAACCATGGTGAGTGGTTGTTCCCACTCCTCCAAAATTTCATTTTCATATTCTCGATCACTATCATTTATGAAGGAGAGGTCCTCGGTTCTGATTTCACTTACGCCTGCATCATCATTTTCTATTTTTGCAATGCTGTCATCCATTTCCCCTTTGTGATTTTCCTCTTTCTGATTTTAAATCATCCTCAGGAGTTGCTATAAAATTTGTTGACCCATCTTCAACTTCCAATGACTCCTCTTCTAGATTGAAGGATTGCTCTTTGCTAATAGAGGAAAGGCATTCTAACCTCCTTTCAACTTAAGTTTCATCAAAGCCTTTTCATGTCCTCAAGAAATCATCTTCTCCCTTTTCATTTTCAATTTTAATGTTCGTGGTCCCAACACTACTTTGTGTCATATTTCCCGGTTTATCTGCAATGTGTTGTCCTCTAGATGTTGACAATTTTTATGCCTCATGGGATGCTTCATCCTCCTTGACAGTTTGTTGCTCCATCTTGTTGAAATTTCCTTTGACTTGGGTGATGATTCTTGCACACGATAGATAAGTAAATTTTGAATGTGGTGCATTGTGAAATCTGCACCAACTTGACATTAGTGCTTCCTCCAATCTTGGTTCGTGTTTTCTTCCCAAATATTATTAGATCAGCTCATCACATGCCTTGGCTGCCATGGTTGTCAATTCTTCCTCTAGGTCTTCAAGGGCTAAAGGTTGATATATTTCCCAAAAGGGAATCTCTCCTTGCAAGACTCTTTCAATTCTACTAGTTAGAAACTCCAATTCATTATGCTTCCAAGTGCAATAAATCCTACACTTATCTACAATGCAAATTGCTGCAATGGTCTCCTCAATCTCTTATTTAAATCTGCATGTAACAAAGTGATTTTGATTCGCACATGTTGTTTCACACATGTTGCTCCATTTCAACTTAGCTATTGTTTTCCCTTAAAAAAATTTGATTTCAAATTTCAGCCTTAAAAGGGATCTCCTTATCTCAGAATTCTTCTTGAAAGTTCTCTTTTCAACATCCAACATTCAGCTTTGTAGCCCCAACATGTCATGCCCTCCTTCTAGCACCAATCCTATTGTTTGGTGTTTGGAGGAGGAGGGCATGAAATGAATGCAGCAATGTCCTTTTTCTTCCCTCCTTCTAGTTTCAATACTATTGTTTGTCATTAGGAGGAGAAGGGCATGAAATGAATGAAGCAATGTCCTTGGTTTACCCTCCTTCTAGCGCCAATCCTATTTTTTGGTGTTTCTACATAGTAACAACTTAGATAGAATAAAATTTATCCTATCTCTCTTGAAAGGTTGATCTCTATGAACAAAGAGATAACCCCAAGGTCTCTCGGGTGTCAAGTAATGAGAATGTAGTAGAACAAACTTAGTGATAAATGTTAAAATGTTGGTAATCACAAGGGGCCTTACGAACAAATGCTCAAAGCTCTAAACTCATCAGATTTTAAGATATGGTGATGCTTAAATTTCTGGCTCTAACAAAATAATAAAAGAAATAGAAAAAGATGAGGGTTTCATAAGTCCTAATGTTAACACCACTTCTAAGATTAACCATGCAAATGATGAAATATTTTGAACAAACAAATCTCTTTAAACTAATTCTTGTTCGACCCAGGCTATACCTGCAATCTTGTAGAAAATAGTGCAATCTTCTAAGGTGTTAAAGATTTTTTAGATTATGGACATTTATTCAATGGAACTAAATAAATGCCTATAATTGAACTAAGCACATAGCTATCAAGTATAGGTTGACCTTGAACAACATTCCCATAGTCAAGAAGCTACTCAAAGTATGAACCAGAGATTGGTAGAATATTCCAAGCATCATATCAAAAGCATCTTTAACTAAATCTAAGATACATTCAAACATTTCCAAGCAATTTAAGAAATAAAATAGGAACCATGCAAGATTATTCAATCCAAAGAAGGCACCAGTCATAGCACAATTTTTGCACCTTGTATTGAATCATCACATTAGCAACAATTCTGGTATGTTACAATACTTGCTTGAAATGTAAAACTAACTTCTAATCTTCTAACATGCTATTCTACTACTAAATCTACTGTTACAAGTCTTCTGACTTAGTCACCCAATGGAATAACTAGCTAGAGAGCCAGTTGGAGAACGAGTCAGAGAACCTGTCCAAGCCAATCTAAACCCTTAAAAATGAGGTAGAATGCCATACTTATAGAAAACCTACCTACGTGAACCAGAGCAAGGGTTACAAAGAAGGTTGGCCACCAACCAAATCTGCCCTGTTAACCAACAATAACTCACCACCTAGCATTGAATGCATCAAGTGCCCCTTCAGATCGATCTGGGATTGCACAAATTGAGGGTATAGCCTCTCAAGCCATGCTCTCCATTAATACTCCAGCTGCATGAACAACAACATGCGTGAAACACCTGCTTGAACACAAGCTACCGATCAGACCCGAGCTGGGAAAATGAACGACTTAGATCGAGTCAAACTAGGTTGAGCCCCCCACATCACATCTACCCTGGATCAATCACCACCAAATGGGATGACCTTGCATGCAAGGATGGGTTTCCTCTGACAATAGCCGCAATGTGCACTCAACTACACTTGTAGATTTCACCAAATCTTCAAAGTACACCCATTCTTCCCTCAACCGCAACAACAACCTTTAGCTCGATCTAACCTGCATTCAAACAGGCCACCTTTAATTCTCAATACATCATCAAAATCTAAGTAGATCCATTAGAGTTCCTAAGGCAAGAAAACCATGCACAAACCCAAGTGGAAGTGAAGCCAGATACAGATGAAGATGGAGCCAAGAGCATAATAGAAACAAGGATGCAAAACAGGTGGAGGTGGAGACAAAACCAAAATGAGAATGGAGGGAAAATAGGGGTAGGCGGAGGCAGAACCAAACTGGCAAAGGCAGAGACTGAACCAAGACGAGGGTAGAAGGAAAATAGGCGGAGGCAAAACCAAACTTGGCAAAGGCGGAGACAGAAGTAAGAATGGACTTTTTGCAAAGTCCTAAGTTCAAACCCCACTCTGGTGAAAGAAAGGAAGACCAAAGAAGACACAATGTAAAGAAGCCAAACTATAGGCCAACAAGGAAACAACAAAGATGTAGGAAGCGGAGCTAGAATGGTAACCGAAATCAAATCGTGAACTTTGTGAAAGTTCAGAGTTTAGTTCCATCCCGGTTCTGCCTTTGAAAAATGAAGGAAAAAAATAAGAAAATAAAACCTAAGGGAGGAAGCCAACCCTTAGGCCGAAGATTAAAAAAATGATGAAGAAAGCAAGAAGGAGGGGAGTGGAGCCAGAACAAGAATAGGAACTGAACAACAAAAATTTTCAAAATTCATAGTTTGATTTCACCCCAGTTCTGCCTCTGACAAACAAAAGAAAAGGCAAACCAAGGAAAACCTAAGGGAGGAAACCAACCCTTAGGTTGAAAAGGTGGGAAGTAGAGCCATAACAGGAATGAGAATTGAATTGTGAACTTTCTAAAAGTTCCGAGTTCATTTCCATGCCAGTTCCACCTCCGATAGAACAAAAGGAACAAGGAAAATAATGGAGAACCTAAGGGAGGAAAACAACCCTTAGGACCCAAACAAAAAACACCAAGGGAAAATAAAAGGAAAAATAAAACCACCCACTAGAGAGGATATCCGCGAGACTCGAAAAACACTAGGAACACAACACAAAGGCATCTACAACCAATGAAAACACCAAAGACTAGAACCCTAATATTTTCAAATATAAGCACAAAGGAGGGGGCAGGCCACATAAATGGGTCAAAAGGGTAGGCTCATTCAAGGCTCATTCACTCATTCTCATAATAAGAAAGATATCAGAGAGCAGAATAAACACCCAATCATTCAAGTATTCATCCAAGAGCATTCAAGAGTACTTCTTCAAGCATTTGGAGCCATCATCAAGATTCAAGCATCATATCAAAGGATATTCTTGAGTCATGTGTATTTTGGTGCTAACGTTTGTGATGTAGGGTTTTGATTCAAGCAAGAATTCAAGCAAGATCCATCAAGACATTCCCTTGATTGAAGATCTACATTCAAGGCAGCCACTTCACACAAGTTTTGAGACTTTACAACAAGGTTTATATGAGTTGTAACATTGTATGTTGTTCATTCATCATTTCCCTCCATTATTCTATTTCATTTCAAGGTTTAATTCCCAACAAGGGGTTTGACCAGGGAAAACCCCCATTTACTAACAATCAACAAGTTTTTCCCCTCTTGTGTCCTTGTGATTGAATATTTAGGTTGAAGACTTGAAGATCATTTGGAGTGCAAGATTGCAAAGTTACAAAGTTGTCATATTCACGTAAACTCACCTACAAGTCAAATTCAAATGTTTTAGAACCTGAGATCTAAGAGGAATTAAGTGAAAACCTTGGAGCTGAAGATCACATTTAGAGTTTTTTGAAATCTAGAATGGGACTAATATGCCACCTAGGGCATCTTAATCCTCCCAAAGCTATTTTTTAGAGATCCTATCTTGAGATATGAGGATTCCACATCTGTCCCCCAAAAAATAGTGAGACTAAGACAACAATAAGGGCATCTTTGTCCTCCCTAACATATTTGGACTTCTTTGAATTTTTAGAATCCTCATCACATCTCAAGACTTCCTAGGTACACACATCCTATCTTGTATAATTGCATTATTTGCATCCCTCATTTAGCTTTGCATAACTAGGTTTCGTAGGTTGAATGCTTATTTGTATTTTCCAAGAATTTTCTTGGTGGTGAACCCCTAAAATTTGAAAGAAAAACCTTCCTAGACCCTCCTAATTGAAAATTGACTCACCTTGTTATGTTGATAGTCAATCCAATTAGGGTTCTTAGCATATTATTGAATGACCTAGAGAAATAGGTGGGCATTCCCCCACCTCATTTTTCTATGGTTCATTTTGGTGAACCTGACCTTGTTGAGAATTCATTTTCTTATTTGGAGTCCACTAAATTCATAGATCTAGGTTGCATTCATTCTCTCATTGTATTTTGCATTAGTGAAATTTCACCTATGGTTTCTCATATTTACTGAAATTTTATATAGGTTTATTGCATTTGCATTAGTGAAAGTGCATATAAGTGGCATTTTTACTTTCTTCCATCATTTCATTTAATTAAATAACTAAAAAGTGCATTGTTAATCATTCCAATTGAATTTTGAAACATTGTTATTACAAATTGAAAATTTAAATATGTGCATTCAACTTTGCATTCAATTTCTTGTTATTAGTTACTTTCCATTACATCCATTTGCATAGTTTTTTGTTTCCAAACATCATATCCCTGAATAGGCAACTTGTGAACATTGTAAAAAACTCAAAATTTCCTATTTTTCTTACAAAAACCCTCTACTAGGACTAAAATGCCCTTCTTGGCGTCTTAGTCCTTCTCAAGTTTTTTGGCTTAGAATCCCATCTTTGTTGTTTGTTGTCTGTTTTAGTCCCTAGAACTTGAAATTTTCTCCAGTAGGACCAAGATGCCCTTACTGGTGTCTTAGTCCTTTTTGACTTTGACTTTCCAGCTTTCATGGTTTCAAATTTATTTTTTGTGCTTATGTTGGATGCTTTTAGTTTTCTATTATAGTTTGTAGAATTATTATTATCTTAGTTTCTTTCATTTTCAAGTGCATTTTCTCAATTTCACATCATGGATATGTGCTTCAGAAAGTTTTGGATGTCCCTGAAATCTTTGGTAGATGCATCAAGTTGTGCATTTGGTAATAATCCTAATGATATTGAACACACTCATGCTCAAACAACTCATAATGCATGCCCTCCTTGTGATGTTCACATCATTGCAGAAGATGAAAACATGAATATGTTCCTCAATGATTGCCTCAACAAACTTGAAGATAATGCATACTTTTATCCATCCATTACACAACTAAATCCTGCTACAATATCACCTCTTGAGATGTTTGGTTAATTACATCCCTAAAATAAAACAAAATTTGAACCTAAGTTCCCTACAATAGGTGAACCTAGTTCCTCTAATCAAACAAATACTAAACCATCCTATGATAAAAAAGTAACAAACAATCCAATCAACGTAGAAGAAACATATGGAAAAGGATTCACAATCTTTAGTAAACAAGCATGTGATACAAAAATTGAACATGAAATTCACCAACTCCTAGAGCACCTATCAGCCAATGAAAACACAACAAGGTTAGGATATTAAGGTCCCCCTCACAATATACAACCTCCTCGATAATACCTAAAAATTTATAGTGATGGTATGGTGACCATTGATTCTCCCTTGATATCAATGTCCTTCTCTGTAAAGAACAACCAATGACTCACAAAAATGAAAAGGATGATAGGAACACCTTAGGTCCTCCTCCTCAACCTTCAACTAGAGAAGTTGGTGAATATAGAAAATACAAAAAATATTATAAATTACAGAAGTTACAACCTCCTTGTCCACCACCTAAATTTGGACATAAAATATAATTACTTCTAAAAAAAGAATTAATAACATTACCACCCATAAATAGATTAGTGCTCTACCCTAAAGATGCAAAATTCGAATATTGTGAATACCATCAAACTCTCACACATACTACTAATAAGTGTCGTGCATTCAAGTTAGTATTGCAAAAATTTCACTTTGATTGTAATGATTGCCATCAAGCGATTGCATATCCTTCCCTCTCTTGTCATGTAATAGTTGTAGAATATTCTATTCTCACTATTACATAATCCTTCTCATCACCTATCGTAGCTCATTATTGCCTTTCACTTAGTGGGGGAAATAAGTAGATGAATTTTCCTTGGTAAGGAATTTGTTGTTGTCCCTTAGTTTCGTTATCTACCTTCTGCTTATACAGACTGAGATTGGGAGTTGGATGACCTGGTTTAGGTTGAATTGCCTATGCCTTACTATTATTTCTCATTTACTTTTTGTATTATTGCATATGCGTAATGTGATCCCCAAGAAATTATATTTTATGTTCTATCTTTCTTTGTGCATTCCTCTATTTGTACCTTCATTCTTCTATATGTCGTAAACTCTTCAAATTTTCAATTATCTTTTCTTTCATTTGATTTTTTTTCTTGTGTTTTCCTAATGGGGATGACACAAGGTGTCGAGACACCCTATATTTCTTCCATGTTGATCCAAAATATTTTTCATTATCTTTTCTTTTCTCTTTTCATGTTTTTCAAGTGTTTTCCTTTTAGGGATGACACAAGGCATTGAGACACCCTACGTCTCTTCCATGTTGACCCTAAAGGTTTTCATTTTTTTCACACTTTTTGTGTCATTCTTTGAGTTCTATGTGTATTTGGGGAATGATGCTAGTCTGAGATCTCTCGTATAACTATAGAAAATATAGATATTGACCCTATATCCATAGATTGATTTATGTGTTTCTACGGGGGCAACCCTCTATTTTTTGTTTTCCTTTTCAATTTTTTCTATTTTTAAGTAAATGATCACAACATGGTGTTAGAAATTTCTTTAAAGTGGGGGCATACATTGGCATTATTTTGGCATGATTTCATTTGCATTTGTTTTTCATGTTCCTTGATGTGATTATCTTATTTGATGTAATGTATTTTACTATATGTGGTGACATTGGGAGTAATTTCCTTCAAGAGAATGGTGTATCTTAGCATATTGAATTCCTCTTAGTGGTGTTGCGACACACTGCATTCCCTAAGTTGTGAATCTGTTAGCATTTGACTGGTCCTCTTTAGGAGACATTCAGAAAAATTCCCCCTAAGATTAAGACCTCACATGAACTAAGCCTAATCGCTTTGAAAATCAGTATTTATTGTTGTGTTACATCTTGTGCCTTATTAAATTCATTGAGGTATGGCTTTGATATGGCCCCTCGGGGCTCACCTAGTGAACAACTAGCTTCACTAGCCCTTGTGAGCATGCATTCTCATTTTGTGCCTTATTAATATCATGGAGGTATGGACTTTATGTCGTTTCTTGGGGCTCACCTAGTGAACATCTAGCTTCACTAGCCCTTGTGAGCATGGATTTAATTTTTTTCCTTATCATAATCATGGGGGTGTGATGTTGATATGGACTTCCTAGGGCTCACCTATTGGAAAACTAGCTTCACTAGCCCTTGTGAGCATGCACTTATGTTTGCATAGTGGACAATGCATTCCACTTGTAAACCTTTTTGGAAAAACAACCTATACCAGGTCCATCATGTTGAATGGCCAATCGAAGCTTTATTTTTTATTTTTTCCTTTTAGATTTTTTCTTTTTTCTTTTTCCTTTTTTTAATTTTCTTTCATAGTGTATGTTTGTGATTTGATTATGGCTTCATAAATCATCTGCATGTGTGTTCCTTTGTACCTATGTTGGTATGTCATATGATCTTGATCCCGGGGTCTTGGCCACCCTCTTGGTTATTTTCATCCCGTCTTACTAGAATTTTTACATTTGAACCCCTCTTGATTGTGTGGTTGGTTGATTTAGTGTGAGCTTGAAGCAAGTTCAT
Source organism: Sequoiadendron giganteum (assembly GCA_007115665.2). NCBI lineage: Eukaryota > Viridiplantae > Streptophyta > Pinopsida > Cupressales > Cupressaceae > Sequoiadendron > Sequoiadendron giganteum. Next base: position 564,671,930 of record CM021104.1, on the reverse strand, counting down.
CCTCTCACTAAAGTGGGGGCTAAATGTAGTCTAGTAAAATGCATATCTTTACATTTTCACACTTTTTTGGGGCCGCCTTGCTTTATTTATCCTTTTTTATGTCTTAATTGGTCCTATTATGCATCCATAAGACTAATAAACTACATATTTTTCTGGCTAATCCTAACAATCATCAAAGGGAAAATTATCATTTAATAATTTTTTTTGTGTGTCCCTAATAGGACTAAAATGCCACCTAGGGAATCTTAGTCCCCCAGAGGTCTTGGGACCTTGATTTTGAATACACCTGAAAAGGTCCCTTTTTTGGAGTTTGTGCCCTCAGATTTGAGCCTCGGGAGTAAGATTCCACCTATGGCATCCTAGTCCTCCTTGGCTTATTTTCAAGATTTAATTTCAATTTTTTGTGATATTTAGCCTCCTTTAATTAATGTTTTCTTATGTCGGATTGGTGTGATGTAATTTCAGGATACTAAGCATAGATAATTATAGATACAAGGTTCATTCACTCATTTTCATAATAGGAAGGATATCCAAGACCATAATAAGCATCCAAGCATTCAAGTATTCATCTAAGAGCATTCAAGAGTACTTCTTCAAGCATTTGGAGCCATCATCAAGATTAAAGAATAATGTCAAAGGCTATTCCTGTGTCATATGTGTTTTTGTGCTAACATTTGTGATGTAGTGTTTTGATTCAAGCAATAAATTCAAGCAAGATCAATCAAAGCATTTCGTTGATTCAAGATCTACATTCATTCTAGCCATTTCACACAAGTTTGTAGACTTTACAACAAGGGTTTCGTGAGTTGTAACATTTTATGTTCATTAATAATTTCCCTCAATTATTCCATTTCATTTCAATGTTTAATTACCAACAAGGGGTTTGACCAAAGCAAACCCCCATTCAATAAAAATAAACAAGTGTTTCGCCTCTTTTGTGCTTGTTACTAAAAATTTAGGTTCAAGACTTGAAGATCATTTAGAGTGAAATATTGCAAATTTGCATTACAAAGTTGTCATATTCATGAAAAATCACCTACATGTCAAATGGGAATGTTTTATAACTTGACATCTAAGAAGAAGAAAGTGCAGACCTTGGAGCTCAAGATTACATTAAGAATTTTACAAATCCAAAATGAGACTAATATGCCACCTAGGGCATCTTAGTCCTCCTAGGGGTATTTTTTAGAGATTCTTTGAGATTATGTTTTGAGATTCAAAGATTTTACATCTACCTTGAAAATTAGCAATGGGACTAAGACAATAGTAAGAGTTTCTTTGTCCTCCTTGGCATATTTGGACAAGGTCTTTTCATTTCCATAATCCTCATCACATCTCAAGACCTCCCACGTACACACATCCTATCTTTCTACTACATATTTACATAATTTGCATCCCTCATGTAGCTTGCCTAACTATGTTTTGTAGGTTGAATGCTTATTTGTCTGTTCCAAGCATTTTCTTGGTGGTGAACTGCTAAAAGCTGAAAGAAATCCCTTCCTAGGCCCTCCTAATTAAGAATTGACTCACCTTGTGAGGTTGATAGTCAATTCAATTAGGGTTCTTAGGACATTATTGAATGACCTACAAAAATATGTGGGCATTCCCGCACCTCATTTTTCTATGGTTCAGGGATGAATAAAGGAATCGAGACATTTAGGTCTCTTCCATGTTGATCTGAAAGGATTTTTCATTGATTTCACTCTCTTTGTGTCATTCTTCTAGTTCTATGAGTATTTGGGTAATGATGACAACTCGAAGCTCTTAAAACAATAATGTAGAAAAGACATACTAACCTCAAATCCATATATCCCTTATGTATTTTTTGGGGCAACCATTCCTTCATATTTAATGACATAACTTTATTTCAGAAACATATCACTTGGAATAGGGTTTTCCAAAGAGACTTCTCATGTCTTAGTACAAAACATTGGCTACATTAAAGCATTTTCTTATAATAATGGTGTAGAAACCACTTTAAAGTGGGAGCATACATTGATGACATATTTCAACATATTTCATGGTGTGATTTTATTTTTTCTTGTGATGTGTTCTTTTCTTGGTGGTGTCATTTTGTTTGATGTCCTCCAAGAGTGCAATATTTGTAAGTATACATTCTCCCTTTGCGGCATGATGTGAAATGAGAGGCATCCCATAAGTGGTGATATGATATTCTTGACTTGTCCTATCTTGGAGGCATTAGGAATGATGTTCCCTAAGAAGAAGACCTTACACAAACAAAGAAAAATCCCATTTAACAAAAACTTCTCTACATGACATTCAAAAGCATAAAAAAGCATAACATTGTGGTGCCTTATTGAAGCTATCAGGAGGATAACTTTTGTATGGTTAGTATTATGACAAGTTGACACATTGGCATGAATTTCTCATTATATGGTGAGAAGCTAACTCACCCACATGCCTTTCTCACTAACCCACCCCATTGGGACAACTCACCTAGTGAGCAGACCAAGGTTCCACTACCGCTAAGTGAGAATACATGATTGGGACAACTCACCTAGTGGAAAGAATAAGGTTCCACTACTCTATAGTGATGAAAATATGTTATAGACAAACAACCCCATTCCACATCATGTTGGAGTGGTTGTGCTTGATCCTTTCCTTTTGTTTATTTCTATTCACCTTTAACAGGGTATGGCTATGTATCTTTATTATTTTTGCATGCTAAAATGTCCTGAATGTCTACTTTAGTGTGAGTTTGTCATGTGGAAAACTCTCACTAAAGTGGGGGAAAAATTTAGTAAAATAAAAATGATCCCTTTTCCTTATCTTGGGAATAATTAATTTTGAATTAACCTAAATGTGCCCTGGTTTAGTGTTGTAATTTTTTCTACACATTCGCATTAATCTAGGGCCCCTTTTAATAAAATGTACTGAAATTTTGCCTTATTTATGGTTTTGTAAAGTTTTGTAATACACTTTCACACTTATATAGGGTTTCATTAATTAATTATGGTTAATTGAGCTTAATTAGCTCCTTTAATTCAAATTAAAGCCCTTTAATGAAACCTTCCAATAGATATATCCCAAAACTCAATAATCAAATTGGAGAATGTTTAATTTGGAAAAATAAAGGTCCTAGAAAATGGTTCTAGGACCCATTCACCTTTAGTGGCGAATGGGCCTTCGCCACATAGGACCCCCTTTCTATGCATTTTTGAGGTGGGTTTTTGATGTTCTTGCCACCCATCGAAGAAAGTGAACTTAGAAACTTGTGCTAGGATCCATTTGCCTTTAGTGGAAAATGGGTCCTCCTCACACAGGACACCCATTTTTGAATTTAATTTTGGTAGGATTCTAATGCTTTTTAATCCTAGATCTAATGTTGACATGAATTATTTGAATTTTGGGGTTAATCTCTAGATTTAGTATAAATATGAGGTTAATTCACATTAATTATCCTAGCAAGTTTATAAGAGATCGAAGCATTCAAGTTTGCAAGCATTAGAGTGTTTCAAGAGAATTTTCAAAGAAATTCAAAGGAAGATTATCAAGATTTTATTGTAGCAATTGAAGATCATTTCATCATGAGAAATATGTATAGTGCATTGATACATGTTGTTGAGCTAAGATTTTGGATGTAGCATTGAAGATCCACTTGCAAGTATTCTTCCACATCTTATTTGAGATCAAGATATGCATTCTTCATCACCACCACATGTTAGTTTATAAATTCATACTCTAAGAAAATTTTGAAGGTGTCAACATTTCATCATTCCATGTTCATGCTTCAATTTCTCTTTTTCATCATTTGGTTTAATTAAATACAAGGGGTTTGACTTAGGCAAACCCCTATTCACTAACAATCAACAAGTTTTTTTTTCTCTTGAATGTGTATTTGCAGACTTTTACATTTAAGATCAAGTGAACAACAAGTTTGAAGAAAAATTGTCAAAACTTTGTCAAGTTACAAAATTTCCATTCATAGTGAAAGAACATGGAAAGAAGGATACAAAATTGCTATAGTTTTTCAGGCACTGACAACCAAGAATCTGAGAGTGCAAGAACCAAGGAAAAAAACCTAGATCTCAGTTTTAGAAACCCTAATAGGGACTCATTCACCACCAAAGGAAAATGAGTCTGTTGTGCCCTAAAAAAAACCTTGCAACAAGGTACACATCATTTTGAGCTCTAAAATATCCCCTCATAGTTTTTGTAACATTTACGGTTAGTTTCTTATTGTTATTTGCATCATATCACACCTAAAATCACATTATTTAGGGTAGGAAATTAGTGGTATACAATTTTGATTTTGGTAAGCCCTACTTTCCCCCTAATTATCTTTGAAGAGGGATTTTTTTTTGTCATTTTGCTAAGTAGAGGCGTGTTTTTTGCTCGGAAGGGGGATGAATAAAAATTGAAAGGGTGATTCATTTTTTTTGTAATCTCCTATTCGGGATGCACTTTGGAAAGGTCTCTACACTAGCCACAATTTTCTTTTGTGGGTATTGATTTTGCAACTATTGAAGGGGTTGTGACATAAGTTTTCCAATAAACATTGTAGAGGCTATGAATTTAAAGGTAGGGGGATTCATTTTTCGGAGGGATTCAAGCCCAAGAAGAACACACTAGAAACAACAAATCTTTGTGTTGTACATTCATAAGATCCCAAGGCTCAGTGTGTTATTGGCTTTGGTGAAACATTTTTCAAACTTTATATTTTATAAAGTTTTTCTCAAATACTCATTTAGGGTTTTAGGATACAAATGTGAAGGGGAAGTGGGCCCAAGTTTCTTTGAAGTTGTTTTTGGATAATTTATCCCACATTGGCAGCGTGGGGTATATTTTCCATTTAATATTTTTCTAGTGTCTTTGATCATTGTGAGCAAGTCTCACAAGAGGTTATTTTTCTTGTGTGCTTGGTAGAGTTTGCTTGGTGTTAACATGGAGATTAGGAAATGGGTTGCACCCTTTTTCGGACAAAATCATGCTTAACTATTTTTTGGAAGGTTTTTGAAATCACTATCTTTGAATTTTTTTGAAGAATTCAGTTATAATGGTTTCTTTGGAGAAAGGGGAGTTTAGGAAATGGAGTGATTTTATTCTCACTCATCTTAGTGAGCTTAACATATTACCAATTTTGTATAATGAATTTCCTATTTTGGACTCACATAGTAGGTATATGATTTGGAAAGGATTTAGGGCTCAATTCTTTGGAGTTATTTTTGAGCATATAAATAGTGACGACCTTTCAGATTAACTTGTTTATTTTGAGTGCACTTATTCTCTTTGGACTTATATTTTAGAATCATATAGAGATTCTAATACTCTACCATCTCTCAATGACCCACTTTCCAATACTAATGTGTCCCCTTATTCTTCAGAGAAGATAAACCATGCTTGTGATCCTTTTGAGGGTTTTCAAACTTCGGATGAGGTTGCATTTTCTTCAAAGGCTTTTTATTCTTTATCAGAGATAGTTGATCCACCTTCATTAAGTACTTCCATCATTCCTAAATAATAGGATTATCATTGTCTTCCTGATTGAGATTCCTAGTTGCTAGACATTGGTTCATTGTTTATGGAATCTCACTTTTATGACTTGAAAGAAATATTTGAGGGTATATCCATTCTATTTGATGATAGTTGTGGTATAAATTTTGTCACTCCATCTTTGTCTTTGGAAATTTTTTAGTTTCCAGTGGTACCGTGTTTGTCACATTCTATTATGATTGGGCATGTTCCTGATTGGTTCGTGGCATCACCTTATAGGTCTTGGTGACACATGAGCATATTTGAAAGATATTATCATCCTATCATCCTACATTTGGATTTCACTTGATAATTCTTATCCAAAATGTGAAGCATACCTGCATTTGTATTTGGTTTTTTTTCTTCCAAAAGGGAGACAAGTTGAATGACGACATTGGATCATGTTTTGTCTTTAGGCACTTACCATTTTTTCTAGTGATTACACATTGTGGGGGCTTGGGGGGGCGGGGGGTGGGGGTGTATGTGTAGGATCATGATGGGCCAAAAAGTGGCAATATGATGGCTATGTGGCTGACAACTTTTTTTTACCCAAAATTGATGAAATGAAAAGGGTTTTTAAAGGAGATTCCCAGATTTCCACCAAGATAAATTATTCTTTACTTTGAATTGAATAAATAATTACTATTCATTTTCTATTGAATTATGACTAAAGTCCTTATTTTGAGGCTCATTGAAAAACATCTATAGATTTCAAATGGTATCATATTTTTTGAATCCAAAACATGTGTCACATAATATAAGATTAAAAAATTAAAAATTTAATTTCATGAAGTTTGACCAAGTTAAGGTGGTCAGACATACAAGTCTTTATATTTTTTAAAAGCTTTCATAAAAAAAAAATAATAATTATTTACTTGGAGAAAAATTACAAAAAAATATGTATCACATTGCGACATGAGTCCTCTACTTATATCAAAAATATTATAAAAAAATATTATCATTTTAATGTGGTTAGGGTTGTCAGACAGACACCTACTTATTTTTTCCCTGAAATTTAAGTACTACTGTATTGAAATTTCAAATTTTCACCAAATATATTTTACTTTTTTGTAAATAAATCTAGTAATTTAGAAACTAAATTCAATTTGATACAAATTCTATTCTTACATATTTTTGAAATAATATAGATAACTCATTCAAATTTTAATGTCAAGTTGCCTAAGTCTGATTTCTTTGAATTTTTTGCCACTTAAGGGCCTATTTTTTCCATGATGATCCTGCACATACCCAATGGCTACATAGTCTCTCTCTTTCCCTCTTACAAGTGGCCACTTATTGTATATACATTATTTATTTAGTCCTTGGGGGTTTTTATTGATTCGTCCATCCATGCATCTTGTTTTTCTCTTCTCTCTTTTGGAGAGGGGTTTTTTCGCACTGGTTTTTTCTATTTTTGTCCATTTGTGATAGATTCATTTTTACATTGTAAATGGGTACCTAACATGGTCATGTAGCTAGGATACATATTGCATCCTTTTTTTGCATAATGATTCTTCCTAAGTTGCACTTAAGGGGGTTGTTAGGGTAAATAGTATTTACCTACTTAAGTTTACTTAGGCATAATATTGCATTTAATTATTCATGTGGTTTTTTCTAGTTTTGGGTAGTTTTCGCACCATCAAATATTTCTTTCCTTTAGGCACTATTACACATTATGTAAATTATCTCATCTTAAATTTTTTTATCTCTAGTGAGATAGCCTTGTGTTGCTTCTCTCATTTTTTGTGAAGATCTATTTGCAGGTTGTGATCTTGTGCTCGGGGATTGAATCAATAAATCGTTAGTTTAGAAGAAAGATATAGATCCATATTTAAGTAACCTATAGCTATTTGGTTCTTCAGATTCCTTACACACAAGGAATCTATATTAAAAAAAATTAGTTTGGTACAAAGAATGCTATGTTGGTTTTTAGATGGGATTGATGAAGGTTAAAGAGGATGTTTATGTTAAATTATTATTATTGGCACTATTGGGGGTTATTTGACCTTGAGTTGGTTGTTGACAAGTTTTAAGATCCATGGGGTAGGGATCTTGATGTTCTCTTTGTGATATAAGCATGTTTCTCTTAAGATTGATGTGTACTTGATCGATTAGTTCTTGAATATATCTATTTAAATTCAAGGGTAAATAAGTAGGATATTTATGAATTTTATAAGGCTTATGGATCTTGGATTTTATGGATATCATGAATGAGGGGCATGGACTTTGTTTAAACTTTTACATGGATTGATTTTTTGGAAGCACAATGTAAGGAGGATTTTGGATGAAAATGCACATGCTCATTCCTATGAGGGGTATGGAATCCCTTGCTACTTTCTTCGTATATTTTTAGGGTTGATTGGATTGATAGTTGTTAGTGCAAAAAGAGATATTATCAAACTAGTTAGCTATTATCCTACTTAGTAGATTCCTATTCACACTACACTTAAGATCACTTAGAGGGCATCTATAGATTCGTATCAACTCATGTGGTTGAGATAAGTGTTCTCACTTTGTGAGACACCTCTACACCTATTGCATGATCACTTGACACTCACTACAACACATGTCATGTGAGTTAACAGGTGTTCAATCTATGAAAGGTTATCTAGTCATTGTGTTTCACATGACCACCTTCATCTCCTTGCCTATATAGGTAGGTTGTGTACTCATTATCTCTTGGATCAACTAAATACAATCTAATGCATTATTATTCATATGTACTTGTATTTTATCTCCTAGATCCTCTTAATTTGAATATGGTATCAAATCACAAGATAAAATCATCTAGATGGGGGAGATAATATCCTACAAGCCACATGCTTTAGTAGAAAAAAGTGTGAAATCTGAAGGATTGACAAACAAAAATGAAGAAAGAAAAGATAATAAAATACAAGGGGGAAAATAAGAGAAGGAGGAAAATACTAAGAAATATGTCAAATTTTCCTTTTTTAAGAAGTTGGGGCATAATTCACTTGACTGTATGACGAAACAAATAAACAATCTTACTCAAATCATTGAGGAAAGTAAGATTGTAAATTCTAGATCTTCATCATCTACAAAAATTAAAAGGGAAAAAGAGAAATCAAAAGGAAATGTTCTCTAAGTGATTGCAAGATCTATTGTATTACTTCTCTTGTTTCGTAAAATATCTGTTATTACTCTTTTTTTGAGGATACATTTTTCCCATTGGGTTTTCTATCTTTCTCCACTTTATTTGAGAGTTTTCATTGTAAATGAGTACCTTATCAGGCCTTGTTGTTGGGACTCAATTTTTTTTTTTTTTTGTGCCTACACAATTTATGCTTGAGGGGGCATGTTAGTCTAATAATTATTTTATACATGTGCTTATAAAGCCTACATAGGTGTACATGACACTTGGACATGCAAGGTGTCAACATTAGTTTTGAATTTTAGAGGTGTCAACACTTTTGACACATCATGCTACTTTTATATGATAAAACTCACCACCACTACTTGATTGAGGAGTCCTATCCTCAATTCGTGGAGATTGGGTGCTCAAACACTCTCCTATATTATGTACGTCTCATTCATCTAATTGACAAGTTGGTTGTGCAAATTGGTTTTCCTTGCTTAGAATTTTAGTCTTTGCAATTTATTGGTTTGAGCACATGGTATCAAAGCCATCAAGGACATTTTTAGGCTAAAGATGAATGTAGTGAATAGTGACTGTTCAAGGACATGTAGATTTTCTCTATTTTTAAATGTTTGCAAATATTTGTTTCTCATTCAAAATCACTATTTTGAAGATGAATCTCATCAAGTTCTTTGTTCAGGAAAATTTTTGTATTTTTTGAAGGAGAAGGCCATAATTTCGATCTATGGCAGTGCCTATGTGTGGTGAGAGACCACACAAAAGATACGTTAGCCTTATTGGTGGTTGGTTGTGGTTACAAACCCATGGAATTCTGCCCAATCCCATAGTGCTCCATAGAGGAGTGTTAGAACTTGCAAATAGAGGCATTGTTGGAGGAACTATAGACCTCCTAGGACAACTCAACATACCTTCTAGGGCCATGAGGCTTGATTTTGCCCAATTTTACAGACTTACCAGGTCTATGAGACTTGATTTTTCCCTATTTTTTTGTCTAGAAGCACCATCAAAGGCACAATTTGACTATGCAAAGGGGGAGTCTCTATTGACAGACTTGATATGTTTGTTACAGCTAGAAAAATCTCTTGGCAGGTTAGTTAAAACCCCTAGGTAGTGGAACATAGAGGCAAATGCATTTGAAACTTGCAAGAAGGGAGTCACAAAAAATGCATAGTTGGAGGATTCAAAATTGTTCCAAACTCTATTCAAATATTTTTCTAAATTTTTTGACAGTTGTCAATTTAGTTGGCAAAGGGGGTGCGCTATTCATGTATTTTTATGGCCATTTTCCAGCCTCAGTGTTTTCCATTGGGCTGATGTCATTTGGTGGAGGGGGTGACCCTTTCTCATCTATTACATTTTTGTCACATTAGGTTTTAGCCCCTGGTTTTTTCAGTCCATGAGGGCTTAATTTTTCTCCATTTTCCTCTCTCTAACTTCTTCTAATATTTGATTTTTCCAGTCTTTGTAAATGTAAAATTTATTAGTATTAAAAAGGGAGGTGTATTAGAGAGAGATTTGTGTTTAGAATATTCAAAAAATTATTTTCTCAAGTTCCTTAAAAATAGTTGTAAACCTAATCAAGCATGGAGCCCAATCATGTGATTAACCCTTTTACACCTTTTAACTACCATGAGTGGAAGTTGGAAGTACATCTTACGCTCAAGAACAAAGGTTTGTATAGAGCTACAATGGGTACTGAAAAGAAACCAAATGCTTCCAAGGAAAAGGAAAAGTGGGTCAATAAGTGTGACCAAGCCTTTGGATTTTTGTGTTTATGTCTTTCGAAAGAACTTCTATTTCACGTGGAGGAATTGAAAACCCTACATGAAGTATGGTCAGCTCTTGAAAAGTTATTTGGGAAATTTGATGATATTTAAGGCCCTTTGCTAGAAAATAAATTAATCAGCTTATGTCCAAGTAATTATCCAACATTACAAGAATATTTCACCAAATTTAAGTCACTTCACCAACAACTTAAGGAATGTGGAATTTAGAAGAAAGATGATCAACTCATCTTGTCAACTCTTTCCAAGTTGGGATCTTCTTATTCTAGTTTTGGGTCAAGGATCTAATTGGTCTATGCCAAATATAGGTGACTTTACTACAGATTTGATCAGAGAACAAGATAAACTCATCTAGATGGGGCCATAGTATCCTACAAGCCACATGGTTTAGTAGCAGAAAGTGTAAAATCTGAAGGATAAACAAACAAAAATGAAGAAGGAAAAGATAAAGAAATACAAGGGGGAAATCATAGGAGGAAAATACTAAGAAATATGTCGTGTGTTCCTTTTGTAAGAAATTTTGAGATAATGCACTTGACTGTATGAGGAAACAAATAAAAATTCTTACTCAAATCATTAAGGAAAGAAAGATTATAAATTATGGATCTTCATCATCTATAGACACTAAAAAGGAAAAAGAGAAATAAAAAGGAAACATTCTTTGAGTGATTACAAGATCTATTATATTACTTCTCTTGTTTTGTAAAATGTCTATTAGTAATCTTTTTGGTGGATAGCTTTTTCCCATTGGGTTTTCTATCGTTCTCCACTTTATTTCAGAGTTTCCATTGTAAATGAGTACCTTATCAGGCCTTGTTTTTGGGGCTCATATTTTTAGTGTTTAGATTACTCCCTAAGTGTAACTTAAGGGGGGTGTTAGTGTGAAAAGAGACATTTTCAAACTAGCTAAGTATTAGTCTACTTAGTAGATTCCTATTCATACTATACTTAAGCTCACTTAAAGGACATATATAGGTTTGTCTTACCTCATGTGGTTGATATAAATCACATTGTGAGACACCTCTACACCTCTTGCATGATCACTTGCCACTCACTACAACACATGTCATGTGAGTTAACAATTGTTCAATTTGTGAAGGGTTAGCTAGTCATTGTGTTTCACATGACTACCTTCATCTCCTTTCCTATATAGGCAAGCTTTTTTCTCATTATCTCTTAAATCAACTAAATATAATCTAATGCATTGTTGTTCATATGTGCTTGTATTTTATATCCTAGATCTTCCTAATTCTAATAATAGTTTTATTGGCTTAATTTATTTAATTAATTTAATTTAATTTATTTATTTATTGTGTAAAATTTAAATGTTTATTTGAAGGACTTTTGTAAGGATTTATACTTCTTGAATATAATTATTTAAGAAATTTATTTTCTCAAACACATATTTTTTTTGTATTTATTTTAAGTATGGAGGATCATTTATTGCTAGAATGGATTCCTCTAGATGGGTATCAACACATAGGTCAATTAATAATTGGAGGAATTAATGGCTTGGGATATTTATGAGTCGATGGAGGGATTAATGGATAAGCAATAACAAGTTTAATTAGGTGATTTAATGTCTTAGGATCATTATGGACTGGTGGAGGGTATAATGAATAAGGGATTAAAAGTATAGGTGGACTTAATGGTTTAGTAATTGAAATATTTTTCCTACCTCAATATTTAATTTTATAGTTTGGAAATGACTTGGCTCCTGTCCCTATAAGTTACCTAATTATGGCTTCTTCTTTTTCTACTTAGGAAGGATATTTTTCTTGAGATAATGCTTCTAAGAGAGTTAACTATTATATTTATTTTTCTCTACAAGGCTATCATCATCACTATCACAAATGAAGGAGGATAAAATATTTGTATTCATTATTTTAGTAAGAATTTAGTTTTCAACCAAATTTGTGACTCATACAAAGAACAAATAAATAAAAAATCGAAAGGCTAAAAGTGTATAAGTTTCTCCTTTTTATTTTGAAGTGAGAAGGTTTGATATAAACATTAATAGACATGTAATAAAAAAAATATAGAAGTCCCACTGAGCATGCCAAATGTATGCATGCAATGTTAAAATATTGCTTATATCAATAATAAAATAAATTGAGAAAAGTAATATAGTCCCATGAAGCATGCAAAGTTAAAATAAAATAATTAGAAATTAAAATGAAAACAAAAAACTATTTACTTTAACACCACACACAAACTACTTATATAGATCAATGTTGATAATATCTAGATTAAAAATGAAGTTACTCATATTGCAACAACATCTACTTATGTAGATCAATGTTGATAATTTGTAGATTTAAAATGTCTGTTAATCATATTGTAATGACATATACTTTCTGAATTAAAATTATGAGATTGTAAAAATAGATAATTGATCTCAATTTACACTTTTTTGAGGATGAGGATATTTTTTTTTTAATAAACTAAGGATAAAATGACTATTATTAGTCCGTTAGCATGATTTACTGATTTAATATATTTTTCATCTTGATAACATAAATGTTTTTATTTTTTTCATTTTCCTTTTAAGATTTATTATCCATTTTGAGGTATTAGTTAACTAGTTGTTTTGATTTTAGGATTTATGAAATAAATTATGAATGATGAGTTATTTGATTTAGTTATTTTATTTTAAAAAAATATGATTAATGAAATATTTGCATTAATTAAATAATTAAATGATTTAATTATTACTTTTTTATTAAGTTTGTTAAATAATTATTTTATAAATTATTTAATTAATGGGATTTTTCTACATGTTAAGATGATGTTAGTGAGACTTGAGTGTCTATATCCATATTTTCACTGTTGATCCCTAGACCCTTTTTTTGTCACCTTAGGTTAGATTTGCATACACAAAATTGAACAAACATACTTGTGTAGTTACTATGTGTATGTAAATAATGTGAATAAGTAAATAAAACTTATACAACACACCAATGAAACATTGTATCAAGGAATTCAAATAATAATAAAATTAATACAATAGTTCCTCAATGGCATCTCATTTTCCTCTATCTCCAAGGATTCTTTAATTCATCTTGCTCTCAGATTGTTGTGCACATTACTTTCCAAATGACAATCTAAAGAATGAGAGATTCTTGAAATGCAAGAAATGTTTCCTACATTACATGATGATGAACTAGTTGTAGATGATATGCAAAGATAATAATGTTGCTATGATATTGTTGTATGAAAATGATATGATGAAAATGCTATAATTAGAATACTGCTAATGAAAATGTCATGATTAAACTACTTGATGCTAAAATGATGATACTAAAATGCTCACTAAAATGATAATACTAATTAAAATTCTGCAGAGTGCAATTGCTACAAATTCTCAACTCTCTCCCTCTCTTTGATGTGTAAATGAGGGAATATTTATAGATTTTCCAAGGCTTGATCCTAGGTGGCAAGAATCAATGATCTAGATTTGATCTAGAAAGAGGTATGGTTGAAGATGAAGAGGTTAGAGAGAAAGGGGAGGTGTTTTCCCTTCATGAGAACAAACTGCTAAGTTTGAAGAGGAATAAAATGGAGATGAAGGCAAAGTGTCAGAAATTAGTTAAAATTTGTTGATGATAAATGCTAAATTAAATATTAGAAATATTCAATTCTTGAGACAAATGATGAGGTGGAAGGTGGGAAGAAGTCAGTAGACATGTACTTAAATTTGAATTTAAAATTCAAATTTAGTGAGAGGAGGTTAATTAAATAAAACAAACTAATTAAATTTGTTCATTTAATTAAGATGTGAAGAAATTGATCTAGGATAGAAAGAAATGGAGAAAAATGAACTATAAAAATTAAAAAAATTCAATTTATTTATAAGTAGAAGAATTAAAGATTATAATTAAATAAATTATTTTTAATTAATTATCTAGACCAAATTTGAGTGTATACATTTTTCCCCTCTTTGAAGTGATGTGTTTGCAACACATTGTTGGGTATGTGCAGGATCATCATAGAAAAATAGGCCCTTAAGTGACGATGAAAATTCAGAAAATCAGAGTTAGGCAACTTGACGTAAAAATTTGAATAAGTTATCTATATTATTTCAAAAATATGTAAGAATAAAATTTGTAGAAAATATAATGTAGTTTCTAAAATACTAGGTTTATTTTAAAAAAAAAATCTATTTGGTGAAAATTTGAAAATTCAATGGAGTAGTACTTAAATTTCAAGGAAAAAATAAGAAGTAGGTGTCACCCTAACCAAAATAAAATGATAATATTTTTTATAAGATTTTAGATATGAGTAGATGAATCATGTCCTAATGTGATGCATATTTTTTTGTAATTTTTTTCTAAGTAAATAATTAATTATGAATTTTTTATTACAACTTTTAAAAAATATAAAAAACTCATATGTCTAACCACCTTAACTTAGTCAGAACTTCAATTTTTATTTTTTTTCGTAATCATATTGTATGAAAAGAATAAAATGTGACACATGTTTTTAGATTCAAAAAATGTGATACTGTTTGAAAGCTATAGATGTTTTTCAATCAGCCTATCAATGAAGACTTTAGTCGTAATTCAAATAGAAAATGAAAAATAATTATTTATTAAATTCAAAGTAAAGCATAATTTACATTGGTGGAAAGCTGAGAATCTCTTTTAAAAACCCTTTTTGTTTCATCAATTTTGGGTAAAAAAAAAGTCGTCATCCACATGGGCCATCATATAACTTACATATCGCCACTTTTTGGCCAATCATTATCTGGCACATACCCTTCTTCAAAGAAAAATTTGCTGATAGTGTTCATAAATTTTTTGAATGTTCCCTAGATTCTAATTTTTGAGTGATGGTGCATGTATGTCCCCTCAGGAGATAAATCGGGGAAATTTTTGAAATTTTTGAATTTTTTATGATTTTTTATGATTTATCTCTCAATAAAGAAGAATGACCCTACCAATTGATTAATTTATGCCTTTTTTGTAAATAAAAATAATCCCACTTAAATACCATTCATTTACCCGTTTAAAAGGTAAAAAAGGTGAAAAAGGAGTTCATTTGAATTCATTTGCAATTGAGTGATTGAGTTGATTGATTAATTTAGCAAAATGGTGATCCCATACCACACCTATTGATTCAAGCGATTTTGATGACACCACCACCCTACTGCATATGGACCTCAGATACATACCTCGAGAAGCCACCTTTTGTTGAAATTTAAATTTGTTTTCGCACATTTTTCACGTTTTTAAAATATATGATAGTGTGTTTTAGCGCATAGGTCTCGTGTTGTAGCACATATAGGAATTTTAGCACATTTATGCCCCGATATAGCGCATCGATTGAAATTTTTACTGCATTTAAGTTTTAAGCACATAAATGCTCTATTATAATTTTAGCACATAGATGCTCTATTTTGGTGCATTGATGGATTTTTGTAGTGCATCTATCTTTCTAGCACATAGATGCCCTATTTTGGTGCATTAACACCAAAACTAATGTAATGTTGATTTTTCTCCTTGCTTTCAATGCTTGATGATTGTGTCAGCCAAATTTTTGGTGATATTTGATAGGATAGATGATGATTGACCTCATTATGGATGAGAATCAATGATAGATGCACTATGAGATTTGATTGAAATCTCATTTGAGCTGATTAGGTTGATTGATAAATTGTTAATTTGTGATATGTCATGATTATAAGAGAAGTTAGGAGTTCTTTAGTCTTGGGAGCACTACTCGAAGACTTTAGATATGATTTCACATCTGGTACAAGCAGATTTGGATGTTATTAAGTGTTGTGGTTTATCTTCCTTACTTGATATGCCCTAGTATAGGATAAACATGCGACTATTGACTGCATTATTTGAGAGGTAGCATAGCGACCACAACATGTTGCATCTGGCTACCGGTGAGATGATGGTTACCCTAGAGGATGTGTACCAGATGTTGGGGATTTCAATGGTCAGAGAGTTAGTTGTATATGAGCATACAATGAAGGGAGGCACCGAGGCACCGAGGAGGATCTTTGATGACAATTAGATTAGTGGTTACAAGATCCCATGGTAGGATATGGTGGATTCCTATGAGCCATTACCATCTATTCTAGTTGGGTTTGTTGAAGGTTTCTTTTGTCCTGATCGTAGGTCAAAGTGATTGTTCATTGGCTTGGATGCAATACTAGAGAGGATGATCACTTAGGGGATTTGATATTCATGGGTTCCTATATGTTAACACATTTATATCATGATCTGCATCAGGTGGTGTATCTTGGAGCTGCTAGTTTATCA
The DNA here is from genome assembly GCA_007115665.2 of Sequoiadendron giganteum. Taxonomy (NCBI): domain Eukaryota; kingdom Viridiplantae; phylum Streptophyta; class Pinopsida; order Cupressales; family Cupressaceae; genus Sequoiadendron; species Sequoiadendron giganteum. The sequence continues at coordinate 564,655,263 of CM021104.1, read as the reverse complement.
ACTGTAGTGACACCGCTTCAAATTTGGGCTTGGGGGCATATAGTTGTTACTCGTCCTTTAGCAGAGAGAGATCATTTGATTGATAGGCCACATGTCTTTGGCTACACAAGTATTCCTGTACAATACAAGCTGGGAAAATTGGAGTATTAGCAGTGAGTGCTTGATGATTTATAGGCAGTCATATGGAGACCATACTTACATTGTGAGCAGTGGCTCGAGAATGATCTAGAGATGCCATATGTTTGCACTTTGAGATATTTGATTAGACAGACATGGTTAATTATTGAGAGATACATGCTCATGAGGGTGCTTTGTTAGTATGGCTGAGTTAAGGGGATGCCCCAAGGAGTTGCATTATATGCTTAGACATAGTAGGATATTCCAGAGTGGGGACCCACCATATCTTATGATGCAACTTGTGAGGAGTATTTCGGATTGTGGGTATGGGTATGGGATTATTGTCTAGAGATCATGGCTAGTGTGATGATAGATGAGTATGTTGAGTATTTTTCACATATGCTGTATCGAGGATATCTAGTCTTGATGAGCCAGTACTAGAATTTCATGATGATGAGAGACCACCGCATCTATCACTGAGATAGATGAGGGGTGGTGGAGATGGTGATGATGAGGAAGGAGATGTTGGAGATGGAGGGGACATAGGTGGTAGGAAGATATTGGAATTTGGAGTACCCTGGAGGAGGAGATCCATGGTTTCCTTGGGACAACAGTAGGTAGGACCATCCTAGGTTCAAATTTGTGTGCCTTCCCATCAGTAGTAGGCATAGATAGATTCCTTACAATTATAAGTGGATGGCTTCTGGGGAAAACTAGCATAGGCACAAGAGTAGATTGCCTCTCTAACAATAGAGAGAGATGATGCGAGATAGAGATATAATCATGTAGAGGCCCTAGCCAAGAGATTACAAAGAGTTTATGAGGGGAATGTTGTAGGGGATACAGTTAGAGAGGTTCAAAATTCAACTTGAGAGATAAAGTACTATAGATCACTATATTATTAGGAGGTTCTCGTGAAAAGGCTTTCCCCTAGCTATGCATAGTATGTCAGTGCTAGGTCAAGTCAAATTCAATCATAGACTATGAGTAGGGGTGTGATTGGGCCAATTCTCATAGATCAATCATGCAAAGATCTAGGTACAAGTCCATTTGGTGGTGCAACAATAGGCACAACGAGGCCTACAGTGTCTTAGGGGAGCAACATGTATATTTTGGACTCATATTTTATGTAGTGATACTTGATGTATTCACTTATTCAGTCGGGGACTTCATGATTTCCTACCATTTTGTTGATGTATCTCTCAAAATTTTATGATATCATTGTACAATTGACATTGATTATTTTGAGATTATATGAGATGCAGTGGAGACTATTGATTTATATTTTTTCTACATGCTTTTATGATGAATTATTATGATGAATGCATTTGATTTCCACTCTATATCTTATGTGATGTTTATATGATTATGCCATGGTTGTGTATGAATGTAATGAAGAAATGATGATGTAATGATTATGATTCTATATGGCTTTATGGATGATGCTTTATGATATCTAAGATGGATTTGGTCATGCAAATAAGATGTGATGCACTTTATTTTTGTATTTTTCTAATGTAAATATATGAGCTAATGTATGGATGGATGGCTTATGATAATACTTTATAATGTATGTATAATATGATAATGATTATGCAACTAAATGTGAATGATCTTTTTGTTTTGTTTATGTCAAATGTACTCAATCCTTTAATGAGAGATAAAATCATTTTGAAATTTTCTAGGCTTGGAAAACCTAAAAGGTACATGCAAAAACTAATATGAATGCAATCTATCTTAACCATGCAAATCTAATTATGCAATGTTGTCATCTTGTCAACCAATTTGTTGTGCTTGTTATCATCACTGGGATTTTGATATGTTGAAAGTTAGTACAAACACCGATGGTATAATTAAACCATGATCACATGAGTACAACTTCCAAATATTTTTGATATTGCAAGGTAATACAAGCATCTAGGTATAATTGAACTGAGATGACCTAAGTATTGATTGCGAAAAACTAAAAATATTTAATCCTTTTCCCATGAAAATTAGGAATTTCATCAATGATACTTTTTAGATCACATGTTGTGACCAATTTACATAGTAGTAATGATCAAATCACAGACAACAGCCCAAGAAAAATATCATACTCCATCATAGCTTCTCTAGTCCATGACATCCTTGAGTTTCTCTAGAGAAATGATAACATGAATCAAGATACAATAGTTGAACATTTATGCTAAATTGATTAAACCATGATTCAGAAAAATATCATCCAGTGAGATTTGTTTTACCGGTCTTGTTGTTGATTTGGATGGTTGGTTTTCTAAAAATTGTGACTGATGTTCAATGTTGAGTTTCATTATGATCATTATGTTTGCTATGTTTTCCTACTATTCCCTATCTGTTGTTTTAAGCTCAAAGTTGATTGCCCTTAGTGAGTTCAATATTTTCCCCCTAGTGAGAAACAAACCATTTATTGTGAATGCACACAATGATCACCAAGCTAGGGTGAGACATGATCATAATGCCCAGATATGTACATGAGGTTTTATGATGGACAGGCATAATGATGTAAAAATATGGACAACCGAAACACGTTCCAATAGGTAGAAAAGCCAATCTATTACAAATAGTGTGTGTTGCTAGGTTTTCACTACTTGTTTTTATTATGATTTTTCTTCTTTTTTGCTCTTTTTTTTTTTTGCTTTTTTTCTTTTTTAGATTTTTCTACTTTTTTTTCTTTTTTAGATTTTTCTACTTTTTTGTTTTTTTGAGATTTTTCTTCTTTTTAACCGTGCAATGGATGAGTTATGTATAAAACTTCTTGAGATGAATTTTTTTGATAGGTTCTTCAAATAGGTCACCTTCAGGTGTAGATAACTGATATGCTCTAGATCCATATACTGATACAATGACAAAAGGACCTAGACAATTAGGTTCAAATTTTCCATTCTTTTCTCAATCTTATTGATTGTGAGGATTCTCTTTTAGTTCCAAGTCACCAACTTGAAATGTTCTTAGTATTACCTTGTGGTTATAGCTCCTTTACATTATTTTTTTCTAACCTTTCAAATGATCAACAACATGTTGATGGCGTTCATCTAACAATTCCAGCTACTCTAATCTAGATACTTGATAGTCTTCCTCTAAAATTATTCCTTTCAATGATACCCAAAGTGAAGGTAACTTAAGCTCAATGGGTAAGATGGATTCTGATATATACACAATGGAATAAGGTGTGGCTCCTATAGGGGTGTAGATGCTAGTACGGTATGCCCACAAGGAAGGGTTTAGTTGGAAATGCTAGTCACATCCAACATCATTGACATATTTCTTTAGGATTTTCAAAATGGTCTTATTTGAGGCTTCTGCTTGGCCATTCCCTTCAGGGTAATAAGGTGTGGAGAATCGGTGTTGGATATGGAATTTTTCACAAATTTCTTGCACATATTGGTTTTTGAAGTGTCTACCATTATCAGTGAGAATGGAGATAGGGATGCCATACCTACAAACAATGTAGTTTAGGATGAAGGATTCAATTTATTTACCAGTGATCATGGTTAATGGGATAGCTTCAATCCACTTTGTGAAATACTTAGTGGCTATGATTATGAATTTATGTCCATTAGAGGAAGATAGATGAATCTTACCCACAAGATCAAGTCCCCATTCACAGAAAGGCCAAGTCAATGTGAATGGTTGCAACTCCTGCGCTGGTGCATGTATGAGATTTCCATGGACTTGACACTTCTTGCAGTTCTTAACAAATTGAAAATATTATTTCTCCATGTTGAACAAATAATATCCCAAGTGTAGGAGTTTCTTAGCTAGAGTAAGACCACTTGAATGAGTACCACAAAAACCTTCTTGAACTTCTCATAAGGCAATTTCAGACTCGTCACATTCAAGATATCAGAGGAGAGTAATATTGAGACCTCGTCAATAAAGTGTATCAGCTATTAGGGTGTATCAGGCTGCTTGACAAACAAAGTTGCATTTTTGGTTCCAGGATAGATCACTTGGAAGGGTATTGTCTCTCAGATAAGTATAAATCTTCCCATAGATTGAAGAATTGACATCAACTAGATGGCACATGAATTGGGATTCAAGATTTTCATATGCGGGAGAAAAAAATTGTTCCACCACGAATTCATAACGACTTCATTTTGCTAATATTTGTAAAAGAGAAGTGATAGTTGCCATGGAATTTGTAGCTTTGTTGTCTACTCTTGGAATTTGTTCAAACTTGATCTCAAAAAAGTATTTCTTGAAGTCATCTACATTCTCTTGTATGGCATCAGCTTGCCATCTTTTATTTGATAGTCATAATTAACCTGATTGATGACTAATTATGAATATCCATAAACTTGTAATTCTATGATTTTGCATTCCACTACTACCTTCATATCGATGAATAATCCTTCATATTCAGCCATGTTGTTTGTGCAAGGGAACATCAAACCAATAAGATTTTGGGATAGTGTGACCTTGAGGAGTAACAAATAGGATTCCAGCACCAGATCCATGGTGAGTGGAAGACCATCAAAGTATAACATCCAATGTCGTGTTGTCATTGTGAGGACATCTATTTCTAGGAATTCAATGTGCATAGGATGGTCATCTTGCAATGGTGCTTCAACTAACTGATCTTCTATTACTTGGCCCTTGATTTCTCTTCTATCTACATATTAAATGTCAAATTCACTCAATATCATCACCCACTTTTGTAATCTTCTTGTTAGAGTGTATTTACTAATTTGATATTTTAATGGATCTATATTGGCTATTAGTTCAATGGCATGTGTTAACATATAGTGTTACAATTGTTGATTAGAAAAAACCACTACCAAACAATCTTTTTCAATGAACATCTAGTTAAGTTCATAATCACTCAGTGTTCTGCTAATATAGTATATGGCCTTTTCTTTTTTTGTAGAGTCTTCTTGTGCTAGAAAATCTCCCAAAGATGTTGTACGTCAGTAGTAGCTATGTAGATTAAAAGTGGTTTTCCCTTTATTGGTGGTACCAATATAGGTGGATTCATCAGATAGTGTTTCAATTGATTAAAGGCAACTTCACATCTTTCATCCCATCTAAAAGAAACATTCTTGTGTAACAAATGAGTAAAAGGATGAGACTTGTCTACCAGTTGTACGATGAATCTTCTGATGGATTGAAATCTTCCTTGTAGAGATCTTATTTGCCTAATGTTCTTAGGAGGTGGCATTACCATGATTGCTTTGAATTTTGTTTGATGCCCTTAGTTGAGACTATGTATCCTAAGAGTGTTTTTGATGTTTCTCTGAATACACACTTCTTTGGATTTAATTGCATATTGAACTTCTCCAATTGGTTAAATATTTTATCCAACATTTCTAGATGCCCTTCCCTAGTGAATGATTTTTCTATCAAGTCATCCACATAGTCCTCCATGAATGTGTGGATCATGTCATGAAATATTATTGCCATTGCATGCTGATAGGTGGCTCCTACATTCTTTAACCCAAAAGACATGAAATTCCAAAATATTGTACCCCATGGGCATGTGAAAGTTGTTTTTTCTTGATCTTCTAGTGAAATCTTGACCTAATTATAGCCTGAAAAACCATCCATGAGTGATAGCATAGGATGTCCTCTTGTTAAATCTACAATGATGTATATATTGGGCAAAGGAAAGTCATCCTTTGGAGAAGCCTTGTTAAGATCCCTAAAATATTTGCATATTCTGATCATATTGTCTAGTTTGGAGACTGGTTCAATGTTCGAATCCATTCTACATAGTTGATTGGTTAGATGAACCCCACATCTAATAATTTTTTTAATTCTTCTTTCACTAGTAGGGTGATGTATGGATTCATTTTTCTCAATTTATTCTTTAGTGGTTTCACTCCAGGTGCTATGGATAAATGATGCATTATTAGATCTGGATCAACTCCTGGCATGCCAACATAAGACCAAGAAAAAATTATTTTTCTTTGTTCAAAGAATTTAGTGAAATTTGGCTTTTCTTATTCTATCATTGATGTTGCTAGCTATATGATCTTTGTTTTTTCTATATTATTGATGTTTATGGATTGTGTAGGCTCAACCAATACAAAATATATTTTTTGATAATACTTAGAAAGAGTGTCAAATATCTCATCCTTTAGTGCCTCAGTGATGCAGAGTTAGGAGGATTCAACAACATATCTCACAATCCTTCAAAATTAATCCAAATCAATCTTTTTATAAAACATTCTATTATTCATTCTATGTCACATTGGAAACATAACCATGGTAGCCCAAAAGAAAACTATTTCATTTTTCCCAAAACTGCAAACCCTAGACAGGGTTCAGACCTGCTCTCACTAAAATGATCATAACTTATTCAAATCTTAATGAAATTTTATCATACTTGAAGAAAATGAAATTAGATTCATATAGGAACAACATAAACTTGGTTTCAGACCCAAAATATATATTTTAAAATCCGTACCATCAGATTCTTTCAGACTGTAAATTCTGCACAATATTGTTAAAATAGGCAGTCTCACCAAAATAATCATATCTCCCACAAAACTCAATAAAATTGAATGAGACAAAAAGAATTGGAAACTAGAAATAGATATATTTCCATACATATATGATAATCCATTATTTGAGTGCATATCAGTCCGTACAAACCACAACTTCAACCTGGAAACAATGTAAAATCAGAAAATGCACACAAACTTGAGGTTGCCATTCATCAAACTTCACAAATAATGTCTCCGACCTCCCCAATTCGAGTTTTGGAGGGTGTAATTATACATTTAAAACCAAAACCAACTATTTTAAACCACATTTTAGTTAGTTTTTTGACAAAACACCTTAATGACACTTTTGACAAGTTGCTTGACAACTTTCTTGAGCAACTTTTACAATTTTTACAATATGGAACAACTTTAAACATTATTTGACAAATGACTTCAAATATTACTTCCTAAGACTCAAACACCTATAAAATGGTTTTATAAACCTTATTATAAGACCCAATACATAAAATAGAGCAACTATTTACAAGTGGCCTCATGGAGGCAAGAAATCAAATATGTGCTCCTGCACCAAACTCCTGAGGGCAAAAGAATTCAAGCCCCTTTGAATTGTATTCTTCTTGATCATCCAATTCCTTTGCACTTTGTCCTTTGTATTCTCAACCTGAAAATTATTCTTTGTCCAAAGCATTAGTAACATAATGAAATGAAACAAACTTTCTACCATAATACCCCCATCATTCATCAATCCTTTGCAAACCTCTATGACCAATTCATCCTTGATCATTCCCTTAATCAACTCAATGTCTTCAAGTCCTGAAATCAGGTTTCTTATCTCAATGATACATCCACCTTATTGCCTTGGAATTTCTGCAAAAACTTTACATTCTTCATCTTCATGCTTTGGAACATCTTTGTCTTCATCTAGGAATTCTTCATGTGCATCTTCATATGCTTCTTCTTCCTCTTTCATCTTCTCATTTCTTCTTCTTTTCACAATCTTCTTTATAGGCCAAACCATCTTCCTTTTCAATTTCAAATTCCAACTTGTCTCTTGTTTCATCATTTGTTCTATCCTTTTCATAGATTCTTGTAACTCTTTATCCAACCTCTTCATTTCTTGCTTCAACTCAGCAATTTCCCTATCCATCTTTGCTTGTCTTTTTCTCTTCTTTCTCTCCTCCTCTGCCTGCAAATGCCTTCTCAAGTTCTCCATATTTTCTAGATGGTCTTAGAAAGTATCTCCTTTCTCACAACTCACTTTTCTCTCTGCCTTCTCACTGGCAGCAACCAGGTTCTCACATAACCTGCAACCAACCAAAACACAACTACAAAACCACAATACCAAAACCAATTTCTTTCTTAGCCCAGACCTTTTGCTGAGCTCTGATACCAATCTGATGCAGAGTTAGGAGGATTCAACAACATATCTCACAATCCTTCAAAATTAATCCAAATCAATCTTTGTATAACACATTCTATTATTCATTCTATGTCACATTGGAAACATAACCATGGTAGCCCAAAAGAAAACTATTTCATTTTTCCCAAAACTGCAAACCCTAGATAGGGTTCAGACCTGCTCTCACTAAAATGATCATAACTTATTCAAATCTTAATGAAATTTTATGATACTTGAAGAAAATGAAAGTAGATTCATATAGGAACAAAATAAACTTGGTTTTAGACCCAAAATATATACTTTAAAATCCGTACCATCAGATTCTTTCAGACTGTAAACTCTGCACAATATTGTTAAAATAGGCAGTCTCACCAAAATAATCATATCTCCCACAAAACTCAATAAAATTGAATGAGACAAAAAGAATTGGAAACTAGAAATAGATATATTTCCATCCATATATTATAATTCATTATTTGAGTGCATATCAGTCTGTAAAAACCACAACTTCAACTTGGAAACAATGTAAAATCAGAAAATGCACACAAACTTGAGGTTGCCATTCATCAAACTTCACAAATAATGTCTCCAACCTCCCCAATTCGAGTTTTGGAGGGTGTAAATTTAAATTTACAACCAAAACCAACTATTTTCAACCACATTTTAGTTAGTTTTTTGACAAAACACCTTAATGACACTTTTGACAAGTTGCTTGACAATTTCTTGAGCAACTTTTACAATTTTTACAATATGGAACAACTTTAAACATTATTTGACAAATGACTTCAAATATTACTTCCTAAGACTCAAACACCTATAAAATGGTTTTATAAACCTTATTATAAGACCCAATACATAAAATAGAGCAACTATTTACAAATGACCTCATGGAGGCAAGAAATCAAATAGGTGCTCCTGCACCACTTAGAGAGGTTTTCACCATTGGATACACTCTTTCTTTTTACTTTTTCATGATCTAATACTACCATCACATGGTTTTCACCATTAGATCATTTTTTTGTATTCTTTGTTTTGCAGCTAAGAGACTTGGAACTCCCTTGGTTTGAAGCTTCGCTATGAAATTCATTGGTGGAACTTGTTTATGGATTCTTGGAACAAAGGAAATTGACAATGGCATTATCATCTAAAAAGATAGGGATATCAAGAGGCTCAGTTTTTTCCCATTGAATGAGTTCGAGATGTATCAAAGGTAAGGAATCATTGGATTGGTCAAGATCAAAGGAGGTGAGGATCATGATAGAATTTTTTTTGAGGTGTTCGCTAGCAACGCCAAGGTCTATAATGTTACTCTCCTCTAAATCATCTATCTCACTTGATGTCTAATCATCCTCACTAGAGTCATCGATATGTAGTGATCCAAATTCAAATGGTCTAGACCCTAAAATTTCTCCCTCCATACGTATGGGTGCATACTTATTTATAATATTGATTTCCTTGTCTTCACAAGATTCTTCAGATAATGAATCCCATTCATATTGATTTGAGTTTTTCTCAGAGCTAGCTTGCAGGTGGAGGATTCACTCATAATTCTTTTGAGTGGCTTCTTCTTTTATCTCTTCTTTGTATCATAATCCTATATTGTCTTTTGCATTGATTGAGATAGGTTGGATTTGTTCCACAATACCTTATTTTCTTTTAACAATAGGACCTTTTCCTTCATATCCCATATTTTCTAAGATTTTGAACCGTTTACCATATTGCTCTGTTGGTATATTGGAAGTTGTTATTTTGGATTCTTCTACATTCTTCTTCATCTTTGTAAAGACAATTTAAAACATCTTTTTCCTCAAATTCATTAGCTATAGTACCTGCTTTTACAAATTTACCATGAAAAATCATGATGGGTTGTGAAGACTATTGTGAAGATGTTGATGGTTGTCCATATGATTTTGGAGAAGGTATTAGTTGTGAGAGACATAAGGACTGCTCAAAATAATACTCACCCATGCCTTTACCTTTCAACTAAACCTTTTTCTCAAACTATTTTGATAAATAATTGTGCTGGCTTTCATTACTTGAGGAAGTGTAAGTGCGAGCTTCTTTGTTGTGTGGTACAAAGACATCTTGGACTATCTTGAGAGTCTTGCAATATTAGAGATTATTAGAATCTACTAAAATTGTGATCTCTTGTCCATTGTAAGAGAATTTTAACCATTGATGGTATATTGATGGCACTTATTGCATTTCATGGATCCAAGGTCGACCCAAGAGTATGTTGTAGGTCAAGTCCTTATCTAAAACTTGGTAGATTCTATCCCTTTGAACTGGTCCCATTTCAATTGGAAATATTATTAGTCCTTGAGGGGATCTTTCTTCTAGAATCTATTGCTTTTTTTGAAATCCCAATGTACGGATAAGCTTTAAAGTACATATATTTATAGCGGCTCCTCCATCTATTAAAATACATTTGACCCTATGTTTATCGATTAAAACCTCAATATGGAGTGGAGAATTGTGTGGATGAGTGAGGGATGCATCATCATTTTCCAAGAATGATAAACAATGGGGTGCAGTTAGATGTCCCACCATGGCTTGGAATTGACAAACTTCCAAATTGGTTGGTATTGTGGTGTCCAACAAAGCTTTTTCTAGAATACCCTTATGGGCTGGTGAAATTTTAAGAAGTTCCAGTATGGATATCTATGCTAGAATATTTTTCAATTGATCCACTATATTGTATCAATTTGAAGAAGAAGCGGGTGTTTTAGATGTACTTCCTTTTAGTAAAAACTTGGACTACCCTCTTGTGGTCATATTTACTGGTAGGTTGTCTTGTTTATCCTTGATTTTGATGACATTGATTTGATTATCAGCTGCAAAAATGTGATTGATGGTAGTATCATAGACATAATTCACACTCCTACCTTTGTTTTTTGTCGAAGAATATTCTCCTTTTTCATAGTTGGGTAGAGGGTTTTTAAATGCTCCATGATCATAATTTGTTTTATGTCCTATCGATAGGTCACCTCTATCTATCAAGTTTTGCACCAAATGTTTTAATTGAATACAATCATCTGTTTAATACCATTTGATTCTATGAAAATCATAGTAATATGCACCGTTCCACCATGATGGTTTGACTCTTGGTTCAAAATCTTGTGTATTTGGTAATGTTATGAGTTTGTGTGCAATCAGCTCTTTTAACGTTGATTCAAGTGATTGCCCCAAAGGTGTAAATTTTCTTCAATATGCTGGTGGAGTTGGTTTAGACTCATTGTTATTATGATTTTTTTTGGGTGCAGTACTTGATAAATGGGCATGTGCAGGATCATGATGGGCCAAAAAGTGGTGATATGAAGAAAGTAGCATTTTGCACTCACCAAATAACATGAAAATATCAACTTGACTTTTTTTTGGGTTGGGTGTCAATACATTACTCCATAGAAATTCCCAAGCCTAATTTTTACAAATTAGATAACCCATTTGAATCGGATATCTGATTTGGTGTCGAGAAATATTTAAAAATGTTCTAGATTATGGTGCCACAAATCAGATATCTGATTTGTGGCACACATAGACCCAAGAGTAATTGGGAGGTGGAGGGTGGACAAGAGATAGAGAGAGAGAGAGGGAAAGGGAGAGACATAGAGAGAGAGAGAGAGAGAGAGAGAGAGAGAGAGAGAGAGAGAGAGAGAGAGAGAGAGAGAGAGAATTAGGAGGGGGAAGGGAGAGGGGAAGAGAGAGAGAGAAAGAGAAAGAGAGAGAGAGAGAGAGAGAGAGAGAGATGGGAAGGAGAGGGAGAGGGGAGAAGGAGAGAGAGATAATTAGGAGGGAAGGAGAGGGAAGAGGGAAGGGAGGAGAGGAGAAATAATTAGAGGGGAAGGAGAGGAAGAGGGGAAGAAGGGGAGAGAGAGGGAGATAATTAGGAGGGGGAAGGGAGAGTAGAAGAGGGGAAGAAGGGGGAGAGAGAGAGAGATAGAGAGATAGAGAGAGAGAGAGGGAGAGGGAGAGGGAGGGAGAGAGAGAGAGAGAGGGGGAGAGAGGAAAAATATAATATTTAAATATTTAATATATTAACTTAATATGTATATATATATAAATATTTATACATTAACTAAAATATATAAATATTATATATAATAATATAATATATTATATATTGTACATAATTTCGTAAGATATTATCATAAATTATATATTATATATTAAATGATAAAATATATTGTATATTCTCAAATAGATATATTAAAATAAACTATAAACTATTTATTGCATTTTTTAAATTATATATTAAAAACTATATTACATTTTTTATATAAAATTAAAATTATATAAAATCATATATTCAAATTATATATAAAATAAATCGGATATCCGATTTGGATTTCATTTTGAAAATTATATATTAAAAACTATAATATATTTTTTATATAAAATAAAAATTATATAGAATCATATATTAAAATTCTATATAAAATAAATCGGATATCCGATTTGGATCAGATATCTGATATGGCTGACATGGGTATGTGCAGGATCATGATGGGCCAAAAAGTGGCAATATGTAAGCCATATCATGGCCCATGTGGTTAGGGTGGTTAGACAGACACCTGCTTCTTATTTTTACCCTGAAATTTAAATACTACTGCATTGAAATTTCAAATTTTCACGAATTCTTTTTTTTTTTTAAATAAAGGTCTAGTAGCTTAGAAACTACATTCAATTTTCTACAGGTTCTATTTTTACATTTTTTTGAAATAATATAGATAACTTATTCAAATTTTTATTTCAAGTTGTCTAACTTTTATTTTTTGTCTTTTTATTGCCACTTAAGGGCCTGTTTTTTCCATGATGATCCTACACATACCCACATAAACCCTAATACCTAGGGATTAGCTATAGGTTTACTTTAGAATTTGGCTAGGACATACCAATCCTATGAAGTCAACACAAAAATTGTGTTTAATAGTTTACCTTGCTTTTCTAGACTTCGCCCATGAGGCTGATGACCATTTTTTTATCCTAAATTGATGAAACGAAAAGGATTTTTAAAGGAGATTCTAAACTTTCCACGAATATTAATTATGCTTTACTTTGAATTTAATAAATAATTATTATTCATTTTCTATTTGAATTACAACTAAAGTCATGATTGATAGGCTGATTGAAAAACATCTATAGCTTTCAAATAGTATCACATTTTTTGAATCTAAAACATGCGTCACATTATATGCTTTCTATACTATAGGATTAAAAAAAACAATGAATTTCATGAAGTTTTGACCAAGTTAAGGTGGTCAGACATACAATTTTTAATATTTTTTAAAAGTTGTAAAAAAAAAATCATAATTAATTATTTACTTGGAAAAAAATTACATAAAAATATGCATCACATCAGGACATGAGTCTACTTATATCTAAAATATTATCATTTTATTGTGGTTAGGGTGGTTAGACAGACACCTACTTCTTATTTTTTTCCTGAAATTTAAGTACTACTACATTGAAATTTCAAATTTTCACCAAATAGATTTTAAAAAAAAAATAAACTTAGTAATTTAGAAACTACATTCAATTTTCCACATATTCTATTGTTACATATTTTTGAAATAATATAGATAACTTATTGAAATTTTTATGTCAAGTTGCCTAACTCTTATTTTTCTAAATTTTCATTGCCACTTAAGGGCCTATTTTTCCATGATGATCCTACACATACCCAAATTGAAGACTAGTTTTACATTATGTGTGTCAACTACACCATCATTACCAACATTATTATTTCTTGTCCATAATTTATACTTTTCATTGTTGTCATGATGGTTAGAAGAGTTTGTTCCTTCGTTATAGATTTTCAATACTCTTCTTTTAACCAAGGCTTCCTTAATCTTAAGTCCATTTTCAATCATCTTTTCAAAACTAGGTTGACACTACAATTGGAGTCTATAACTCATCTCACTATTGAGATTATCAATAAGGATATCCATATTTTCTTTCTCAGGTATCAGACAGGCATATCTAACAAATAATCATCTCCATCTTTGCAAGAATGTAAGAAATGGTTCACCATTTTTTTGTTTTGTGTTATAGAGATCCTTCATGGCTATTTCATGTTGAATGTTTTATGAATATTGGGAGATAAATTTATTTACCAACTCCTCAAATGATCTAATACCTAGTGGGAATTTTAAAAACTATTCCATGCATTGACCACCTAAAATTATTGGAAATAATCTCATTAGATAGGTTTCTTCATGTGAAAATTCCAAACTCATGGTGCAAAATTCTCTTACATGATCTTGAGGATTAGTTTTGCCGTTGTATTTATCATATAGTCTAAATTCAAAATTTGGTGGAAAAGGTATCATGATCATATTTTTGTCAAATGGATAAGGATAGATGTCCTGCAACAAATATCTCTTTGTTGTTCCCCTTTGCATGTCTAGGATTTATTGTTGAAGAACTTGCATTTGTTGAGTTAAAGAATTCAAAGGATATTTGATTCATGAGTCAGATTTTTTTTTCTTGGGAGCTTCCTTCAATTGCTTGACATCAAAATCATTGGGTAGTTTTACACCTTGATTTGCCAACATCAAAAAGTATTTTTCTCTTTCTTTTTCTAGAATTTTTTCCATGTACTTTTGAAATTTAGGGTCTTGTTGAGCTTGTTGAATGTTCTCATTAGTTATCTGATTTGTTTCAGGTGGATGAAATCAGTGAAAATTATTTTCTTCTCCTTTTTCCATGATGGTTTGGGTTTCTATTTCTTTTTCTCTGAGTTATTTCTTTTGAGCTCTTGTTAAAATGGTCATGCAAGTGATAGAGTTTTTCTTTTCTTTGATATTTGTTTTAGGAGTTTAAATGAAATACCTGAGTCAAATAGGATGATAAATCCTATTGATGAGACTAGGCTAGATTGGATGTACAACATTTGTTTCATGATAAAGGATGATAGATCCTGATACTGAAACTTAGCTAACAATCATAGATGATATTGGCGATTGGGCACTTTAAGTTGTTTGATCTAAGTTTAGTTAAAGGGATTGCACTTGAAAAAGTCAATTCCTACAAGTTTAAACCAATGTTTGGATCTAAGAAATGATCTCTGCTCCAAAAAGGGTCCCTAAATATGATTCTAGTTGTCAGGCAGAAGTTCAATTTTGTTCTTTGTTTGAGTATCAGGTGAATGAGCTAAAACATGTTGTATATGCACTGAAAGATGAGGTAAATGCACTAGAACATACCCTATATGCACTAGAATGTCTGTTGAATGTGTTAGAACAAAAATATCATGTGCTGAAAGATAGGATAAATGCACCAGAATAGGAATTTTATGCGCTAAAGTGGAAATGTCACTATTTTGAAAGTTTGCCTAGTTTTCTTGTTTTTGAGTCATTGAATTGAATGTTTTGATGGATGATCTTTTGGAAAATCATTGTAAACACATAAGAAAGTTGTAAAATAGTTTTCTCACCCTATGATATAAATATTAACTGTATGTTCTAGGATCTGGTCTCATCCCTTTGATTTCCACTAGTAATGAACAATAGAAAACAAATTAGTCAGACTCTTATAATTTTTCAAGGGTCATTAATAATATCATAGCTCATAGCTTGTAAATATGTCAACTCACACAACCCTATCACCCCCTAAAGGGTGCTTATGTTTTTTCCTTTTTTGAGTCTTAACCAAAGTAGATTTCTCCACTATTGGCTATAAATCCCTGGTAGTTATATGTTGAGTATCTTGGGGGTAGATTCTTCCCTCCCCTTCCATTGTGAATATTATAATTTTTGGCAACTAACTCAGCTTGTCTACTACACTTAAAGTTATTAGTAAGGGATTATGTTCGGTATGGAAAATGATAAACTCCTTCAAGAGGCCTCCCAACCTTTAGAACAAAGGATTTATGTATCTCAAGGATAATGGGGGAGGGCTATCAATGCACACTACCGTTGAATGTTGTTTTCATCACAATTCATATTTGATTATAGTGGGTTAGAATGCTTGGCATTAGTTTTTCCCACTTAGGTCATTCCCTCCTTTCGAAGAGGGGAGGCATGATAGCTAAAGGCACTATTGCAATAAAATGAAAGAGTGACTCTAGTGTTTTGGTCACCCAATAAAGGGGAAAGCATAGGCCTATCACTTTGCAAACACAAAATACATTGTGTTCTTTAACCTTTTAATTAAATTTGATGCCAAATTTAATCAAAGGAAAATAAATCCAGCCCCTGCAAATATCGTTAGTAGTTTTAGATATGTCTTTGACAACATATAGAGTATTTTCAAAATAGAAAGTTAGAAACCAATCGTCCAAATTTTTTTTTTTTGCAAATAAAGGTGTATGCACTAAAATAGAGAGCATATGCACTAAAATATTTAGTATATGAACTATTAAAAACATTCAATGCTCTATTCTAGAAAATAGAAAAAGGAAATCAAATTATCTATATGCACTAAAATGAGAGGTAAATGTGTTGGTATGGGTTGCATATGTGCTATAATATGGCTTTGATGTGCCAAAATTCACCAGCAATGAACTGAAACAAACAGAGGATGCGCTACATCAGAATTCACAAATGAACCTTTTGATGAAACTTACAAAAAAATATTAAAAATGGGGCTAGGCCCCACAGTGGATGCCAATTTATGTGTGTATGTAAATAATGTGAATAAGTAAATCAAACTTATACAACATACCAATGAAACATTATATCAAGGAATTCGAATAACAATCAAATTAATTCAACAATTCGTCAATGGCGTCTCATTATCCTCTATCTCCAAGGATTATTTAAGTCATCTTGCTCTCTGATTGTTGTGTGCATGACTTTCCAAATGACAGCCTAAAGAATGAGAGATTCTTTAAATGCAAGAAATTTTTCCTACTTTACATGATGATGAACTAGTTGTAGATGATATGCAAAGATAATATTGCTGCTATGATATTGCTGTATGAAAATGATATGATGAAAATGCTATAATTAGGAAGCTACTAATGAAAATTCCATGATTAAACTACTTGATGCTAAAATGATAATACTAAAATTCTCACTAAAATGATAATGCTAATTAATATTCTGCAGAGTGAAATTTCTATAAATGCTCAACTCTCTCTCTCTCTCTTTGATGTGTAAATGAGGGCATATTTATAGATTTTCCAATAAATGAGCCTAGGTGGTAAGAATCAATGATCTAGATTTTATCTGGAAAGAGGGACAGTTAAAGATGAAGAGGTTAGAGAAAAAGGGGAGGTGTGTTCTCTTCATGCGAACAAATTGCCAAGTGTTAAGAGGAATAAAATGGAGATGAAGGCCAAGTGTCCCAAATTAGTTGTAATTTATTGATAATAAATCCCAAATTAAATATTAGAAATATTTAATTCTTGAGACACATGATGAGATGGAAGGTGGGAAGAAGTTAGTAGACATGTTCTTAAATTCAAATTTAAATTTCAAATTTAGTAAGAGGAGGTTAATTAAATAAAACAAACTAATTAATTTTTTTCATTTCATTAAGATATGAAGAAAGTGATCTAGGATAGAAAGAATTAGAGAAAAGTTAACTATAGATTTATTTTTTCAATTTATTTATAAGTAGAAGAATTACAAATTATTAATTAAAGAATGTGTATTTAATTAATTCCTCCGACCAAATTTGAGTGTATACATTTATATATCTCAACTCTTCACTTCTAAAATTTAAGTTTACTTAAAATTAAAATGATGTTGAACACTTCATTAGATGTTATGAGTTAAAAAAAAGAATTCTTGTGTTTTTAGATCATGTTAGAGAGCATCTATGAGAATTCTAGGGTTATCATTTATAAGGAATCTATTGTACCATCCTAAAATCATGCATTAGATAATTATCATATGAAATAGTGAAAAAGAGGGTGCTTCCACTAAGGTTTTAGGACCTAGAGCAACAATCTTTTCCACACTTCATTCAAGAAAAAATCCTTGATATTCCAATGCAAAGGATATTGAAAACTGACAAAGGGAATGTTCTAGGGGATGGAATGATAAGAAATGAGGGATTCAACACCATGTTTAGAATAGGAAAAAATAATGCAATGAAGAATGAAATGCAAAACCTTAATTTGATGAAATTCTTCAAAGAATGACCTAGAAATGCAAACAAACAACAATAGAAAAGTGTAAAAAATGGAAATGTGGACCTAGGAAACTGGAGAAGGTAGAATGGAGGCCATGAATCCTGGAAAATTAATTGTTGAAGGCAACTAGGACTCATACGCCAAGCTCGTTGAATTAGTCTAGTTTTAGGAAAACTATGTCAAAACAAGTTTCAGATAAATGGGTACTCAAATATGTAAAAATATCCGACAAATATGTAATATGAAACTCATTCACCAATAGTGGATAATCAACCCACTTCTGAATTTCTAGAAATTCAAAGTTGGATTTTGCAGCTCTTAGTCTTCTCTTTTGTTCTTGATTTAGATTCGGGTCTGAAATTACCAAATTCTGCTTGCAGGTCTTCTCCAAGCTCCTCCAACGTTTGTTCAAAATCTTGAAACCTTTGGCTTGCTCTGACAACTTGATAACAACTTTTCCAATCTTTCTCCTTTATAAATATGCAACCTAGACTTGCAAATCACATACGAAGAGAGGGAGAAATGGTTGTGGGGTTAGAGAATAGGGGTTTTCCTCAATCAAACCCCTTGTTGGTAATTAAACCTTAAAATGAAAGAAAATGTAAAGGATATTGATGAATGAACAAAAGATGATGTTGCAACTCACCAAACCCTTGCAATACAATGTTGCAATTATGCTCGAAATGGCTACAATGGATGTGGTTCTTAATTATTGCTTGAAGGAGATAGATCTTGAATGCAAATGTTTCTTGGATCATGAACTCTACATCACAATTGTGAGCACCATAACAAGCATGAAGGATGTGATATTTGACATGATTATTGATGCTTGAAGAATGCTCTTGAAAGCTAGATAATCCGCCCTTGGAACCTTGAATTCTCTTGCTCAAATACTCTTGTGAACTCAATTCGCTATAAGAATAACTTGAATGCTTCCTAGAATGTTAGGATTAAAGTGAGAGAAAGAACCTTTTATTTATACTCAATTATGCAAGAATTCTTGAAATTACAACACTGCAAGCCGACATTGGATCTTGGAGAATAAACTCTTGCCAAAGATTTAAGACAAATTTTATTTTTGAGTTAAAGGGGACTCATAAACCACCTTGGGCCAATGGATCCCACCTAAGGGGACTCATTCGCCCAAAATGGTGAATGAGCCCCACCTTAGGAAATTAAGGTGGGTTTTGAGGGATTTGATTTTTTAAATGCCATTTGTCTGGATTATCCTAAAAAATACACATAAATAAGGTTTATGGATGCAAAAAGGGTACATTTAATGACAAGCCTAGAGGAATGTGAAAGTGTGTTACAACACTTTACAACACACCAAATAAGGTAGGGCTAAGAGAAATTATGATTGAAAGAATGTTAATTATGCTTAAAAATCCTAGTCTAAAAGTGTGAAAGTGTATTACAACACTTTACAACACTTTTGCAAGGCATCATTAAATAAATTAGTTCACAAGGGCCCAAGACCTAATGTGAATATTTTATCCACATTAAAACACTAAATCAAGGCCACACTAAGCGAAAATCCCCAAGGATCTAAACAAGTGCAGAAAGGCTAAGGACCCTTTTTCGATATTACATTTAGCCCCCGCTTTAGTGAGAGGATAAAGTTGCTTCAAAATCACACTAAAGTAGAAAAAAACGCATCAAGGGGGTGTTCCAATGTACCAATGCTAGCAAGATGAGACGACAATGATTAAGAGGGATGATCAATCCCTCGAGATCAAGATCTCATGGAAAACCAACACAAACACAAAGGAACACACATGAAAATGATATAAAGTACATCGACAAGTCCAATCATTCACTTACAAAGATGCAAAAGAATAAAGGAGAAATAAAGAACAAGCTTCGATCGTTTGTCCAATGTGAGGTGGATTAGATCTAGGTTGTTTGTCCGAGAAATTCATACTCACTTTGAGGCAATGAAACTCATAGTTGTCCACCGAGTGAGAAGTCCTAAAAGAGGTAGAAACATACACTCATGGTTGATATGTACCACAAATGCAAGCGGCTATGGGGAAATTCATGCTACTATTTGGGCTTCCCGCTCAAACCATACCAAAGTTATACCTCATGATAACATTAATAAGGTGCCACACAAAAATGATTTGGTTTTCGAGCTTCATGAGACAAATAAAATTTCGTATGCTTGGAGCTCATGAAAAAACAGGATGGATCCAATCATGCAAGTTGTGTTATGCAAGGTGTTCGTATAGACAAATGTAACATATGAAATTTTCAAATAATTATTTCTTAGTTGATGTGAGATCTTTAAGTTATTGAACATTGTGTCTCATGTCTCCAAGTGAGGACCAATCAAAGAATATAAGATTCGCAACTTAGTGGATCCAATGTATCACATCAACCCACTAAGCGAAATGTAATATGCTAAGAGAGATCATGCTCATGAAGGACATCACACCTAATGTCATCCAGAAAGTGAAAAAGACATTGTATGAAGCAAGAAGGGCTACACTAAGAACCATGAAAATAAAAAATGCAAAAATAATTAATGCCAACATATGCTCCCACTTTAAAGTAGTTACTAAACACCATGTTGTGAGAAATTAATTTAAAGTAGAAAATGAAAAATGCTAACAAGAAGAAAGACATGAGATCCAACTTGGAAAACCCTATGCCAGTTCACCTGTTTCTGAGTAAGGCTTCATCATGTGAGAGAAAAAGAGAACAGAGGGGTCACCCCCAAAATGAAAACACCAAACATATAAGGGATCTATGGATTTGGTGATCAATATGTGTTTTTCCACAATAATTTTAAGGAGTTCAAAACTATCAGCATCCCCCCAATACACATAGAACTAGAAGAATGACACAAAGAGAGTGGAAAAAAAGAAAAAACTCCTTGGTCAAAATGGAAGAGACCTAGGGTGTCTCGATTCCTTGCATCATCCCCAAAATGAAAACACAAAAATAAGAAAGAAAAGGATAAAGATTACATGAAAAGGTAAAAGAAAAGAAAGTCTTTTGGGTCAACATAAAGGTGACATAAATGTCTCAATGCCTTAAGTCATCCCTGAAAGGAAAACACAAGCAAAAATGATGCACAACAAAGAGAAGAATGGAGGTACAAATAGAGGAATGTTACAAAGGATCACATTACACACATGCAATCACAAAAAATAAAATGAAAAAGAGATAATGCAAAAGACTAGTAAGGCAAATATGAGTTAACCTACAACAAATTCATCCACCTCTCAATCTTATTTTGTATAAGCGGAAGGTGAATGATGAAGCGAAGGGACAATGAGAAATGCATTACAAGGACAAGGATAACAACTTCTTGCCCCCATTGAGTGTGAGACAAGAATGAGTTGAGATAAATGATTAGAAAAGGGTTATGTAATAGTGAGAAGAGGATTTTCTACAACTATTACATGACAAGGGGTAGAGCAATGCTAGGAAATCACACAATGAAAATCATTGCCATCAAAGTGAAAGTTCTTTAATATTAATAGGAATGTATGACACTCTTCGGTACTATGTCAAAGAACAAGGTGATATGTGCAATGTGGTACCTTATCAGATCCTTAGTATATAGGATTAATATATTCATAGGAGGCAATGTTATGAATCATTTGTTGAGAAGCAATTGCAGTTTTCGTTCAATTTCAAGTGGTGGATGAGGGGGTTGCAATTTTTGTAACTTGTAAGGTATTTTGCGTTTGCTAGATTCACCAACTTCTCTAGTTGAAGGTTGAGTAGGAGGACCTAAGTAGATCCTCTCATCCTTGTCACTGTTAGGAATTATTGGGTGTTCTTTAGTAAGAAGAACATTCATATCGGGATGATGATCTAAGATAACCATACCATCGCTATGAATTCTTAGATATTCTTTAGGAATATGTTCATTGCGAGGGGGATCTTGGTAACCTATTACCTTGGTATTTTCCTCATTTGATGTTTGTTCTAGAAGTTGATTAATTTTGCGTTCACTTATTATATCACACCCTTGTTTTCTTAAGATTGTGAATCATTTTCCATATGTTTCTTGAAGATTAATGGAAGTGTTGGTGACCTTGTTGTTATAAAAGGAGGTATTGTTTTCTTGTTTATAGGGACCAAATTCACATATTATAGGAAACTTAGGTTTAAATTTTGTTTCAAGATGCAAATAACCAAAAATCTCAAGAGGTGGTATGGTAGGAGGTTTTGGCTCATTCATGGATGGGTAAAAGGATGTGTTAGCCTGAAGATTGTTAAGAAAATCATTTAAGAACCTTTTCATGTTGTCATCATCTTGTTCAATGATGTTAATATCATGAGGAGGAAATGCATTAGGATTTGAGTGAACATGAGAAAGTTCAATGTCATTAGGGTCATTTCCGAAGGCACAACTTGACACATCTACTAAGTATATTAAGGACATCCAATTTTTTTCAAAGCACATATCCATGATGAAAATTTGAGATTCTAAACAATGCAACAATATTGTGAATGCAATTTTTTTTTTAAGCAATACACAAGATGAATGAATGTAAGCTAAAATACAAAATGTGGAAACTAAAACACAAAGACTATAACAGAAAATAGAAACCTAGAGTCTACACTGTAAATGCCAGAAAATACAATACAAAATATGGAAAGGGATTGGTTTGCCCAACGTGGTAAATGAGTCCAAGTATTGATTTTTTTTTTTTTAAACATAATTTTTGAATTTAATTTGGTGATTTTTATGTTTTTTGATGCAAATATAAGATGCAAATGTAGAATTTTATTGATTCTCAATAAAATTAACTGCAATAATGCAAGCTAAATGAGCTTTTCACTAATGCAAAAATTGAAACCCTAGAATGCAAATTAAGCAATGCAAAATTGAATCCAATGTTAATGCAAGCTAAATATAGGATGTAAATGCACTCCAAATAAGAATTGTGATGCTCTAAATGCAGGTTCACCAAAATGAAATGGTAAGAAAAAGGTATGCTTCCACCAGAGTTCTAGGATCTAGGCAAGCAATCTTTTTCACACTTCATTCAAGAACAAATCCTTGAGATTCCAACGTAAAGGAGATTTAAATTTCAGAAAGGGAATGTTCTAGGGGATGGAATGATAAGAAATGAGGGGTTCACCACCAAGTTTGGACTTGGAAAATACAATGCAATGAAGGATGAAATGCAAAACCCTAATTTGATGGAATGCTTCAAAGAATGACCTAGAAATGAAAACAAACATCAATAGAAATTTTAAAAACTAGAAATGTGCACCTGGGATCCTAGAGAAAGCAGAATGGAGGCCTAGAATGCTAGAAATTCACCATTGAATCTAAACCACAAATTTTGGGGGAAAAGAGGTGTTATTTAGCACTTCTAGGGTTTTCACCTAAAAGGAGAGAGTTCTTTTACACCCAAAATCTAAGGGGTTCATTCAAGACTAAGTGTTAATGTGTGTGGAATGTGTCGAAATTCTAAAAACTATTGAATGAAAACTAATGAAATGAAAAAAGGTATTGAAAACACTATGTAAAATGACCTAAAATGTATGCAAACTACAGTAGAACTTGAGGAAACAAAAGGGGTGCACCTAGATATTGAAGTGTGTTGAAGAGGAGTTCAAGAATCTTCTAGATTCTACTATTGAAAGCCACTAGGACACTTATGCCAAGCTGGGAAAATTAGTCATGCTTCAAGGAGACTCTGCTAGAACATGTTTTTGATTAAATGGGTGTCCAGATCTGCAAAAACCACTTTTCAAGCCTAGCAGTGGGACTAATTTTCCAATCATGGTGACTTAGTCCATATGTATATTTTGGGAATCTTGAAGTTGGAATTTGTAGCTCTCCACCTATATTGTTGCTTTTGATAGAAATCTAGATCCGAATCTTTAGATTTTGACCTGTAGGTTGTCTTCAAGCTTCCTTTAGGGCTTTTTTGACTTCGAAAGTTGTTGATGGGATGCTGACACCTCTTACAACCTTTCTCTTTCACAAATATGCATATAAGACCCACAAAACACACATGGAAAGAGGGGGAAAAGGGTTAGGGTTAGAAAATAGGGGTTTTCCTTAGTCAAACCCCATTTTGGTAATCAAACCCTAGAAAATGAAATGAAATGTAAAGGGAAAGACTATTGAAAAACATGCAAGTGCCACAACTCACCAAGCCCTTGATTTAGAAGTCTAAAGATATGCAAGTAATCAGCTCCAATGGATGAATGCCTGATTACTGGAGGATTGGTTGAGAAAAATGAGATTTGTTGAGTTAGAGGATGAAAATGAGGGGAAAACCCTTTATTTATACATTAATTTCCCTAATTTACCAAAAATACCTCATGACAGGCCGACCTTAGCATTTAGAGGACAATATCCCGATAGAAATTTGAAATAGTCTTGATTTTTAAGCTTGATGTGACTAAGTCACCCAAGGTGGTGACTTGATCCCACAAGGGAAATTTTGCTAATTGTCAAGAATTAAGGTGTAATTAATGATGCTTAACGAGAGTGTCCTCTGAAACACACTTAAGTAGGGCCTATATGTGTATTAAGGGGTCTTTTTTGCATAAGAAAGGGTCAAATTATTGATGAAAAGCCTAGGAAAGTGTGAGAGTTTGTTACAATTCTTTACAACACTTTGAAATAAGGCTTGATAAGCAATAAAAAAGAGTTTTTTTAGGTGAATTGTAATAGAGAGGTCCTAGAAAAGTGTAAAAGTGGGTTAGAACACTTCACAATACCTTTGCAAGACATCATTAGGTTTTTGTTGATTTACAGGCATTCAAGGCTGAATGTGAATGTGTTGGACACATTACAACATTAAATCTAGGAAAAATCAGACCAATATCCATAGGAAAGGCCCAAATGAGTGAAAAATGTCAAGGATACATTTTTTGTTACATATTTAGCACCCACTTTACTGAGAGGATGAACTTACTTTAAACTTGCACTAAAGTAGCTCTACGTGCATAACAAGAGGCATCCAAATGCATGCATGTTAGCAAGATGAGACAAAAATAATCAAGAGGGATGATCAAGCCCCTAGGATCAAGATCCCATGGCAAACCAAACATGAATACAAAGGAACACACAAGAAATTGATGTGATAGAATGAAAGGGTATGTGCAGAATCATGATAGGCCAAAAAGTGGTGATATGATGGGTATGTGTAGGGTATGTGGCTAATGACTATTTTTTTACCTAAAATTGATGAAACAAAAAGGTTTTTTAAAGGAGATTCTTAGCTCTCCACTAATATAAATTATGCTTTACTTTGAATTTAATAAATACTTATTATTTATTTTCTATTTGAATTATGACTAAAATCCTGATTGATAGACTGATTGAAAAACATCTATAGATTTCAAACGGTATCACATTTTTTTAATCTGAAACATGGATCACATTTTATGCTTCGCATACTATAGGATTTAAAAAATATATGAATTTCATGAAGTTTTGATCAAGTTAAGGTGGTTAGACATACAATTTTTTATATTTTTTAATAGTTGTAATAAAAAAAGTCATAATTAATTATTTACTTGGAAAACAATTACAAAAAAATATGCGTCACAATGAGACATGAGTCCTCTACTTATAGATATAATCTTATAAAAAAAATATTATCAGTTTATTCTGGTTAGGGTGGTTAGACAAACACCACCTTCTTATTTTTTCCTCGAAATTTAAGTGCTACTACATTGAAATTTCAAATTTTTACCAAATAGATTTTTTTCTTTTAAAGAAACCTATTAGTTTAGAAGCTACATTAAATTTTCTATAGATTCTATTCTTACATATTTTTGAAATAATATAGATAACCTATTCAAATTTTTACGTCATGTTGCCTAACTCTGATTTTTTTGAATTTTTTGCCACTTAAGGGCCTAGTTTTTCCATGATGATCCTGCACATACCCAAAAAGAGAGGGAAAGTTGGATTAAGCTTGAACTATTTGTCTGTACCTAGTTGTGGATCAGATCTAGGACGTTTGTCCAAAAATATGTATACTCACTCTGAGGTGACAAAACTCATGGCTGTCTATTGGGTGAGAAGGCCAAAAAGGTGAAAAAAATACACCCATCACTGGTATGCACTCACACACACTCATAAGTGGCTATGCGGAAATTCATGCAACTAATTGGGCTTCCCTCTTAACCATACCAGAGTTATAACTCCTAATAACTTTAATAAGGCGCCACAAAAGACAAGGTTTAGAGCTTCATGAGATAAGCAAGGCTTTGAATGCTTGGATCTCATGATTAAGCGCAAGATGGCACCACATGTATGCAAGCTATGTTATGCAAGGTGAACATATATGAAAAATGAAAAATGAAAAATGTGAAATGAAAAATAATGTTCAAAGGAGTCTTTCATAGTTCATGTGAGGTCTTCAACTTAGGGAACATTGTGTCTAATGTCTCCAAGAGAGGACCAATCAAAGAGTAGAAAATTATCGACTTAGGGGATGTAGTGTGTCGCATAAAGCCACTAAGAGGAATGTAATATCCTAAGATAGATCACTTTCATGAAGGACATTACACCCAATGTCATCCACAAAGTGACAAACATGTCCTATGAAATAATAAGGCTGCACTAAGAACCAAGAGAAAGAAAAATGCAAAAAGTAAATAATGCCAATGTATGCCCTGATTTTGAAGGAATTGTGAAACATCGTACTATGAAAAATGAAAAAATAAAGAAAAAGGCATGAGAGCCAACTAGGAAAGCCCCTATTCCAAGTCATATGTTTCTGAGGGAGGATGCATCATGTAAAGAGAAAGGAAAGAGAAAAGGGAAAGGGCTAGCCCCAAAAATGAAAATGCCAAACACATAAGGGATTGATGGATCTGTGATCAGTATGTTCCTTGTTGGAATGGTTTTTTAGAGAGCTCAGAACTGTCATCATCCCCCAAATACATAAAACTAGAAGAATGACACAAAGAGAGTGAAAAAAGAGAAAGAATCATTTTGGGTCAACATGGAAGAGACATGGGGTGTCTCGATGCTTTGCATCATCCCCAAAAGGACAACAAAATCCAAAATAAAAATACAAAGGAAAAGAGCCTTTTGGGTCAACATGAAAGGGACATTTTAGTCTGAATGCCTTGCATCTTCCCCAAAAGGAAGGAAAAAATCAAATTAAAAAGAAAAAGAAAAAGAGCCTTTTGGGTCAACAAGAAAGGGACATTATGATCTCAATGCCTTGCATCATCCGCAAAAGGAGAACACAAGAAAAAGAAAAAGAGAAAGGCGACATTTTGGGTCAACATGAAAGGGACATTTCGATCTCAATGCCTCACATCATCCCCAAAGGGAGGTGAAAAGTGAAAAGGGAAAAAGAAAAAGAAATGCACGACATATGGAAGAATGAAGGTGCAATTAGAGGAATGCCATAGAGAGAGGAAAAATGAAACAGAATAGTATGAGGGAGCACGTTACACACATACACAAAAGAAAAAGGAAAATGAAGAAAGACTAGTAAGGAAAATGCAAGTCAACCATCTAACAAGTCATCTGCCTCCCAATCTCAGTTGGTATAAGTGGGAGGTGAATAACATAGCTAAGGGATAAGGAAAAAATTCATTACTAGGATAGGGCTAGCAATTTATTGCCCCCACTGAGTGCAAGGAAAGAATGAGTCGAGTTAGGTAATGGGAATGATCATGTAATAGTGAGAAGATAATTTTCTACAACCATTACATGAGAAGGTATGTTATAGTAGTTTATGGGTTGAGGGGATAGCAATTATTGACATCGAATTGATACTTTCTCAGTATTTCATTTAATTGACAACATTCATTGCTTCTATGTCCAAGAACATGGTCATACGAAAAATGTGAAACATTAGTATCTTTAGGAAATATCACCAACCTATTCCTAGGTGGCAATATAATGAGTTCTTTGTTTAGAATTATTTGCAATTTCCTTTCACATTTAGGTGGTGGGTGTAGAGGGAACTTAAGTTTTTGTAATTTTTAAGGCCTCTTGTGTCTACTAGATTTACCTTATTCATGAATAGAAGGAATGAGAGGACCCACTGGGATCCTAGCTTCCTTATTATTTTTGGTGAAGGGTTGTTCTCAAGGAAGAAGGATGTTCAAATTAGGGGGAGAATCATTTATATTACTGTCCCATCATCACAAAGCCTTAGATATTCTGTAGGAGGCTATCTATTATGAGGGGGATCTTGATAAGCTATCCCCTTGGTGTTATCATCTGGGTGATAGTTGTTCATAAAATTGGTGTATTTCATGTTCAGTTGCTGTGTTACCTCCTTGTTTGCTAAAAATGGTAAAACCTTTTCCATAGGTTTTTTTAAGGTTGATTGGAGTATTTGTCACTTGGTTATCATAAAATGGTTGAGTGGTTGCATGCTGAGAAGAACTAAGTTCACCTTGTGTAGGAAACATAGGTTCTTTGTGTATTTCAGGATATAGGTAACCAAATGTCTCCTGAGGTGATATGCCAGGAAGTTCTTGAGATGTCTTGGATGGATAGAAGGATGTATTAGCTTCAAGTTTGTCAAGGAAATCATTGAGAAACCTATTCATGCTAGCATCATCTTCTCCAATGATGTCAACATCACGAGGAGGACACGCATTAGGAGTTGATTGAGCATGAGTGTGTTCAAGGTCATTAGGATCCATTCCAAAGGCACAACTTGACATGTCAACTAAGGATTTAAATGACTTCCAAAACCTTTTGAAAGATATAGCCATAATGCAAGTGAATGAAAGCAAACCAAATTGCAAGAAACAACAAATCTAGAAAAAGTAATAGAGATGCAATAACAAAAAATAGTAATGGAGAGAATGTTCAGAAAATAATAGAAATTACAATGCAAAATGTGTAGTTGGACTAAATCGCCTAGTGTGGCGAATTAGTCCCAATAGTGATTTGTTTAGATTTTTTTTTAAATTAAATGATTTTATGATTTTTAGGCTTTTCTAATGCAGATACATAATGAAAATGCAATTTTTTTGGAATTTTTGAATGAAATGCAATGCAAAAATGCAAGCTTTATGAGCTTTTCACTAAGACAAATTAAAAAACCCTAGAATGCAAAACCATAATGCAATGTTGATGCAATATTTTCCTAGGATGCAAATGCTCTTGAAATCAGAAGTAAGAATGTGTTCTAAAGGTAGGTTCACCAAAATGAATCACAAATTTTGGGGAAAAGAGGAGCTCTCTAACACTTCTAGGGTTTTCACCGAAAAGGAGAGAGTTCTTCCACACCCAAAATCTGAGGGGTTCATTCAAGAGTAAGTGTTAATATGTGTGGAACATGTCTAAATGCTGAATTTTTTTGAAAGAAACTAACTATCAAATGCAAACTCATAAAATTTAAAAAGGTATTGAAAATATTATGTAAAATGACCTAAAATGTATTGAAATTGTAATAGAACTTCAAGAAATAGAAGGGGTGCACCTGGAAACTGATGTGTGATGAATAGGAGCTATAGAATCTTCTATATTCTGTTGTTGAAGGCCACTCGGACACTTACGCCAAGCTAGGTGACTTAGTCCTACTTCGGTGAGACTCTATCGGAATACGTTTAAGGGAAATGGGTGTCCAAATATTCAAAAACCACTTTTTTAGGCCTTGAAGTGGGACTAATTCACCAATGATGGCAACTTAGTCCACCTATAGCTTTCAAGAATCTCGAAGTTGGACTCTTCATCTCTCCACCTATACTTCTACTTATGACAGAAATCTAGATCTGAATATTTAGATTTTGACTTGTAGGTTGTCTCCAAGCTTCCTTTAGGGTTTTATTGGCTTTGAATGATGTTTATGGGATTTTGACACCTCTTAACACCTTTCTCTTTCACAAATCTTCATACAAGACTTGAAAAACACACATGCAAAGAGGGGAAAAAGGGTTATGGTTAGAGGATACGGGTTTTCTTTAGTCAAAACCCATTTTGTTAATCAAACCCTAGAAAATGAAATGAAATATAAAGGGAAAGATGATTGAACAAAATAAAAGTGTCACAACTCACCAAGCTCTTGATGTATAATTTTGAAGATATGAAAGTAATCAAATCTAATGGATGAATGCTTGAAGTGCTTAGAGTGCTTCAATGCTTGATTGCTTGAGAATTGCTTGAGAAGAATGAGAGTTGTTGAGTTAGAGAATGAAAATGAGGGGAAAACCCTTTATTTATACATGTTTTCCCTAATTTCTTGAAAATACCACATCACAAACTGACCTTAGGGTTTACAGGATAATATCCTACCAGAAATTTGAAATAATTTTGATTTTTAAGCCTGATGGGACTAAGTCACCCAAGGTGGCGACTTGGTCCCACTAGGGCAATTTTGCTAATTGTCAAGAATTAAAGTGTAATTAATGATGATTATTGTCCTACGAAACACACTTAAGTAGTGTCTATAAGTGCATTAAGGGGCCATTTTTACATAAGAAAGGGTCAAATTATTGATGACAATCCTAGGAAAGTGGGAGAGTTTGTTACAACTCTTTACAACACTTTGAAATAAGGCTTGATAAGTAATAAAAAAGAGTTTGTTTAGGTAAATTGTAATAGAAAGGTCCTAGAAAAGTGTAAAAGTGGGTTACAACACTTCACAACACCTTTGCAAGACATCATTAGTTTTTTGTTGATTTACAAGTAGTCAAGGCCTAATGTGAATGTGTTGGACACATTACAACATTAAATCTAGGAAAAATCAAACCAATATCCATAGGAAAGGCTCGGATGAGTGAAAATGTCAAGGATACATTTTTTCGCAATACAAAAGCAAACTAGGACTCATACACCAAGCTAGGTGAATCAATCTAGTTTTGGGAAAACTATGTTGGAATAGGTTTCAAAGAAATGGGTACTTAGATTTGCAAAAATTATCTGACAGACAGGTATAGTGGGACTCATTTTCCAATAGTGGTGAATTAGTCCACATTTGGATTTCTGGAAATTTAAAGTTGGATTTTGTAGCTCCCAGTCTACTCTTTTGTTCTTGATTTAGATCTGGGTCTGAAACTAACAAATTCTTCCTATAGGTCTTCTCAAATCTTCTCCAAGGTTTGTTCACAATATTGCAAACTTTGACTTTCTTTGACAACTTGATGACAACTTTTCCAATCTTTCTCTTTTATAAATCTACAACCTAGACCTACAAATCACATATGAAGAGAGGGAAAAATGGTTGTGGGGTTAGAGAATAGGGGTTTTCCTTGGTCAAACTCCTTGTTGGTAATTAAACCTTGAAATGAAAGAAAATGTAAAGGATATTGATGAATGAGCAAAATATGATGTTGCAAATCACCAAAACCTTGCAATAAAGTGTCATAATTATGCTTGAAATGGATACAATGGATGTGGTTCTTGATTCTTGCTTAGAGGAGATAGATCTTGAATGCAAAGCTTGCTTGGATCATGAACTCTACATCACAATTGTGAGCACAATAACAAACATGAAGGATGTGATCTTTTAGATGATTATTGATGCTTGAAAAATTCTCTTGAAGGCTTGATAATCTTCCCTTGAAACCTTGAATGGTCTTGCTCAAATTCTCTTGTGAGCTCAATTCGCTATAAGGATGACTTGAATGCTTGCTAAAATGCTAGGATTAAAATGAGAGAAAGAACCTTGTATTTATACTCAATTATGCAAGAATTCTTGAAATTACAAAACTGCAAGCCAACATTGGATCTTTGAAAATTAAATCTGCCAAAGATTTAAATTAAATTTGATTTTTGAGTTAAAGGGGACTCATTCATGACCCAGGATTATCCTAAAAAATACACATAAGTAAGGTTTGTGAATGTAAAAAGAGGTCAATTAAAGCATAAGAGAACCCAATCATTAATGACAAGCCTAGAGGAATGTGAAAGTGTGTTACAACACTTTACAACACAACAAATAAGGCAAGGCTAAGAAAATTTGTTATGGAAAGAATGTTAATAATGCTTAGAAATCCTAGAAAAGTGTGAAACTATGTTACAACACTTTACAAGACCTTTGCAAGGCATCATTAAAATACATTAGTTCACAAGGGCCCAAGACCTAATGTGAATTTGCTATCTACATTGCAACACTAAATTAAGGCCACACTAAGCCAAAATCCACAAGAAGAAGCTAAACAAGCGCAAAAAAAGCTAAGGACCCTTTTTTCGACATTACATCATAACACATCATCCCAAGCATATTGAATGCCTACTTGTTATCATTTAAAATAATTCATTTAGAGCCATATCAATGGTTCACAAAGGGTTTTGACTTAAGAGAACACAACCCTTATAAATTGGTAGATTCCTTGAATGTGTGTGTACACCACATATCCCACTACAAGAAAACATCATAAGTTGAAGCGATTGAATCCTATGAGTCTACACTCTTTTAAATTAGATTTGATATTATTATTGATTTGCATAGAGGTTTGAGTCCCCATATATAGATTTAAATATAGGTGAAGTGTATTTGTAATCAACAATCAAGAGTACAAAAATTTCAAACTTTAACAAATGTATTAGATAGACAAAAGTTTCTCTAAATAAATAAAAATCAAATACCTTTATAATTAAATTATGTAATTTTCAAAATTTAGTTATTTGTTTTTTATAGTCAATTTGAAGTTTATGAACTTGACTAATCGAAAAATATTTTATTATATTTAATTAACCTAAAGGACTCTTTGTTATGAATCTTTCCCATATAAAAAACTTCGTTAGCACATCAAGCTTTCATTAGTCTTTACAACCAGTCCAGTAAAGGGTAAAAAGTTGAAGCGTTTTTAATATTGATTAACGATATAAAACCATTATCAAATTTAGGAATTTTACAATAAGCTTTCCAGCTGCAAACATTTCGAAGCAGGATTATAGCTTAATTTTATTTCTCGCACCAAGGTTTGCATCATATTGCAAACCACATACAATACTGACTTCATCACCTCAGTCGAAGCCAAATTTATATAATGGAGAATACATAATACACTTGGACAAATACTGAATGAGATCAAATCCTATAGTAAATGTATACGTACGTACTAGATAGAGTGGTATCATGCAGAGTTGTCATGTCTAAGTAAGAGGTGGGCAAGTAAATCCAGCAGGAGGGGTGAGGCCACACTGAACAAAGAGTTCAAGAGCGATGGGAAGGATGATATTGACGTTCAGAAGCTTAAGCCGAATAGTTGTGCATAAACACAGGCCTGCTTCCACTGCCAAAACGCCTGTCAGAACAGGACAGCACGTGTTGACAGCAGGATCTCCAATGGTAAGATTTACCAGCCCCGCAAGCACATCCACACACACTCCTAATTGCAGTGCATTTAGCGGACAGCTTGTTGAGTTCCCCCCGCTTGATGAACCTGGCGGTGGAGGCGGGGAAGGAGAAGATGAAGATGAGGGAGGTGGAGGGTGATGCCCTGCTTCCACTGGAGAACCCATGCTCATCACCAAGCAGATCATACCCATTGCAACCAATACTGCCCCGTTTCTCATCTTCGCCTTTTCTTAATTATCTGAAGCAAAAGAAGAAAAAAATCAGAACCCACAAGAAATGCTGCAAGTTTAGGCTTGGAGAAGGAACTGCTGAGTCGTGGTGATTTTATAGCCTCTGTGATCTCAGTCATCAATTATGAAACTCTGTGCACCCGTGAACGATTTCACAACGTCAAACCCGTACGTGATACAGTGACCACCTTGTATTATTCAATTTATTATAAAAATGTGGGCCTGAGAATCGACGCTAATATGAAATAATTTCCATTGGCCTTGTCAAGTCCAATCGCTTCCACATTACGGCACATGCCACCCTTACATGCCCTCAGGGTCAGCAAGTTATCTCTGTTGTTAATTGTGCAGTTTAATTACTTTTGAGGTGTAATTGTTCTGAGAGGCATTTTACAATGGTACCAAGTAGTGATCTATGAGTTTTTTTTTTTTTTCAATTACAATATTATTTAATAATATATATTTTTGGACAATTTTAAATTGGCATTTAACATATCTACATTAATTATAATAATAGTCCGAAATGGAATGTAATGATGTGAATTTGCTAGCAAAATAATATAATATACAATTCAAATAAAAAATTAACAATTATATAGAAATACTTCATGATTATGTTGAATAAAATAATTATATTCTTTAATAAAGATAATTGTAAATAATAATTTTAAAAGAATTATATAATTAAATATACATTAAATATTTTTTATTTTTTATTTATATTAAAAAAACAAATATACATTGTTCATATAAGTACATAAGTATTGTATCAAATCTAATCAATATGTTCTATTTAATATAAAAATATTAGCATATTTGATTTTTGAAAATTTTATATAAAAGATTTCAAATCACATTTTTCATTTTGATAACAGGTTTCTGCAATCTAATCTAGAAACATTTAGCAATAATATTTCTTCTTTTATTAGATATTTTATTAAAGCGTGATATAAAAAAATAATTTGTCAACATTCTAAAAAGTTCTTATACCAATAGATATATTGGTAATTAAAATTAGCATAAAAGATATCTTCTGTAAAACCATTCTTAAGCATCAAAGTAGTTGGGTTAAAAATAATGGCTCTAGGAAAATTCGTCACAAACAATTCACCGTCGGAAAATTCACCGTCAACAATTCACTACCAAACAATTCATGACAAATTCATCTCGTGGAAAATCCACCATCAGCAATTCATCTCTTTATGTTTTTTTTGGAAACCTTGAGATTTTTTTTGCAAAAGAATAAATAGATGATGAACTGGTGGTGAATTGTTAAAATGAAACCAAAAATAACATATAAAATAAATGCAGTATTATTACTTATAAATGCAGTATTATTACTTATACACGTCAGTAAGGTGAGTGGGTAAAACGATAAACTGTCCTTAAAAATAAGATGCCAGTGATAGAATAGCAAACTGTCATGAAAGTAGCGATAGCCATGGCAAACATTACAATTTTGCAGCGTGATTGTTAAACAAAGTGAAAACAATGTTTCAAATAGAGCAGGAATGGATCCATGATCCATCTGGGATAACGTCCGAGAAACGTAAAAGTTCTTGCATGAGCATAAGAATCTTGTACGTCACCCTTCTGATTTATGCCGAAAAAGACATTATATTTGTATGAACCTTAAAATTTCTTTATAAGACAAAAACTATAAACTGCAGAACTCCTGACAGCCAATAAACATCGTCTCCAACTACACAATTATTCTGTTACACAACGAAATCGATCACGGACGAAGGCGTCGTATTGAGAAAGGAAATATGGATGGTATCCCATCCTCATCATTGAACTGAGAAATCTAAAGTTTGTATTCGTTCAATATACTCATTCCTCCTTGTGGATGACATCTCATATGAGCCAGTAGAATGCCTTGTATTGTAGTTTCAAGAATATATTAAATTACAAATTCCTGGTGCTACACTGCAGCATTTAACAGTTCAGCACATTTAAATGGTATATGACAAATTCATCGTCAGTAATTCATTGTGGAAAAATTCACCGTCATGATAAATTTATCGTCAAATAAAATTCATGGTCAGCAATTCACTGTGAGTTTTTTTTTATATGAATGTTTTTAACATGGTAATATACTCAAAATTGATTTATATAATGTAGTTAATTTTTGGTTGTCATGAATTTCTGATGCTGAATTTTACTTGATGGTGAATTTGTCATAATAGAAATTGCTGGCGATAAATTTTGCTGATGGTTTTTTCCGAAACAGAATATGCATGCAGCGGACAATTAATATCTTTAATTTTCTACCTATTTTAGTTTACCAGAGCTTAAGTCCAGTAAACTTTATTTAGCCTTTCAAATATATAATTGATTGGAGAAATGTAATTAAGATTTTGAGTTGTACTTGAAGGCTAATGCTTTATGAATTCTGCCCTTGAGTTTTGCGCTTTGCCTTTGTGTTTCTTGGCTTGATATGGTTGAATCAATTTTGCTACGAATGGCCCATGTGTACCTCATTGTTAGTTTCCTCGCCTATGAGTGAACTCTTTTAAGTTTCATACATTGTTCAGCTTTATGTTTGCGTACTTAACATCCTTACTCTAAAGAGCTAATGTTGAATTTAGAAATGTGGCAATAAATGAAAATTAATATTTTAATAATAAGAAAACAATCTGTATTATTATTTTTCAACTATTGAAAAAATGTCTTTTCTAAGCTTCAACAATGCATGTTAAAGGATTTTTCAAAATTCTATTTGTTAATTTTGATCTTTCTATGTCTTTGAGGGTGCTAGTCACCATTCAATTGCAATTTAGATTGCAATTTCATTGATAGAATCTTTCAAAAATGACTTGACAATTTTCTATCCTAGTTTGACATAATAGATTCTGGAACATCATGTAATCATACGTCTTGTTTGGAGAACAAATATGGTGCTCTGTAAGTATAAATGGTCCTGATCCATTCAATCAAATAAACAATATTTTAAAATATATCCACAAACATACAAAATTAATCATTAGCTCTTTGTGTGTTTAGTAGTCTCAATAGTAAGTTCATACTCAAATCTATCCTTTGTCCAATTTGTATTGGTAATGACATCTACAAGCCTGTGTTTTGTGAACAACCATTAGCTACTAGTCATACTTTACATCTTGATACATACCTTGCCACATCTTTCTTCATCTTTAACAAAAAATACTTCTCCTTCACGAAAACTATTGTCTTATTTATACCAAAGTACCAACCAAAACATTTTCTATAATCTCACCTCACGATAATGTCTCTAAGAGACCCACATAGATTATAGAGTTACTTTTATTTAGAAAAATAATCATGTTGTATAAAATACTCATCATGAATAATACTAGTCGCACCTACTCAAAGATTCCTTCTTTGTTCAACAATTATTCCAAAATCTAGATCAAAATCATACCTCTCAAATACTCTTAAACTCAACAAATTTACTCACCATGTTGTTGGAACACAAAAAGTTACTAAGAGGGAGGGGAGAGGGGGGGGGGAGCGGGGCTTGAATCAGTAGATACTAAAACTTAGCCTTCAAAACCTTTGTGGAGATTATTGCTCTTAGCTCTGAGTACTTTATGTATAATAATTCATTAATCCCTTAATGTGCATATTAACTAAACAAACAAAGAGATAGACACACATTCACACAAAATCCCATACACCAAATATACGTAGAAAACCCAAGATGGGAAAAACCACGGTGAGAAATGTTGCTAGGATCTACTATCCTAATCCATCCTCATAAGCAATGAAGTTCAGTTACAATATTCTAGGGCACCAACCCAAGGAAGCATCAACTCCCTAATTTAGGAGCACCAACTCAAAGGAGACATCAATCACCTACTTTGAGCACCAACTTAGTATAAATGAGGCTACAACCTCTTACAAAACTTAAATCTCAAATATGCATATAAATGGTTCTACATAAACTTGAGATACATCAATACATTCAGTACATTATTGCACTTACTGCAACTCACACTCTGTTATTGTGGCTACACACTCAACAACACACACCTCTCCTCTACACTCTCCTCCGCACCTAGAACACTCACTGTTCTATCTTGTTGCATTCCACACCTTTCCCTTTCTGTAGTGTCTCATACATCTACACTCTGTTGAATGCAAACCTAGATGATATTTTGTATTGCAGTCTTTGACTTCCTTGCATGTGCATTCTCTATCTTCTTTTCTACTCTTGCTACTTCCTTACCATCACAACTGCATATTCATAACTCTGTTTTCCCACACTCTATTACTATAGACTCCTCTCTGTACGAGAAGATGTAACCTACACTTCTCTTCTGAACTAATTCAATATTTTGACAATATCCAATTATCTTTTGTCTCAACCGTCCCGTAATCTCTACCTTGAGATTATCTCCACCGTTTAGATCATCTCCAACTTATTGTTAGGGTTTTTTTCACATACTAACTTCACCAGCAAGATTTTGTTACCTCAAGCCACACACACCATTGTCTGGCTCATAATTAAGATATTTGATACAATTTACTAGATATTGCCATATCTTGCATCTAGCTGCCCAAAATTTAATTTTGTTGTAGAGAATTTTCCTTCATTCATTCTCTGTCAAAACCTAGAGCCATATATGCATTCAATGCATTCTCCCATTCATTCAATCTGATTTTATCTTTAAATCTTTTATAAACTGTACTGCTTCTTAAGATCAAATCTTCACTGACATTGGTCATAGGAGTAGTTGGACAAATTAATTATTTCTCCTATGTGGGTTACTAGTCAAAACCCTTATTCACACTATCGTATCCATTGTAAATATTTATCTTTGTATTTGGGTCATCAATCTTCTCTTCACGCCATGATCCAACGTTTCTCATTCATCATCATATCTTTAATACCTTATCGTCAGATGAATCACCTTTGATCCTACAACATTTATCTTCACTGACTGACAATCACTGTTGGATCAATTGAAAAATAATTTGCATCATAGATCTCCTCCATACACTGCTTGCCATACATGGGGTTCACCAAGACATGCATCCAAAGCCTGCTATCACATGATCTCTAACAACAAGCCCACACAAACTTTGTGGGGCTTGCAGGATCTTGCCATTTATGATCCTCATCATCGCCATGCAACTCACAATTGTCAATAATGATGTGAGTTTCTCTATGGAGCAATCACTCTTCACCATCTAGACATGCTAACACATCCATTTTTGGCTCCTATCAAGTGGATGGTCCCCACCGTCCACGTGCCATCCTTGTTAGCACCATGCAACAACCATCACCTATGTGACTTGTCATGCTAGTTAATCACATACCGTAACATGTCACCATTCACCATCATCACCTTTGTTTCTTGCTTGGTCGGGTCCCACCAAATACACTGCGGGCATTGTCAGATCTTCCACATTCAATCTCTGTCATTCACCGCTGCCAACAGCTCATGGAATACATCACCTTCCACTATCTGGCCCAATCATCTTCATCAATGATTATCATTTATTCATGATGGATTAATCTCCACCATTCCTCACTGACCTCATGGGTCTTGATCAAGCCCCACTAAAATCTCAGAAGGGTATGTAGGCACCATCTGATCTCCAAGGGTTGACCTCCACTGTTAATCCAATGAAGAAAAACTATTTTCATGAGCAACTTAGGAAATATTATAGCCGCTCAATATTTGTCGGGTTGGTAAACATAAGATGAAGCCCGACCAGTCATACCCATGACTTCAAAGACATAAGTTAGAACTTATGTTACCTACAACCACTGATACATAGTCAACAACAATATAGAGTTTCTATTCACATCACCGATAAAGCCCTTCTCACACCTTATCACTCCATTTGCTAAGTCGCTAAGTTGATAGGTTATGAAACTCTAGAACCCCATGACATAAGTTAGAAAAACTTGGAACCCAAAGACTTAAGTAATTACTTAATCTTCCTACAACCGCCAAACACAAGTCACCATCGAAATACAACATTTTGAGGATACCATGACTGTAAACGCATTAGAGTTTATGTGTAAACCCTATAATAACCTAAGAGTAGAAATACATCATTTATGGGGGCATCCACCACTTTCTTGACCTATAGAGAACATCACAAGAATGCTCTCAAAAATCCCATATCAAATCTGCCACCTAATTTTCCATCAGATCCACTGCTCTCACACTCATCCTTTGTCATTATGCCAAATAATCTACCCTTTAAGATCAATTCTTGTTACCTTTGATCTCTTCTTTGACATCAATGACATTATTTACATTAATGCCAACATCCTCCTTTACAAATCTTCCTCCTTCATCATGCCAACAATCTCCCTTGCATGATTTAACTCATCACCTTTTTAATACCTTCATGACATCAATGACAACATTATGCGCTTCTGCATAGGATCAACATACTTCTCCTTTGATCCCCTTTTGACATGAATGACAACATATTCAAACAATCACCCCTTTTGTCATTGACGGAAAAAATTTAAATACTCAATGATACCAATTAACCAATTCAACATTTGTACTAGTATCATCTTTACTTTCTACTTCTATTGTTTCTTTCTCCAATGCTCCTCTTTGATCATTTTCTTGACTTTCTCCCCCTTTGACATCAATGGCAAAGGGATCACTCCTCCTAAAATCATTCTCCCTCTTTGATAAGTAGTGCAAAGGGTCTAGTTGTTCTCTAATATCCTCCTTTGAACTGGAAAAGAGACTTACTCCATGTTTGACTAATATTAATTGATGACAATTATTGTTCTTATGCCAGATGTTTCTCTCAAGCTTTACTTCAATAGAAAAACCATTTTATCCAACCACTCTATATCAATTACTTTTAACTAATTCTGGTTGAAGTGACATTATACACTTTGACATGATTAAAGATACTCTAATTCACGCCCTATACCAATCAAGTCTGATATCAAAAGAAGAATTCTCCTTTTTTTCTATATCAGTTCACTTGTATTTCCAATACCAATTGCTGAATATCTAATTCATTTTCTATAATATTTGATATTGTTGTCACCAGTTCTTGATGTCATGTTCTGAAATCAATACTTTGAAGAATAATTGATACTAATTTTTGAAAGCTAACAACACATAGGTCTTCACTAGTGACATATCTTTCTTCATTGTACACTAATCTGAGCATGCTTTCCTTCATGCTCCATACCAAACCATACTCTTAACTACAGTATACATTGATATAAAATCTATATCAGCTCCCCTTGAGACCTTACTCCATTTACTACGTTTACCTGAGCGTACACTTCAGCACAAGCTTTGTACCAACTAAAACATTCATGACCTCAATAGAAGCTCCTCCTTAGACCGTTCTTAGTTCTCTTTGCCGGCATACATAAGAATTCACTCCACAGTTGGCTCAATACCAATTTTCAAATATTTCTCTGATCTCAAATCTACATTTGATACATCTCTCATCTTTGCTAATTTTCATGAACACTTGTAGACCTCCATGCGTTGTACCATGTAGACCATTTCTCTAGCACCATTTTCAACTCCCCCTAAGATCAATATCCTCTCCTTGCAGTCAAGGATCATTTATCTCAAAAGAGCATTTATACCACCTTTTCTTCAATATTTGATACCAAATGTTGATATCAATTGTTGCAGCTAACTATCAACTCTCTATTGATGTTCCTACCCTATGATGAGCATTTCAAAGAACAAGAATGTGACCATACATCTACAACCATCAATTCATTGGAAATTTGTAAAACATGTTTTACCTGACTTGATCTCTTTCTCCATTTCTAGGGATGGATGAACTATCAATTTAGTTCCCCCTGGACTCATGCCCTATCACTAAAACTTAGTGATGTGAGATAGAAGCAACCACATTTGGTGCTTCTTTCTGACCTTTCACTCTCCACAAATTTTTGAGCTTTTTCTCTTTCTTGTCAGCCTTCTTCTAAGGAATATGTGAACCATTGTTCACTTTGGGGGACTTACTTCTCTTCCTTTCATAATGTGCTATAGGTCTTATATAATTTAATCTACAATTCTTGGCTATGTGACCAAAGTTTTCATAATATAAAACATTACATTCATATCAATAGCAGGAGAAAAATAATTTCTATTTACATATTTTGTGTTCCTTCTAGCTACAACTCTACATTCACAAGTTGTATTACCAAATTGATTACAAATGTAACAATAACCATGAAAGCATGATGAGTACCTAGTCATAGAATTTCTCTGTGTAATATGAGAGGACATTCTTTGATTTGAGACCATGACATGTCTCATACTTGAGCATTTTTCTATTTCATCTCCCTTTGTATGTTGCTTCAATTTTAATTTCTCAAGGATTGATTTCTACATCTTCTTCTCTACTGTAGGCTTATTCTTCTGATAATTAGAGATTAAAATTTTATTGTTCCTTTTTTTTGTAGCATGTCTCCTTTCTTCCCCAACTCTCTTCTTACTATTAGCTGACTTGTTTATCCTGGTAGCAACATCTTTATCTGGTTTTCCATCTCTAGAGGCATTTTCCTTGGATCTTCTTGTGTAGGCATTACCTTCCTTAGTGTAACATCTTTCTTCTATGCTAAATTTTTCAAATAATCTTGTAGAAGTAGAAGGAATCTTCCCTTTCTCACAACCAAGGTCAATCGTCGCTCTTGGTCTTAATCTCTGTCTCCATGTATTTTTTGATCTGATCAACTCGTCTAACATCTTAGAGCCACCTTTCAACTTCAAGACTTTGTCAATCTACTCCTTGGATTCTTCTAACTCTGTTCATAGTGCAACTATCTCTACTTCTAGCCTCATGCACTCATCTGATTTAGATTATAGTTTGAATTTAACTAAATCTTCTACTCTCTTGGCTTCTTCCACTTGTGTCTTGAACTTGATCACTATCTGATTATATTCTTCAAAACTCTTAGTCATCTTGTCAATCTCCTCTTGTGCATGCATTTCATATTCTTTATTTTATTTCTTCAAAATTTTGATCTCATCTATAGTACAAATGATTTTACCTTCTAGGTCCACTTCTTCTTGATGAGATATATCAACTTCTTCATCTGACCATTTAACTTCTCTACCAAGATCCATGAATGGATCACTTCCACATACACTCACAAGTTCATCATCAGAGCTACCAAAAACAACTGATAACATATATTATTTTCTTGTGTGTAGAGTATGTTCACTACCATCTTCTTTATCAGAGTTATCATTTTCGTAAGGAGAACATTTAGTAGCAAGAAGGCTTTTTCTACCAGAGTTCAAAAATTTAGGGGGTACCTTACCTTTATGTTTTTTGGATCCATTTCTTGGTCTTTTGATGAAGTCAGCTTCCTCTTCATCAACATTCTTAGATCCAGATGTTGATGCTTCTATCATCTCCCTTCTATCTGCAATATCTCTCATGGATGTGTCTGCAATCTTCTCATCTTTACTTATCTTCAAATTTTTAACTTTCCTCCATGTGTCTCAATTTTAGCCTACACTTTGCAATCATCACCTTCATACATCCTCCTTAACTCATTCCATGTATCATGTGCATTTTGACAGTGCGTGACTTTGATAACCACCAATCTTGACATCCCACTCAGAATTGGAAACATTACCTTAGCATTATATTCAAAATCCTTCTTTCCAATAGTATTAGTGGGAGTTGTGATAGGGGCTTTGTATCCCTTCTCAACTGACATCCACACATCAAACCCTTTTAGTTTAATATATGTCTTCATTTTACAGCTCAAACACTTATAGTCTGATCCATCAAAGAGAAATACTTCTATCGTTGAGCCTTCTTGTCTAACCATTTTTTGTTCACTTAGCCAAGATCTATCTGAGCAGATTAAGCTTCTCCTAGGGAACCTAGGGCTCTGATGCCAATTGTTGGAACACAACAACCTACTGAGAGGGGGGGTGAATCAGTAGATACTAAAACTTAGCCTTGAAAACCTTTGTGCAAATTATTTCTTTTAGGTTTGAGTGCTTTATCTAGAATAATTCATTAATTCATTAATGTACAAATTAACTAAACACACAAAGAGATAGACACACATTCACACAAAACCCATAACACCAAATATACATGGAAAACCCAAGATGGGAAAAACAACAGTGAGAAATGTTGTTAGGATCTACTGTCCTAATCTAGCCTCACAAGCAATGAAGTTCAGTTATAATATTTTAGGGTACCAACCCACGAAAGCATCAACTCCCTACTTTAGGAAAACCAAATCCAAGGAGACACCAATCCCCTACTTTGAGCACCAAATCAATACAAATGAGGCTACAACCTCTTACAAAACTTAAAGCTCAAATATGCATATAATTGGTTTGACATAAACCTGAGATGCATTAATACATTTAGTACATTGTTACACTTACTACAACTCACACTTTGTTGTTGTGGTTGCACACTTAACAACACACACCTTTGATTTGCACTCTCCTCTACACATAGGACACTCACTATTCTATCTTGTTGCACTCCACACCTTTCCCTTTACGTAGTGCCTCATACATCTACACTCTATTGAATGCAAACATAGATCATATTTTGTATTATGTAGTCTTGGACTTCCTTACATGTGCATTCTCTACCTGCTTTTTTGCTCTAGCTACTTCATTACCATCACAGTTGCATATTCATAACTTTGTTTTCCCACACTCTATGACTGCAGACTCCTCTCTGTATGAGCAGATGCAACCTACACTTCTAATCTAAACTAATTCAACCTTTTGATAATATCCAATTATCTTCTCTCTCAACCAACCTGCAATATTTTCCTTGAGATTCTCTCCATGGTACAGATCATCTCCAACTTATTGTTAGGGTTTTCTTCACATACTAACTTCACTAGCAATATTCCTTTACCTCGAGCCACACACACCACTATCTGGCTCATACTTAATATATCTGGTAGAGTTTACCAGATATTGCCATATCTTGTATCAAGCCGCCTAACATTTAATTCTATTGTAGATAATTTTCCTTCATTCATTCTGTGTCAAACCCTAGAGTTAAATATGCATTCAATGCATTATCCTATTAATTTAGTTTGATTTGATCTTCAAATATTTTGGAAACTATGTCACCACTTAATAGATCAAATCTTCACCGACATTTGTCATAGGTGCAGTTAGACCAATTAATTCATTCTCCTATGTCAATTACCATTCGAAACCCTTATTCACAGTGTCATAAC
This sequence comes from Sequoiadendron giganteum, assembly GCA_007115665.2. Lineage (NCBI taxonomy): Eukaryota > Viridiplantae > Streptophyta > Pinopsida > Cupressales > Cupressaceae > Sequoiadendron > Sequoiadendron giganteum. The sequence continues at coordinate 564,610,566 of CM021104.1, read as the reverse complement.
AATTGTAAATATTCTCTTCACACCATGATCCATCATTCCTCATTCATCGTCATATCTTTAAAACCTTGTCATCAAATGAACCGCCTTTGATCCTACACTATTTATCTTCACTGACTAACAATCAAAGTTAGATCAATCGCTAAAAAAATTTCACTATAGATCTCCATACACTTCTTCTCATATGCAAGGTCCACCAAGACATGCATCAAAATCCCGCTATCCTACGAGCTCTGACAACGAGCCCACACAAGCTTTATAGAGCTTACGGTTGTTGACATTTTTCATCCACATTATCACCATGTAACTCACAAAAATGATGTGAGTTGGTCCGTCGAGCAATCACTCTTCAAAATCTAGACATTCTAACACATACACTATTGGCTGCTATCAAGTGGATGGTTGTCACCATCCAAATTTCATCCTTGTCAGCATCGTGCAACAACTATCACCTATGTGACTTGTTGTGCTAGTCAATCACATACCACCACATGTCACCATTCACTATCATCACCTTTTCTTCTTCCTTTGTCATGTCCTACTAGATACATGGTAGGCACCATTAGATCTTCCTCATACAATATCTACCATTCACCGCTACCAATAGTTCATGGCATATGTCACCTTCCATTGTTTGGTCCCACCATCTTCATCAACAATCATCATTTATCCTTTGTGGATTAATCTCCATCATTCCTCATTGATCCCCAGGTCTTGATCGGGCCCCAATGAAATCTCAGTGAGGTATGTGGGTATCATCCAATCTCCAAGGCTTGACCTCCACCATTGATCAAGAAAAGACAAATATTTGCATGAGAAAATTTTACAATATTATAGCTATTGAATATTTTTAGATCGGTAAACATAAGGTGAAGGGGTCAGTCATACCCATGACTTCAAAGAGATATATTGTAACTTATGTGACATACAACCACCAATACACAATCAACAACAAAATATAATTTTTTTTCATGACGCCGATAAAGCCCTTCTTACACCTTATCGATCCATTTGTTAAGTTGTCAAGTCGGGAGGTTATGAAACTCTAGAACCTCGCAACATAAGTTAGAAACACTTGGAACCCGATGACTCTTACACCATATCGCTCCATTCACTAAGTCGCTAGGTCAGGAGGTTATGAAACTCTAGAATCACATCACATAAGTTAGAAAAAAATGGAACCCAACAACTTAAGTAATTACTTAAGAATCCTGCAACCGCCAAACACAATTCATTATCGAAATAGAACATTTTGAGTATGCCATGACTGTAAATGTGTTAGGGTTTATATGTAAACCCTAGAATCACCTTAGAGTAGAAATACATCATTTATGGGTGCATCCTTCACTTTCTCAACCTATAGAGCACATAATTAGAATTCTCTCGAAAAACCCATATCGAATCTACCACCTAATTTTCCATCAGATCCACTACTCTCACACTCATCCTTTATCATTATGCCAAGAAATATTTCCTTTTGGGTCAATTCTTATTACCTTTTGTAAAGACCTTTTTTTGCATTTGCTCAAGAACAACATTAGGATGTCTATTCTACTTTAAACAAAGCAAACCAAAGCCTCCCTATGAGATAATGAATCATGTCTAACATGCTAAACAAAACTCTAAAAGACCAAATAAGAAAACTTGAAAGCATGTTCAAACAATATTCATACCTATCCCATAGTGGGAGTGGTGCCCCTTATGATGTGGAAAGGATGCCCTTTCCCACCCCCTGATAAGCAAGAATGCCAAGATGCAAGTGATTATGCATCAAGTTGTGTTGTAGTGTTGTTGTAGAAATGCTTTGCATTTATAGATTCAAGGTTGGAAGATTGAGGGATTTGGATGAATGTGGGATCATTCATGAGCGAATGACAAGATTCCACCTGTCAAGATGTGAGAGGAAGAGGGTTGTGCACATTTTGGTCAATGTGCCAATTTGAAATTTGAATTTTGATGAAATGACATGTTTAGGGGGGATGAAAGAAGAGAGTTAATGCCGAGTTGACTTGTGTAAGAGACATGTAAAAGCTCATAAATTCCAAGTTCGAGGACAAGTCCTTTGGAGGGATTTTAAAATTTGAAGAATATTCCATCTTGATGCCCTTTTGGAATGAAATAAGATGAAATAATAAATCAATTAAATTGATTTATTGAGCAAGTGGGAAAAGCTAGAGGATGTGATGGGTTTTGATTAGCATTAATCATGATTTGATTAATTAAGATGAAGATTAGTTGATTGTGACATTTTTCCTTAGACTTTTGGATTAAAATAAATTAAAATGAGAGGAAATAATGGATATTAGCCATTTAATTAAATAAATTTGATTTAATTAAATGAAGAAAATTTAGGAGATAATTAAATAAAAATTGATTTATTTAATTAAACAGATAACCTTAGGAGATTAATCAAATAACCTTAGGAGATTAATCAAATAAACTTGATTTATTTGATTGATGGACAAATATGATTTAATTAACTATGAGGAATGCATGATGTTAATTTTGCATGTCTACACCTTTGATCTATTCTTTGAAATCAATGACATTATTTACATTAATGTCAACATCCTCCTTTACTAGATTTCCTCCTTCATCATGCCAACAATTCCCCTTGCATGATTTGACTCATCAACTTTTTGATACCTTGATGACATCAATGACAACATATTCCAACACATGCTAGTTAGCAATGCTAGATTCTTTCTCAATGAAATCACAACTTGATTCTACTTCCCTAACATAAAGTATTTCAACACAAGAAATAAAACCTGTTTGCATGCCTCATTTTTTATTGACTTCTGCATATTCACATATGTAAGGTCTAAATGATCTATAATGCCTCAATGTTTGTATAATCACATAAAATTAAACGCCATATACAGAATACTTCTTCCTTACCTGATTCAATTTTTTCTATAAAATATTATTGGCTTTCCTTCCTAACTCAATATTACACAAAATTTAACATGTGAAGCATCATAATCAATTGAAAAAAAGTTTCCAAAATCTAGTAGAGCTAGGATAAGGGCTTATTTCACATTCTCCTTTGACAGTTAGACACCTTTTATTATTAATCATATCCACACAAATTATTATCTTAATACTAAAAAAAATCCTTTATAATTATTTCATAAAGGTGGCTAAAACATGTAAAATTATAACCTTTTATATGTTTCTCAATGTAGGCTAATTAGAATCTTTCTTTAAATTTTATTCATTAATTCATACACCATCTCCTATAATGAAAATTATCAAGAATACCAAACTCTTCTACATAAACCAACAATAAAATTTTCATAGAAAGATAACTATAAATCTACATTATCATTGTTAAACTACTAAAAATACACAAGATTAATTCTATTAGAGGCAATATTTTTTTCTTCCACTAGCATAATTAAGATCCATTACAATTTTATAAAGTTCAAAACACCTACAGCAATCAAAATTGCTATATTTCATAAATTATAATTTTAGCAATGATACATTCAACAAAAAATTGTCTAACAATTATCCCCTATCATCTACAAGTCTAAATAAATCTTTAAAGAGACTTTTTTTTCATGGTCATTCTTGAATCAAATATATTATATCTAATTTAAAAAAATTAAAATAAAAATACCAAATTGTGTCCATAGATAGTTGAATTGGGCCCTATAAATGGTAGAAAAAATTATTAAATAGAGAAAGAAATAAATAATGACTTAAAAGTAATATTTGAGACATTCATGCTAAAAAGTTTAGGATAAATTATCTTCCTAGGCTATAATATATGGCATCTAGAAGTTATTCTCTTGTATCAACTTAAGTGTTTTTCCTTTAAATCATGCACTTTCTTTCTAATGTATCAATGATTAAAATTTTAAGTGGACTTTTTATAATTAGCATGACTCACATGGGGAAATAAATAAATCTATGTAACATCTATATGGAGGCATTCCAATGAAGCAAGGATTATTTTTGCTATTTTTATTAATGTGTTACCCAATATAGAATGGCTAAAAGATAATACACATCATTAAAGAGGGATATATCCCTTTACCAAAAAAATGGAAAGGTGTCATTTAGAATGAAATGGAAAAATTTGTATCTTCATCAAAGTAATTATATTGATGTGCTCACAAAAGCTGGTTTTGGTTATATAAGACTTTTATTATCTACATTGTGATGTGATATTTCATTGTTCGAAAGGTTGTATTATGTAACTATTTGAAGCAAGTGAAAATAAAAGATAATATGACAATAAGTAACCATACAATAAAAGTGGTGGGTTTTATTGGTGTGTATAAAAGAGGCTTGGTTAATATTTTAAATTCAATAATATCTTTGTGATTCTAATATGTTCACTTCCTATTTTTCACAACTAACTAGTGTCTATAGGAAATCATGATGCTCACTTCTTTTAAATTTTTCATAGTCAATGATGAAATTTATTATTTCTAGATCAATTATTTAATAAATATATGATAGGAATTCAAAGACATTGCTCTAGTAAATGAGTACCTATGATTCTAATGATTGAATAGATAATGAGTAGGGTTTTTCTTTCACATAGTTCTAGTTGAAAGTAGAGGTGATAAGTTGGATAAAATTAATTTCATAATCTATGAATAATTTTTTTATAAAATTTGGGTTATTTGAAATGACAAGGTGGTCATTAAAAAGAAGATTCATATTTGGATACCATGTTTGGAATTGGAGGAGGTAGCAATAAATTTAGTACAATATCACAAAACCATGTCATTTTCTAAGTTTCTAAGGAAAATATGATTCCTAAGTGTATACAATTTTAATAGTTGGGTGAGTTAAGCAAAGTGAAGGACAATTTTTTTACAAATTAGTGATTTTGTTTCATTTTTCAATCACATTGTTCAAATTGCAATAATGTGATTGTGTTATGGCTTGTAAATACTAAGCCATAATGTTATCATGTTCTATGTTGTATAAAACATTATTATATTTTATGTTGTAAGAAAAGTTGATTGTGTTTATGTTTTATAGAATGTGCCAATATTTTGTAAAAAAAGTGTCTTCTAAAATTTTACAAAACATTGTCACATTTTAAAAATTTGGGCATGCTATGTAATATACTCACATTATATAACATGAGTCCATTACATAATATATGTTTCCATTTTTTTCTCATTTCTTTTCACTTAGTAATAGGTTTGGATAATGAGCCTACAAGGTTCTAATTTGTGTCCATTATAAATATAGGGTTGTTCAATGCTTCATTCCTTATATATTGAAAAAAATATTTGTAATTATGTTTTTAATTCATGTGATATGTATGAACCATAACATAATTTTTAGAATGCATCCAATTGGAAAAATAAAAAATAATATATTTAATAAAAAAATAAAAATACATAACTCCTTGTGCTCAATTTGAACTACATTTCTACCAAAACATTTAATAATAATAATACAACAACAAAATATAGTAGGAAGAAACAAACACTATGTTATATCTTAATAAGAAAAATCAAGTTTTTATTGTGTACAAAAATAATTTGACCCTCTTAATCATAACAATTTAGATTAAAAAATAGTATTTTAGAAACCAGATTGAAAGTACTACAATTCATGTTCTTGTTTTATCTTTAAAATTTAAGTGCATGTATCTCAAACTTCTCATCAATTTTTAGTATTAGTTGATTTTAAAAAAGAGGTGGGAACTTTTTATCTTATTTTTGTCATCCATTTTCCTTCACATACCCTGGTGTTGATGTGGCATAATATAGTAATGAGATTCAATTAATCCAAACAATAAATTACAAATGTAATGGTAATTTCACTACAAGGTGCCAAACTTAAATAGAAGGTTCCATAGGAACCAAGAACAATTGGTTCCCATCTCTTGTGGAACCACATACAATGAAGGAAATAAAAAAGTCATGGTTAGAGGATCCATAGGAACCAAGAATGATTAGTTCTCAATTTCCATGGAATCCCCAACAAAAAAATGAAAAATAAGTGAAAGAAATGGTCAAATAAATGAGGACGTAGCTAGGGGAAACCAAAGAGGAAACATTTGGTTAGATGTTACATTGGTTTTAGGAACCTATGGAACCCTTGACAAATGAAAATCAAAGGGCTATTTAGTAATGGTTGGAAGTTTGAAAGCTATTTGAAACCACTAGCAAATAGGTAGGTAAATAATTGAAAGGTTCCTAAGGTGGTGTGAACACTTAACAAAGAAGAGACAAGGCAAAGAAGGAAATATATAAGGGAGAAAATAAGATAACCTAATCCATGACATAGAAAATCAAAGGGCATTGAAGAAAAATAAAAATGGTTAGAGGGTTTGTGGGTACCTAGAATTGGAATGGTCTTGTTTCCTAGTTCTAACTTAATTCACGATAGTGTTGCACCAAAAGATTGAACTTGTTAATGCTCGATACAACTACCAGAGTTAATGAATCAATGTGAGGTGATTAATCCAATTCAAAAATAAAAGAACTACACTACAAAACACAAGAATACCAAGGGAACTCACCTTGCAACAATCCCCCCCTCAACACAAGTGAGGGGTTTGAACCCATGACCTAGGCTCTGATACCAATTGTTGCATAGACAATTGTCATTACATCAAAATACTGACTTGTTAGTGCTTGATACAACTTCCATAGTTAATGAATTTGAACACACAACCCAGAAAGATGAATTACAATTGGCCATTAGTTAAGTGTCAAGATTATCCTCAGAGAAAAGCATTAAATAAAGATTTTGGATACAAACTAGGACCAAATAAGGCATAAAGAAGCCCAATTTTAGTAGGGAGGGCCAAAACAAGTGTGAACATGTAAAGGGATACATTTTTCTACACTATAGAATCCAAGGGACACAATTAAGATATGTCGCAAACCCAAACATTAACTTGCACAACACAAGGAGACCAAGGGTGTGCACCTTGTAATAGATAGATAAAATAAGGAGTGTTAAAGTAACATAAATATGGTCAAAGGTTTCTTGAGAAACTAAAACCAAAGCTACTGATTCCTAGTTAAATTTCAAGCCTTGATGGCTAAGGTAAGGGGTAGTGTGGAAGGAAGTGTAGTGTTAAAAAATATCATCGTGTACATTTTCACACTTAATTTGGGAATAATAAATGATAAATTAGACTTAATGTCACCTTGATCTAGTGTTGTGATGTGTTTTACACATCCATATTATTTCTAGAGCCTGTTTAAGCAAAATAAACCTAACTCTACCCTAATTTAATGTTGTAAAGTGTATTTATTCACACCTTCATAGTAAATTTAGGAGGCTTGTAAACTAAATGGACATAATCTAGTGTTGTAATGTGTTGTACTCATTCACATGGAATTTTGGGCTCTTCTAAGCCAAATAGACCCAATTTGGCCTTAATTTAATATTGCAAAGTATATATATTTACACTTTCACATTGGATTTTGGGCCCCCTTGCATTTATGAACTTAATATAGGCCCCTAAAACCCTATATTATTATCCCAAGGCATATTTTAATGAAAAACCCAACAAGATAAACAAATAAGCTTAATTTACAAACTCCTCAACACTCTAGCAATAAAATAGACCCTATGGGACCCATATGCCACCACGTGCATATGTGTCCCATCCAAGTGGGATCCATATTCCACAAGTGGTGTATGAGTCCCATTTGGCCTATTTTTAAGGATTTAGTTGGGAAAACATGGTTTTAAATTCAAACTTATTCTATGTTAGCCTTTCGGATCTAATAAACAATAATTTAGATGAATTTCCTATATAAATGAGGTCTCGAATCACTATTCCATTAAGCATTCATGATATCAAGTCAAGCACTTAATATTTGAGCATTCCAAGGCGTTACAAGATCATTAAGAGAGCATTCAAGGTCATTTATGAGGTATTCAAAGGAAAAATTCTTCATCAATTGTTGTAAAAATTCAATATCCACAATCATGTCAAGGATATCAAGCATCAAGAATGTTATTGAGCTAGATTTGTGATGTTGCATCCAAGATCCAAGCTCAAGCATTTTTCTACACTTATCTGAAGATCTAGAACTACATCCTTCATGGCCATTTCATGCTAGATTGCAGATTTAGACGACATCATTTACAAGAAATCATTCAAGCTATCATTGTTCATGTTTCATGTCCCATGATTCATGTTACATTTCCTTGTTTCATTGTTTCATCATTTGATTTAATTACCTCAGAGGGGTTTGACCAAGGCAAACTCCTATTCACTAACAATCAACAAGTTTTTCTCCTCTTTACATGTGTTATTGTAGATCTAGGTTTCTTGGAGAATGAAGGATATTTAAAGATTATGTTACAAGATTGGAGAAATTTTTTGGCATTGTCCCCTCACTTGCAAGGTTTGTTATCTTTGCAAGAAGTCACTTGCCTCGAAATCACGGTTTTAGATCGAAAAATTATTTGGGAAGGACAAAGAAGACATTAAGGATGATATTTAGCCTTTGAAGTTCCATAAAACCCTAATTAAACACATACACTAGTCTTGGTGTATGATTCCTAGTTTAGGTCAATTTTTTAGGTTTTTGTAGTTTCAAATACCCATTTGCTAGATTCATGTTCCTACACAAAACCTAGATTTGGGACTAATTCACCCAATATAGCATATGAGTCCCATTCAACATTAAATTTAGAATTTTCACCATTATAGAGCCTCATCTAGTCACTTTCAAGTTTCTAGGTGCACACATTTCATATTGCAACTTTTTGTTCTAATTTTTCGAGCATTTTTAGGTCATTTAGTGAAGGATTCCATCAAATTTGGGTTAAGAATTACATGATGATTTTCATTTGTCATTCAAATCCCTAGCTTGGTGGTGAACCCATCATTAGTTTACAATCATCCCATAGGACAGCCCTATTGTGAGATCTATTATTCCTTTCTACATTGGATTGAGATCTCTAGGGTTATCCTTGAATGTGGAGCATAGAATTTTTGTTGCCCTAGGTCCTAAACCCTAGGGTGATAATTTTCTATCCTAAATTTTGGATAACCAAACCTTTGAGAACCTTATTTTTTGATTTGGAGTGCATCATCATCCTAGATCTATCTTGCATTAACTTTGCATTAGGGTTTGCATTAGTTAATTGGCATTCTAGGGTTTGTAACTTTTGTATTAGTGAAAGTGCATATAGGTTGAATTTTTGCATCTCAAATCATTGAAAAACATCTGAAAACTACATTTTCATTTAGTCTATAGATCACCCAAACCAAAAAGCATTAAAATCACTAAAAAACTATTGAAAATTGAGCAAAAAACCCTCATTGGGACTCATACACCCCTCTGGGCGAATCATTCCCTATGCACATATGAAACTACCTTTTACAACATTGAAAACCTTGTTTCTATGCTTCCTAATCTTTTTGGTAACATATAGTGTCAATCTAGAAAGTTTCAATAACTTCTATTTTATGTATCTAGGTCAAATCATCCATGTAGTGTAGTCATATTTTTTAAAAGCATTTCAAAAATTCATTTCAGTAGTAGAAATCTTTAGATATGTGGGATATTTGGTTACATTTTTGAAGAATTACATATATTAGTTAGTTTACTTTTGCATGTTATCATGTTTGCTTTTAAGAGATGTGGTTTTGATACATGATTAAGAATGGACTACATAAGTACAACATCCCCTCTTATGAGTTCAATTTAGAGTACAACAATGAGGTCATTAAGAAACATGTTAGTCATCCTTCTACTATCTTTCATATTTATGAGAACGTCTTAGAGATAGAGGATCAAACCATTAACATAATCCTTAATATTGCATTTCCTATTGGTGAGGGTGGTATGATACAAGAAGATACAAGCATAGACAATCATGAATTCCATAATTATTCTTCTCCCGATACCTCTCCTACTAGCGATGAAGGTATCTAGGTGAAAGAAGATACAATCAATGAGAATCATGAGAGTCTTGATTGTCTCTCTCCTCCTCCCTCTTGGAAATATATTATTACATAAGAAGATGAGATCATAGAAAATTTTCTAAACTCCATTCATCCCTTGCTTGTGAGAATGTTTTAGTGAAAGAGGATGAAATCATAGAGAGACATGATAAACAAATTTACCCTTCTGCTAATATCCTCCCTTGATGCGAAGATGATAGGTTGGTGTTAGAAGATGCACCTATTGAGAGTCATCAGAATTTTGTTCCCCCCTTCCCTAATGCCACTACAATTTGGAAAGATCTATTTTGTAAGCATGATAATCATAATTGTCCTTATCTTGATTCATCCCCTACTTGTGACAAAGCTAATTTATAAAATCTAACCAAGGAATGTCATGAACATCTTACAAGATCTTCTACTAGGGTAGATAGTATGGAATGATAGAATGAGACCTTAGAGAAAAATGACAATCAAATTGAGCCTTCTCTTAATGTCCCCACTATTGATAAAGAAGATATTTTGAACTCCCTTGCATTTGATGAAGTCATTTTAGAAGAACCAACCTTTAAATATCATGAACATCTAGCTTGTACTTCTCCTAAAAACTCTCCTCCTAGGGAGGATGTCATGGTGCAAGAAAAGGATAACATTGACAATAATGATATAGAGCCCTTACATGAATATGATGAAGTAACATTAGACTTCACTTCACTAAGGGACACTAATATTATTCAACCTCAACTCAACCTTTACCCACCTTCACACAAACCTCAAACTCAAAAAAAACCCAAAATTATCCTCTAACAACCTAAGAATAATGTGTCGCAACAGATGAGTCAAAATGTCCTTGGCCATACATATAACACTAGAAACAACCTACAACCAATACAAACACTTTCAAAAAACATAGCTTTTCCTAATCCCATCCTACCTAGCACATAAAACTTTAGTGGCGAATCTTTGCCAATTGGCGAATAATTGAAATCGGGACCTCCAAAAATGGCGAATAGTACAAGCTCAAAAGGAGACTGAATCGCTAGGTTTTTACAAAAACTTAATTTCATCTCGATTAATTCACCATGTAAATGATACATCATTGGAATTGATTTGCTAGTAGTTTATACCATAATTAAAAATATTAAATATATTCGCCAGTAATATTATATTCCTCTGATTAATTTTGGGGCAATATCGCCACTAATAATGAATTACTTTTTAATTTTAGGGATATTTTAGCCTTGAATAGGGCTTTTATCTATTTCCATTGATTAGCCTTTTAATCAGATGGCTACAGGTTGATTTCGCAACCTAATACACATGTGCCTTTTAAAAGGCTTGTTGAGGCCCAAAATTTTTTTTGGGCCACATGATTAAATCTAATCGTGTGGCCCAAAAAAAAATTTGGGCCTCAAAAATCCTTTTACAAGGTACATGCATAGTAGGTCAGGAAATCAACCAGCAACCATCTGATTAAAAAGCTACTCGATGGTAATATTTTCACTTTTCATTTAGTCTTAGTTTTAAAGTGAGATTTTAAAAAAAACACGTATTCTATGTGTGCTCCAATGCATATTTGATAGTGAATTTATGCTTGGTGGTAAGGGGCTCTACCACCTCAACCCCCACAAGGGGGATTTTCCCCCTTGACCCCTGCAAGGGGCATTGTCCCTTGACCCCGCTGGTGGTTGCCACCCACAGGCCCCTACTTCAATATTACAAAAAAAAAAAAATGGGGGAAATGCGCCGACCAACTATGCAAATTTTTAAAGGAGAGATTCAACATTTTAATTAATATTTTTAGTGATTTTTCGCTAGGATTCACCACTTTGATTATTATTTTTACCAATTATTCATTAAGATTCGCTAGGATTTTACAATTTTTTTTAATAATGTGTATAGATTCGCCAAGAAAATTAATATTTTTTTCAAAAAAAGGGAAGGATTCACCAGGATTTTACACCTTCACCGAGGGGGGCTTTATTAAATTTATCCCTTCTACCTAGTGCTCCATGTTAAACTTCGCATAGTGGGAAGGAGTATGATCTTTTTGAACAACTTAAGAATACTTCTACAAAGATATCCCTATGGGACCTAATTCAGAATTCACCTAATTATCACACTATGCTTCAAAATACCTTGCAAAAAGTAATGTTTAACTTTGTTGAAAATGTAAATGATGTGGCAGCTCTCTTACAAGGAATTAATATAGTTAATGTAGACATTACTTTCCATCAAAATGAGCTACCTCCTTTGGAAGTGCAAAAACAAAATGATGCATTTATGATAATAGCTATCTATAATAGATTGGGAATAAAAATAATCCTTTTTGATAATGGATCCACCCTTAATGTGTGTAGTGTAACTATTTTGGATAAACTTGGCATGGATAAATAAAAAATTCATCCCAATTCTTTATCTATTCGGTGTTTGACTATGTAGGAAAATAACCATTTGGAGTGATTAAATTACCTATTATAGCTCGAGAGGCCACATTACAAACCCCAATCCATGTTATGCCTCATGTTCTTTCATAAACCTCCTTTTAGGAAGACCATGGATTCATGAGATGCACATGGTGCCCTCTACCCTTCATCGTATCATGAAATATGTCTATAGAAACAAATTATATACAATCAAATCTAACCCTGAACCAAACACTTGCTTGAACATTGACAAAGATTTAAGGTAAACCCTTTGGCAACATTAATGCCAACTACAAAAGTGGAACCTATGCAACATAAAGACAGAAAAAACATATTAAGGAAGTCATGAAGCTATTAGAAGATAATTGGGGTTCCTTAGATTTCAAACCAATGTTCATGGGAGAATATAAGATCATAAAAAAAGATTCATATGAGGAAAAATAAAAACTGATAATGTGGAGACAATATTCAAAGGACCCTTCAAAAGCATCCACATCAACTACTTTAGAAGACCAATCAAATTACACAACAAACTTTGATGAAACTGACTATCAACAACCATCGAATCCTAAATAAATGAAAAATATTTATGGGAGAGATTATGAACTTATGAAACAACTTGGTTATAGTGGAAAAGGAATTGGTGCTAGAGAACAAGGTATCTGTGTCCCTATAGAGCCTCAAATGCAATAAAATATTAACATTCTTGCTTATTGTGCCTTGAAAGAAAGAAACAATCCTTCACTCAATATCAACACTCTCACAAAAGATTCTTATAAGCTGACTTTAACAGTAGCACATCCAAAATTGATGGACACTAGTGGTCTTGGTTGTTATCCTTTAAAATAAACAATGAAATCCTTGCTTAATGTTAATGTCATCATGCAAAACACTAATGATTTGAATTCATTGGATTTTACACCCTCCCATAAAGGAGAGAACAAAATCTCACAATCTAAAGATTCTTGTGTAAGTATGACATCTTCTACTAACTAGGAGATATCTTTGTCAAAAAGTAAAGCAATATTTTCTAATTTTGATCAAGATGATATCTTGTTGAGACTCCTCCAAGATCGTTTGATATCTCTCCTTCCAAGAATAAGAAAGAAATTTTACTAGAAGAATTCATTTTGTGCATATCATAGAGTTCATGTTCATTCTACTAATGAATGTAAGCCTTTGAGTAACAAAATTAAATATCTTAAGGATTGTTGTGGTCTATCTTGCACTAAAGCGCCTATTTCCACTAATTGAAACTTATTTTCATCCTATTCGGCTCATCATTTTCTTTCACTAAGTGGAGGCAAGGGGTTAGGTAGCGTTTTCCTCGTATGTCACTTTTCGTTGTCTCTTTTGGCTAGTTGACCACCTTTCATGTACATATAAGAGAATGCTTGGGATGTGGACAACATGCCTTAAGTTGGCTCGCATGTGACATACTTATTCATGATGTAGTTCTATTTGGAAACATATGACTTGGCATAGGGCTTTATGAAGAAGATTTCATGTCTTCCTCTACTTTAAAGAAATTTCTCACACCAATGGTGTTAGCAACTACTTTAAAGTGGGGGCATACATTGGCACTCATGTTTCACTGTGCAATTTTATTTTTTCTTTAGATGCGTGCTTTTCTTGGTGGAATCATTGGGTTTGATTTCCTCCAAGAGTGTGATATTTCTTTGAATTTTTCTCTCTTGAATACATTAGGAATGATGTCCCCTAAGAAGAGACCTTACATGAACTAAGTGAAATCCCTTTGAACATTCCTCACACTTACAATACCTTTTATATTGCCACCTTGGATAACAAACCTTGCTTTCTTATGGAGCCATCTTGTTTATTCATGAGTTTCAAGCATACAATGTTTTTCTTACCTCATGAAGCTCAAAATTCATTGTTGCGTGGTTCCTTATCAAATTTATTAGGAGGTATAACTTTGGCATGGTTTGATAGGAAGCAGATTTGAGGCATGATTTTCGCTTAGCCACTCACGTGTGTGTGGTGAGCACATATCGGTTGTGTGTGTTTGTGTCTCACCCTCTTGGATTACCCACCCAACAGATAGCCTAAAATTCATTTGCCTCAAAGTGAGTGTGCATCTCTAGACAAACACCTTAGATCTGATCCACATTGTATTGGAAAAATGGTCGAGGCTTGTTCCACCTCTTTTTATTTTTGATTTTGTTTTTACTTTCTTTTAATTATTGGCATTGCATGTTTATGTATCTTGATGTTGAGTATCATACACCTTTGTGTGTGTCCTTTTTGTGATTATATTAGCTTGACGTAGGTTCTTAGATCTTAGGGCCTTGACCACTTCCTCAATCCCTTATCATCCTAGACCATCCAAACTAGTATGATTGGACCCCTCTTGAATGTATACTTTAGTGTGAGTTTAAAGAAAGTTCATCCTCTCACTAAAGTGGGGGCTAAATGTAGTATCAAAAAATGTCCTCGTGTACATTTTCAAACTTAATCATTGTATAAATAATAGAGTTTTCCTTCTACTCACTGCATTTGGAAACTCAACATTAAGCTTCACATTGATCTACCATACTCTCAACACACACAATTATTGAATAGAATGAATATCTCATAAAAATTATTTTTCTCTTTTCTCTTATTGCTCTACTTCTCTGCTCTAGCATCACCACTCTTCACCATCAACTCATCTTGTATTTATACCATCTCCAACTTTGAAACATGTCCAAATTTGGCCATCCAAATTGAAACTCAAATTAGGTCAATGCCAACACATCCTAGGGTGGAATTAGAATGAGGGCAACCTAAACACACGCTTCAAGGGACCCAAAAGATCCAACATGCTTCATCATCCTCAAAAGTAGTATTTCACACAAGGTCAGCCAAACTAGTGTAAAACACATAGAACCATTAAGCACAAATCTTCCAAATGCCAGAACTATCTTCAATAGAACCAAGGCAGCACAACTCTAGAACCTAAAGTCATAAGACTTCATCAAATAGAAATCCAGACCAACAATATTTCTACCAGACCTCAACCAGAAAAGCTAGAGGATGGGGCATGGGTTAGGCTTAGCATTAATCAGGGATTTGACTAATTAAGCTAGTGATGAGTTGGTGTAGCATTTGATTTACATTTTTGGATTTTTTAAAATCAGATGAGAGGAAAATGAATATTATTCATTTAATTAAATACATGCGATTTAGTTAAATTAAGAGACTTTAGGAGATAAAAAGTGATTTATTTGATTAAAGAGATAACGTTAGTGAATTAATTAAATTGATTTATTTAATTAATAGATGAAATAATGTTGAATGAAGCATGATTAGATGCATGATGTCTATTTTACGTGTCTACATTTTTCCCCTCTTTGAAGCAATGTACTTGTTTCATTGGTTCAAAGAATGATGCTGCCGACATCGAAATTAAAAAAAATTATGATTTTTTCGGATTTCCCAGTGGAAATAAGTACATTAGTACATTGCCCCCTCGAGAGATTGAGAAAAAAGATTCGATTTGAAGTCGATATCACAACATAGAGGTTCAAAATGGATGTATGGATGGCTATGACTAACTAATCTATATGATAATGATGATGTAAATGAGATGTTTGGAAGATGCTTAGAATAACAAACCTATATTATTCTAAACAACTTAACTGAGTATGCAATGCATGTGAGATGGATGAGATGGATGATGCTATATGATATGATATGATTATGCAAGATGAGAGTGCAGATGAAAGATGGATGCATTGTTAGCATGAAATAGGATAGAAGAATGAGAGGGATCAACCCTTAAATCCAAGAAGATGCAGAAGTCCAACAAGTCCACTAGTCATCAAGACTTTGTTGGATATGATGATGAACGATGATGATGTATTGCTTATCCAAGGATGGGAGATATAAAGAGCATACCCTTCTTTATGTTTCATAATACACATAGGTGCGATGTATCAAGTTATTAAGAACTAGGATGGCGTTGTGACTAGTGTGATGGACTTTGACTCGTCAAACAGATAGGAGTACTCTTGTTCACACTTGACAAATGAAACCTTATTTGGAATGCAGTTCAAATATTCTAAACATCTCGGGCCAAAACATAAAAAGGCAAGCCTTCTTATGCAGTCAACAAGACAACTAAAAAATGCTCCCTACAAATAAAATAAAGCACGCATGATGAAGTTATTTTACAAGAACATCCAACAAGCACAACAGAGAAAAATATAATGATCATTGCCCCATTCATTTCTCTCTAAATATTTTTGTTTAGATGTCATCGAGAGGTCCTTGGAATGAGCACAAAATAAGATAAGTCTAAAAAGACCAAGATAAAGTAAACAAACAAGCTAATGTTCATTGTACCGCTAGCCAAAGACTAAACTATGGTGATACCTGATTTTGATGTCCATCGTAGGAAGGTTTCATTCCTAAGACATGTTGTGATTAGGGTTTTGATGAGATTGATTGGATGATAAGCTACTAATACTCCGAGTTGATCAACTTGCTGACTCACTGATCTAGACTTGATACTTTGACGATTAGGTGTTCACTTTGATCCTGCTAGACTTGCTTCTGACTGACTTACCAAAGGATGAAAGCAAAGATCCTTTATTAGGATTGATGATTATTGTAGGTAAAACCGAGATGAGACGGATGCACCATTTTGGGTTTTTTCAAATATTTGGATGTTTTTGATGTTTTGAAATGTTTTACAAATGATTTTGGGTATTTTAAAAATTTTCAATGTTTTTGGTATTTTCGATATTTATGATGAAGATACTAACTTAAAGACCTATCTTAGGGGTCTCTGTAGCTGATCCATAGATTAGACTTGCCTACGTTATACATGTAGAGACCATGTAGTTCAACTTACGACATACTTGACTCAATGATAAGATAGATGGGCAAACGGATTGCCCCTTTCTATTGCGACAGATGCCTAAAGGACTGACCTAAATGTCTTGGAGGATGATCAAAGATCAACCTTGCCTACATTCAAGATCAGAGATGACGTAGTTCAGCTGACATGTTTTTGACTTTTTCTGACCTTTGAGATGTTTCGGATTTTGAATTTTTGATTTATTTTTGAATGTTTTTTTATTTTTGATGGATTTTGGATATCAATATGTGATGATATCAGTGCTTTGTTTTGGAATTTTGTTGAAAACCAAGCTAGGATTGATTGATCGGATTGATGGATTGATAGTTTGACTAAATGTGTTACATGAAACAAAAGTGATAATGCACTTGTAAAATCTTAGAAGTTGTGTTATCCTACAGTAAACTTGTACATAAGAGGATGGTTTGACTGAGTGTGTTAAGTCAAACAAGGTGATAATTGATTGGATTCGATTGATCAAGATTGATGAAGCTTGATTTGGAACAAAATTGTTTTGATGATTTGATGTGACGCTGACGTGCAAGTTATATGCAACTGATATTGATCATTTGGATTAATGTTTGATGAAAGATAAAACTTGATGAGGAACATGTTCCTATCAAAATATGCCATGGGCTAGTGATTTGGATCTTTTGGCTCACAAATGCTTTGACCAATTTTCTTTCATGTTTTCCAATGTTCAAATCACCACATAAGTTGGAGGATATAGATCAAGATTAATTCCCAAAGCAAGATGTAATTATCTGCCCCCAGTGTCTAGCAATGTTTGAACAACCATGGGTAGATTCTTGGATGAATGTATAGATAGATACAGCAAGCATGCAAAGGATGACAAGGATTATCTTGTGACAAGATAAGGTGTTCGAATAGAGGAATGCTCATTCAGATAATGGTTCAAGTCTCAGATAAATTGGGTAGGATGGGATCAATGAAAATGACCCATGTCAAGATTTTTCCCATAAAAAAGTGTAAAGTGTGCACCAAACCTTTATCAAGATCAAGATAAGGTAGATAGATGGAAAATGGTTCATGGATGAATAAATTTATTATAAATAAGATGGAGGGAATGCTGGTTTTATTATGGATGTGATAAGATGCTTTCTCCTTAATTGGTGTATGCAAATGCTCAATTCTCCACATGACACCTATTTTCTAGGCTTTCATCATGTTACCTGTCCAAAGTGCTGCCCATGTGGTTTTTGCTAGAGGATGACTTTTTTCTTTACTATTTTTAATCATTTTTCTGATTTTTTTGGATTTTTTATATTTTTATTATTTTTTGATTTTTTTGTATTTTTGAGAGATTTTAAGGTTATGCTGAACCACTTGGTGGTGATGATGTTGATTTTTTTGTCTTAATGTGCCATCGATATCCTACTTGAAGAATTTGCTTTGCTAAGATATGTGCACTTGAAAGAAAATTTTGAGAAATCTATTCCTTTTTGCTAATACCAGAGTTAACTTCGCCTTTGTGCGCACATCGTGATAGAATGTCTTCTAAATCCTTATAATGAAGGGTTGTTGCCAACACATGGTCAATGTGAGAATTGGATATCATGTGTGGAGACATGGAAGGAGTGTGTTTAGGAATAAAAGATGGATTGGTTGATAGTTTGGAACCTATAACTCTCCAAACTTGGGAAAATGAGCAATTATGGGTGGATACAGAAGTGTGTGTGGATTTAGGACCAAGAGCTTGATATACCTTGTACGTCACTTGAGAAGCCTGCTTTTTCCTTTGTGGACATCTTTGATGGATACTTTTCCCTTTTTTATTTTTCCCCTTAGTTTTTTTGACTAATGGAGTTTGATAGGGGTAATGTTTCTTTGTATTTTTTGGTATCCACATGTATTTGATTTGTCCTTTATGCTTCAATACTTCTTTTTCTTTAATGGTTTTTTTCATGCTTTGATTCAAATCTTTCTTTTGATGTTGGTCCCAATTCGTGGATGGTGTGATGGGTGGATGAGGATTCATGACATGGCGGGTTGTAGTACTGACATCAGTTTCATCATAAGGATTCTTTGTGCTCCTTTTGTTGACATTTGCTTGAGACGAAGTTGCACCCAGTTTTGTGGAAGTATCACTGATATGTTTATATTCCTTCATTGTCGAATAACCAAGGCCTTGATTCTTAGGATTTCCAACAATCTGCACTAGTTCTAGGACACCTTGTTCATGTAGGCCTAATCCTCTGCCTTGATAATTCATCTGCTCAAAAAATTTATCTACAATAGGATATGATTTACCTTGGAAACAAGGTGCTAATCCTTCTCTACTCTTTGGTGGATCTTCAAAAGTGAAAACTTCCTTATTGATGAGGTAGCTTGCCTTAAGAAAGGTAAGTGATCCAAGTTTATGTTATAGGATCCTCCATATGTGGGATAAATGCTTGATTGATATCTTTAGCTTGATTAGATTGTAATGTTTATTTAAGTGATGTTGAAGATTCACTATAAAATTCTTCCTCGTGATTCATTCTTGATATGCTTTCGTATGATGTTTTTGATTGAAAACTTCTATAGAAGCCTTCTTCACGGTCTATTTTTGATATGTCTCTAGATTTTTCTATATCTTTATTAGGTGTACAAATGTTAAGATTAGGATACTCTTGTTCCTTGGTAATGATGTCAACAGTATGAGACTCTTGTTTTGAATGAAGATCATCTACGTGTCCATCCAAAGAAAGCATCTCATGGGTAGATGGAGTAATATGAGCTATATGGATATGATCATTATTTGTGACATCTTGTATAGATAGGAGAGTTTCCATCAGATCATTGTAGTATCTCGGAGATACAAATTCTTGATCCTAATTAATTTTGGAATTTCTTTCGACATGCTTTAGATCAAGTTCTTGACATGCGTCAATTTCAAAGGGTGGATTGCCTACAAGGGATTCTTGGACATTGTTATTAGGAATGGGAAGTGGCTCAATATCCTTTTGATCTTTGAGGATTCCTTCACTATCTATAATCATGAGGTTGAAGGATGTCAATATGTTTTGGGAAGGACCATTGCTAGACCTTGGTGATAGAGATTGATCATGCTTTGGAATAATTTCTTGAGATATGTCCTCTAACTTATTAGGTGATGTAGAGACATTTTTAATATGACCATTGTTCGATGGATTGTGAATTATGTCAATAGGATCAAATAACGCTAACACATCTTGAAATAGATCACTAAAAAGTGGCTCTTGATGTATGGTGATTTGATCACTAGATGGGGTAGACATATCTTCATAGTGCACATTGATCGATTGATTTTGATCATTGTCTTCAACCATAAGAGCAAGTGATGTTGACATTTCTTGAATTGGATCCTTGTTGGGCATTGTTGGTGAGTTTTTATCATGATTGAAAAGTGGCTCTTGGTGTGTGTTGATTTGATCATTGGATGAGGTGGAAATATCTTCAATGTACTTATTGATGGATTGGTTTTGATCATCATTTTCAATAATTATGGAGGGGAGATTGTTAATGCTATCGCTAGTAGTTGAATTTTGATTATTGTCCCCAATAGCTATTAGTTTTTGATCAATCAAGTCTTGGATGAGATTTTTGAGTCGAATACAATCTGATGTTGTGTGTCCCTTTACTTTGTAAAAATTACAAAAGTGCTTCTCGTCATACCCTTGTGGTTTCACCATGGGCTCTTGATAATTCACATAAACGGGGATTTTAATGAGATTTTCTTGTACCAACCGTTGCAAGATTGATTTGATTAGTTCCCCAAATGGTGTGTTTTTTCGTTTGTTACCTTGTGAGTTTTTCACTTTAAATTGACCTTCTGGCAATTGATTTTGGAGATCTGGTGATTGATCTTTGAGACGTGATGATTGAGTTTGTTGTTGATGTCATTGATCTTCATATCCAATTTCTTGACATTGTAGATATTGTTCCTGATGTGATTGTGGAGACAACTCAATGCTTTGATGACATGGTTCAACCAATGGAAGAGTGTACTAATTTTGGGTTCAATATGTCTCTTGGCAAAATGGATCAACTAATTTGGCAAGCGAAGCAATTTGATCTCACAAAATTTGATCTTTATTTTGATCTTGACACCTTTGATATGGTTGATTTGGTTTTTGTTCAAGTGGATTTGGAATGTAAATTTGTGGTGTTTTCCTAGGATCATGGATAATTTGATTCTAGATAATGCTTTGATTCGATGTGATGTTTTGATTTGGCATTGTGGATTGACTTTGAACATTGTTGTGTTTGAGAATCACATTGCTTGGATTTAGGTAGCTTTGATTTTGCACGGGGTTACCCTGACTTGGATCAATACATGGAGTTGCCAATATATTGTTGGGATTTTGAACAACATTGGTTTGATTTGCAATCGCATCTATCCCAAAGTTCACCAAGTATGGACTTGAAATGTTCATTTTTGGTAAACTTGTATTTGGCATGTATGGATTTGGTGGGATAATGTTCTTTGGAATAAGACTCATGCATTGATTGTTTAGTTGATAGATTTGAGAGTTTTGACTCTGATTTAGATCTATCATTGGGAAAGGTGTTCCAACATTTAGATTGGGCATACTCGCATTCGTTGTACTTTTGAGGTTTGGAGGAGATAATGATGCCATGCATAAATGTGAGTTTCGATAATCAATTGGCATTGCGAGAATTCGATAGTTTGGTTGACTTGGGTTACTCATGATGTATGATTCAGGTTTAAACTCCATGTTCCTCTTATGTTTTGACCTTGTTGACCTCTGAGGGGTTTAGGACCAATGATGAGATGAAATATGAAAGGGGTGAATGATATGGGTGTTTAAACTTTTTAGGAACTTTGGATCAATGCTATACTTTAGGACTTGATTTGATTTGATTTTGATTGAGGATAGTTTGACTAAGTGTGTTAAGTCAAACAAAATGATAATGCACTTGTAAACTCTAGGAAGTTGTGTTATCCTATAGTAAACTCGTACAGGAGGGGGGAGTTTGACTATGTGGGTTAAGTCAAATGAGGTGATATGAACTTGTAAACCCTAGGAAGTTGTGTTATCCTAGAGTAAACTCGTGCACAAAAGGATAATTTGGCTAAGTGTGTTAAGCCAAACAAGGTGATTTTGAACTTGTAAACCTTAGGAAGTTGTGTTATCCTACAGGTAAATTCGTTCAAGAGGATTGAAAATTTGACTAAGTGTGTTAAGTCAAACAAGGTGATGTTGATTTTTTCTAAAAGTCTAGCATAAGTGATGTTTTCAAAGTTTCCAAGAGTTTGTTGGTGAACTGTGATTTTGATAAATGTTTGGAAGGATGAAGTGTTTGACTTGATCCTAGATGAACTTAAGAGGATTTGTTGACTAGACCAAGATATTGAAGAACATGCTTTTCCCTGAGAGTATTTCAAACCAAAAAGATCAATGTTCACATGTAAAACCATAAGACAAAATATTGCAAGCACATGTGTGGCTCAATTGTATACTATCTTGCTTAGATTCGGTTCTTTTTGACACAAGCAGTTTCTTGATTAAATGTTTTTCAAATTGAACGTCCAATGTCCTAATTTTCTTTTATCCCACAAAGTGTATTATGTGGAAATCAAGGAAATCAAGCCAAAGGTTACCTATTGTTGACTTTAGTAAGTAAATTGAGATGAAATCCAAATGCTTAGAAGCCTCTAAGGATGAAATCCCTAGGGCAAGCATGAGCACTTGAATTCGTCAAAGGTATTTGCTTCCCTAAAGGGTTTGAAATTTTCAGGATCCCGTGAATGTCTGTTTTCAAATTTTTTTGATCAAAGCAATGTGTTTTCAATTCCAAGAAAATGCACAACCCTAGGCTGAAAAGATAGTTTTTTTTGGGTTCCCACTTGGATAAATCCAATTGCGTATATTCAGTGTAGATGATTAGATGCTTGACCACATAGGCTCCTCCTTACAGTGCACTTGCTTCTTAGGTCAGCCAAGCATTAGTACCCATGAATCTCCCATGGTATACTTTTCATCTCTACAACATAACTGCATGTATACATGGGGCGTCTTCAAAGGACATGACCTTTTGCACCAATAAATAGATAAGATTTTGGCCTTTGCTAAACAAGGGGTTTTAGTTCAGACTTTCCATTTGTAGGAGTTGACCCATGTGGCGAGAGACCATTGTTGCCCTTCTCATCAGAGCCAACCGTGTGATACTGGCTTTTGTTCCAGTACCCACTTTTATATCCTTGCTAGAAATACACTTGGCTCTAGTGTGCTACCAGGTGGGTTGTTCCCTTGGGTGAGTACTTTTTCCCACAAGGCATGCTCTCTAAGTTAAATAAAGGCGAGCAAAAATATTTGTAGTTCGATCAACCTTCATTTACAAATAAAGGGAGAACACATGCAATAGGCTTACTCACACTCGCAAGATGTTTTGTTCAATTTTAATCTGAAATTGAAATGTGGAAAACACTACAAAGGAGAAATTTGAGTTCTTTTTAATGCCCTGAAATCGAAATGTGAATGTTGATTGTCAAATTTTAGAACACAAGTTGAAATTTAGTATGTTCCTAAGGTTCAATTTTAGTCCAACTTTGAAAAGATCAAATCAGTGATTTATTTTAAACCCAAATTGAAAGGTGAGTTGGTTTAAAACAGAAAACAAAAGCAGGAATTAGAGCCTTCAAGTTATCACAATAAGCATTAAAAAATGTTTTTTTAAGTTCAATGCTCATTTCTTCAACTCAAATCTGCTTGAATTTATCTGCCTTGATGCAAAGTAACATGTAGTAGCAACTTCAAATTTTGTATAATGGCCCTATAAAAATGATTTCAATTCAAGATCTTGAATTCTCAGTCAAGGAGATTTGAGCACATCGATGACAAAATCTCAAACCTACAATCAACAAGATAAATCAAACAAATTATAGGGTTATAAGATAACATGAAAATTGATAATGCAAAATATACTGTATCAATCTGAGTCCAAAAATAAAAAATGAAAAACAATCCTTACAACATAAACCTGAACACCATCAATAGCAGTGTTAATACCTACCCCTTAGTCATTGATGAACTTATTCCTTAAACATGACAACAACTATGTCATTCAATTTGCATTTTTTAAATGGCGTTGCTAGATTATGTGGCAATTTTTATTTTTTTAAGAGGCTACAATTGATTTAAAGGTGAAGTGGTAACTATATAAGAAATCGTTATAACATGTCCCAATATTATCTTCTTTATAAATAGATGCAGATGAGACGTTTATTATCAAAGACACGATTCCATGAAAAAATATGCTAGTGCCTAGAGAGTTGTGGATAGCATGCTATAATATATTATTTACTACCCATAAAATGATACATGATGACAAATTAGGCACTCCAACTCAATCATTAATTATTTAGCAGTTACTAAATCAAATGTACCTTCAATTGATATTTAAGAGACAAAGATTTTATTTTTTTAGTGGAAGGTAGCATTTAAAAAAGAAATCAGGTGCCAATTGTGATTAGAATTACTGTAGGTAGCGATTTATCTGCAAGTTTTTTCTGCCAAAAATAAATATATTAGAAGATAGTTGATAGCAACCAGTTGATTGTGATCCTCCAAATGTAAATATAAAGTAAGATCATGGCTAGTGGTACAAGAAAAAATATCCTGATAATTACAATAGAAAATGATCATGGGCTGCTGCACACAATCAAACATCTCATAGTCAATCAGAAAATACTTGTCATATGCGCCATATCTTACTTTTAAGCATGAATAAATATGACATAGACTTGCAGGGTGGGTACATTTATTCTCGTATTAGGCATTTTCTTGACTCGAATCATGTGTGTGTTAGGGGATTTCTGATCTCTCTCCCTCCCCTTCTATCACTTTCTCACAGTACACACAGAGAAGGTAGTGGTATCCCATATATCTATATAGACATCAATGGAACAAGATTCACGTGATTACATAGGCCAATGACAATTGGACTGCATTGATGACGTAAATCAAGAATATCTTTTTGGGATGCAAAGCGATAGGAAAAGATCGGGAAGGAGAGTTTTTGGGAGTATGAGCTCTTTTGGGCACTGTCAGATTTTAGCTCAACAAGCATGATCAAATATGGAAAACCTATGATTATGTCTATCTGGCATGATCACAAGGCTACAAAACTTATATTGAACTCTTAACAAAAAAAAAAATGCATACTTGATTCTTTTCCTCCAAGGGTAAAGTCTGAGATGCTTACCCTTTCAACTTCTATTGGACAAGGCCTTCCATGTAATTGATATCTTTTCTAGTGGAACATAAGATGATTTTTTTCCAAAAGGAAAAGCTGATAAAGGAACCATGAATGCATTCAAAGAGAAATAAACTATATCTCAGTAAAGGAAAACATAGGCAGGGGATGGTCTTCAAATTCAAAGAAATCTACTTCAAACATACTGACCTCTAGAACTATAACAAATAGTACGGAGAATAGAGCTATAGTAAGGCCTGTTCAGATTATGATTTGATCTCTTTAGATTACTTTTTTTCAGGATACATAAACATGAAGCATTTATCAAACAAGAATCAAGACTTGTTGACCCCAATGCCAGACAGTAAATTCCATGGGTTCGGATATAGATACTCATCACCACATAGGTTCCTCCTAACTATGGCCTAATGGAGAAAGAGGCCTGGTGACCAAATCGTTGATGGCTTATTTGTTTCTTCAATGAAACCTTTGTAAATGGTAACTAAATTAAATATACCATACAAGAATGTTCATTGCCATATTTGTTAAATAATTCCCTACAAATGGATAATTTGCTACTTCAAACAAACCATTGTCAGTCAATTTTTTTAGTGTTAACACCACCCCAAATACTACGATACAAGTGAAGTCTTGATCTTTCAAGCTCAAATCAGATTTCTTGAATGGATGCCAGCGTGGCAGATGAAATTTATTGCCACAGTGACTGTCTCTTTATATCGATGAGTGTAAAATGTGATAAATACCAATGAGAAGTTTACCTTAGATTTATGTTTTGATATGAATCAATACCTTTCATGTGACTTCGAGCTCTAAGCAAGCACACAGCAAAAATCTGCAACAAACCATGATAATAAAAACAATGGTGGATGCCAATAAAGTAAGTGTATCACAACAAAAGTAGAGAGATTAACTCTGTATCACAGTCATAAATTAGAGTTTAACAAGGGCATGGGAAAAATATTTGAAGTTTCAAAAGCACAATTGATGGATTAGGTGTCATCATGAAATATACCAACAATTCTCTCAACAAAGAATGTCATGCAATCATACGGCCTCTTTATGAGTAGCGCTTTCTTTGTTTTTTTATTTTTTAAAACATGATTTGAGTGTTTTTATTGGCTATAAAAGAATATTTTGTTTCTTCTTCAAGGTGCATAAAGATGGGTGTCACCGAGGATGATTGTTATGCAATCAACACTTGATATCTTGAATTCTATAGAAGAACTATCGACAGTAAACACAAGTTACCAATTTGGCTACAAAGTACAAGAATCAAAAGTAAACATAGACAAAGTTCTGAACTGATTGTGCTTTAAAACCCAAGTTCAAAACTCGTAGATAAAGCACAAGAAACATCAGTAACTAATGTGAATGAACTATCAAATACCTAAAATGCAATTTTTTGCATTGCCTTTTGAAGTTAATTAAAATAAACAAGTAAAAAATTATATCCATGCCCTCCTTCTAGCGCCATTTTGTAGATGTCAAAATCTGCAAATGTTAGTATACTAACAAACCAACATGACAAAAATAAGCATACTTATGAAATAATACTCCATGCTAAACATGTTAAATTAAGACTTTGAAACAACTAGAAATACCAAATGAGCTAATTCAAAGCACAAGCAACATGGAGCACACCTATTCCATATTTGATTGGTTCTCCTTGAGTATGTGAAGAGCCCTTTCCCAATCCTTGTGAAACTAAGTAATGAAAGATATGGTATGATGAAGAGAAAAATTAGTTCTCAAATGTAGAGAGTAGCTTTGCATGAAATTGTGTTGTTTTTGAAGGAGAGGAGCCTTGAATTTCTAGTTGAGTTTGAAGAGATAAGAGGCAATGTTGAAGAATGTGGGATTAATCCCCAACAAATTGGAAAGAGCCACTTGTCACAATGTGATTGGCCCATGATTGTGCAAGTTTTGGCCAATGTGCCCATTTGAAATTTGAAAATGGCATTAAATGCATGTAGTTGAAAGATTTGGGGGGAAAATTTGTTTGGACAAAAAATTCAAACAAGGGGAGTTAATGATGACATATTCATTGGGAATATGCTTCGTGAGGAAAATAGGGGTTTTAATAAATCAAAATAAATGATTTATTGTGCAAGTGGGAAAAGCTAGAGGATGGGACATGGGTTAGACTTATCATTAATCAGGGATTTGACTAATTAAGCTAGTGATTAGTTGGTGTGATATTTGATTTACATTTTTGGATTTGTTTTAAATCAAATGGGAGGAAAATGAATATTAGTCATTTAATTAAATACATGTGATTTAATTAAATCAAGAGACTTTAGGAGATAAAAAGTGATTTATTTGATTAAAGAGATAATGTTAGTGAATTAATTAAATTGATTTATTTAATTAATAGATAAAATAATGTTGAATGAAGCATGATTAGATGGATGATGTCTATTTTATGTGTCTACAGGAAAATTCTTGTTCCTGCACAAAAACCCAGATTTTGGACTGATTTGCCCAGCTTGGTGAATGAGTCCCATTTAGCATTAAAGGTAAAATTTCTAGTGTTGTAGACCACTTCCAGTCATCTTCATATTCCCAAGTGCACACAGTCCTTCCTGTAGCTTTCTATTTTGTTTCATTTACTTTTCTAGATCATTTTGTAAATCATTGCATCATATTAGGTTTCATCATTACACCTTGCATTGCATTTGTCTTTCCAAGTCTTAACTTGGTGGTGAACCACTCATTAGTTTACATTCAGCCCCTAGGACAAACCTATTGCAAGATCTCTTTCTCCTTTGCATTGAGATCTCTAGGGTTTTTTCTTGAATGAGAGAGTGAAGATTGTCATTCTAGGTCCTAAACCCTAGAAAAGCAACAATTTGCCACCTTTCATTAACATCAAAATTATATATATTCTAAACCTTAAGTTTGACATACCCAATATACTCTTTCTCTAATGTGGATAGCCTTCTAAATTAGGTTCCTTGAGAGATCTTCATGGTCTTTGCTACTCTCTAATACATACTTTATATGTGTTTTTAAGAGGCGAGCTTTCAAAAAATCACATCCTTTAACAATTATTTAATAAATATAATTATTCTTCCCTTCTTAAAAGAATATTTAAAAATATTCTTTATCAATCACTTTTAAATCAAAGAATCAATATAACTTTTATTTTTCTATCTCCTTTTTAATTTTTAAAATTATTTGATGAAACAATAACTTTTAATTCTTAAAAATTATTGTATGAATTTTTATTTTTTTTACTCTCGAATACATAAGAAAAATTAATTATTTTTTAATCTGCGAATAGGGTCCCACAACAAAATGCTTTAGAACTTTTATTACCACTGCAACCTTGAGATCATATTACAAACCACATAATCTAATGACTTCATCACCTCAGTCGAAGCCACTAATAATCGCAAAGTTATTATATAAATCCAGAATCCTTTTAGACAAATCCTCACAGAAATCAAATCCCATAATAAATCTTTATCTACGTACTACAAGGAGTGGCATCACGCTGCAGA
Organism: Sequoiadendron giganteum; assembly: GCA_007115665.2. Classification (NCBI taxonomy): domain Eukaryota; kingdom Viridiplantae; phylum Streptophyta; class Pinopsida; order Cupressales; family Cupressaceae; genus Sequoiadendron; species Sequoiadendron giganteum. The sequence goes on along the minus strand of CM021104.1, from coordinate 564,581,655 downwards.
GTTTCCATGTTTAACTAAGAGCTGGGCATTTGAATCCAGGAGGAGGGGTGAGGCCGCATTGAACAATGAGCTCAAGAGCGATTGGAAGGATGATGTTGAGGTTCAGAAGCTTAGCCCGAATTGTTGTACACAAACACAGGGCTGCCTCCAATTCTAAAACGCCTTGCAGTACAGGGCAACACGTGTTGACAGCAGGATCTCCAATGGTAGCATTTACCAGCCCTCCCAGCACATCCACACAAGCGCCTAATTTCAATGCATTTAGCGGACAGCTTGATGAGTTCTTCCCGTTTGATGAAGATGAACATGAAGAAGAAGACGGAGATGAATGGTAATGCCGTGCTTCCACTAGAGAACCCATGCTCATCGCCAAACAGATCATACCCACTGCAACCAATACGGCACCGTTTCTTAGTGATCTCAAGCGACAAAAGGGGAAAAAGAAAGCAAACAAGAACCCACAAGAATTGCTGCAAATTTAGGCCTGTAGAGGGATGCCACTCGGTGGGATTGTATAGCCTCTGTGCTCTCAGACTTCTATCATGAAAATTTTGTGCACCCGTGAACAATTTCACACCCTCAAGTCTGTACGTGATCCAGTGATTGTCCAACCTGTTTTATTCCTTCAAATATAAGAATGCGGGCTTCAGAATCGAAGGTAGTATCAAGTAATCTACATTGCCCCTCTGTCAAGTCCATTCGTTTCCATTGGCCCACACGGCATATATGCGTATCCTCGCTACAGAACATCTATGAGTTATCTTTGTCGTTATTTTCGGACAGTAATAATAACTGAAGCTGTTATTTTAGAATAAGAACGATTGATATAGTAAGTAACAATGGCTCTTTTACAATAATAATGAGTGATATAGTTCTATGATGGCAACTATAGAACTCTCCCCTCGAATCCGATTTCTAAGGTTACCAAGAAAGTTAAGTTTACCATCTCCCACTCCTCTTTCGACGACTCAATCAAGAAACACATCCTCTTTCATAAACAAATCACTCATATTTATGGTGCATCCAAAATCCATAAACCCAACATTTCTCTCTGACCTATTGTTGACACTTCTCACTTCCCCACTTATAAATTAGCCACTTTCCTTGCCGAATTAATCTCCCTCCTAATAGGCAAAACTGAGTCCTTTATCAAGAACTCCAACCACTTTATCAAATTCATTCATGATAAGATGGTTGAAGACCATGAGATCTTGTCAGCTTTGATGTGGTTTCTTTATTAACTAAAGTACCAATAGTTGACTTTGTGGAGTTGCTCAAACAGAAAACCAATCCTCAGATTTCATCTCTTGTTGACCTTTGCCTTTGTTCCACCTTTTTCACCTTCCAAAATGTCATCTAAGAGCAATTAGATGGAGTTGACATGGGTTCCCTCTTATCCCCTATTATTGCCAACCTCTACATGGAACATTTTGAGGTTCTTGCCCTCAACTCTTTCCCCCTCAATCCTCATTGGTGGAAACATTATGTGGATGACACCAAAATTTGTTGGCCCTGTGGTCGTGATCAAATCGACCTCTTCCACTTGCACTTAAACAACTTGGTTCAGTACATTTAATTCACCAAAGAAATTGAATCCAATAACCAATTTCCTCTCTTGGATGTCCTCATCATTAAAAAAGGTGATAGCACCCTAGCTCGTTGTGTCTTTAGAAAATCAACCCACACTGACCTCTACTTGCTTTCCTCTTCCCACCACCACCTTGCTAAAAAAATAGGCATCCTTAATACCCTTGCTACATGAGCCTATCACATTTGTGATAATGACCACATTGATCAAGAGCTTTCCCACCTCTTTTGTGCTTTCAAGCTCAATGGTTATCACAACAAATGTATCCTTCACACTTTTAAATGTGCCAAATCTCGAGCTAACCCCTCCCTTACTCAAACCTCTTTCTTAAACCTCCCTTTTTTCCACCTTCCCCTCTGTTGAAGACATCTCTAACAAGACCTCAAAAATCCTTCCTTAAAAAGGTATTATTTGCACCTTCAAACCTATTTCTACCACCAAGAAGCTCATCCCTTCTACCAAGGACACCTTTCCTTCTCTCAACCACTCCAAGGTTTACAAAATTGATTGCTCCTATGGCACCCCATACATTGGTGAAATAGGCAAATCCATAACCACTAGGATTAAAGAGCATAGTGTTGACATCAAACATGATCATTTCACCAAATCTTCTTTTACTAAGCACTCCCACAACACCAAACAACACATTTTCCTTGAGTCCATTAGTGTTCTAGTAAAAAAAGATAACTTCTTCAAGCGAAAACTCTAAGAGGCCATCCTCATGAAGAACCATGCATCCAACCTCAATAGGGATGATGGATGGCATGTTTTACCAACTTGACAAACTCTCTTAAACTCCCTCACCCTACATGTGCCTTCTCTCCGATCATCCCCTTTCCCCACCCCCTTCCACCCCTTTTTCTATATTCCTGCTTTTGTATCCCTCCCACTCCTCTTCTCCCTTGCTTCCTAACCCATCCTCCCCTTGTTATTTTTCTAATACCTCCCTCCTTTCCCTTCTCCTCTATTAACAAACCCCCCCTGCCCACCCCTTTTTTCCTCTTTTTTTTATCTAATTTAATTTTTAGTTTATCAGGGGTCTTTGTGCCTTTGCTTTTATTATTTATGTTTTAGTATCTTTAATTAATTATATCTATATTTTGCCCCTTTTTTTAATATCTAAATCAACCCTATATTATTTTTATATATTATAATGTGATTACTTAATTAATTTTTTCCTTTTATATATTAATATTGTTATTATTAAAATTTATGATATATTTAAATTTACAATTTTCATTAATTAAAATTAATGTTGATTTTAAAAAATTATTGTTTTATGAGATTAATTGCTTGTACCTCATTGAATATTATATCATATTATACTATTTATTTTTTGTGCATATCATTCATATCGTTATTTCTTCTCTCAATTCATCTTTTCTTTTGGTTTATTTGCTATTTGTCTTGTTTTTCTCTTAACTATTACTCATTATTTTTTTATAAGCTTTTGAACTTTTTATAATTATTAGTATTTTCCTTCTTTTCTAATTTGCTTTCGTCATTTGTAATCCTATCTTCTATTATTTTATCTATTTAAACTTTACCCCTTCTTTTTTATTTTTTATAGAAATGTAATCATTATTATTTTATTATAGTTCTCTTTGACTCTTTTCTTCATTAGCATAGTATTTATTACTATCATATTTCTTGGATTTAATTTAATTTTCTTCTTTAATCATTACATATTTTTTTGTTATTTTTATTTCATTGACTTATCGTCGCTTATCTTTTTTCTCACTTTTCAATTTTTTTCTTAATTTTTAGATAGATTATTACATTTTTAAGATATCTTAACTCATGTAACACATTGGTTTTATCTTTTTAATTCTATTTTGATATCATATTTTCTTCATTATCTCTATTCTAGTATAGCATAGATATATTTCTTAGATCTTGAACTTAATCTTATTTCTTGTTTATTCTTTTCATATCTTTTGGATCATTTAAAAAATTATAGGCTTTTATATCTTGCCATTTTTGTGGTTTAATTATTATAAAATATGTAATTGTTAAGCATCATCAATACTATCACATTTTAGATGTGTAATATTATTTTTCTAATCCTTAAGTTAAGCTCATATTTTTGTCTTGTAATTATTCCACTCCTTGTCTTTGTTGGTTTTTGTGCTCTTTCATTTTGTATTTTGTATTTTGTTATCCCTTGATATAATCATGTACTATTACTTCCTTATAATAATGCTTACTTAAGGTTTAATTTTCTATTTTTTACAAGTTTAGTAGCACGTCCTTTTCTATTTTTGTTTAATTAATTTAGGCCAATTTGTTAAGCTTAAATTGTTTTAATTATTGAATTATAACAATATAACTAATTATAATATTAACTAAACTAACTTCGATATCTTTTCTTTATTTTTTACTTTAATCTTCTATCTTATAATGATGCTTTTTATTTATTTTTCTCTATACATTTATCATTGTTTATTAATTTGTTAATTCTTTACAATTTGTTTTTGGTTTCTTTATTAACTTTTTGCATTTTTGTCCTCTACTTCTATGTTATTGTTTTTTTATTACCTCCCTCCTCCCAACTATCCCACCTCTCCTTTTAAGCTAACTCTGCAACCCAATTTTCTCATTCTCCTCTTCTTGATGATGGACCACTGAGTGTGATCCAAAATATCAACAAAAGAATATACACTATTCATAAAAAAAAAAATTTAAATTTTGAAACAAGTTTATTATTTAATAGTACCATATATTGTGTGTGGCATCAACAAAATATCCTTCTCTTAACCAAGATACACAAAGATTTGACTTTAGTGAGTGGCTTGTGGGATCCATCCAACTCTAACAAATGAATATTTCTTATGCTTCCATCTATTTCCTTTCTAATAATTTTTCTAACTAGTTGTTACTTGTGGTTACCTTGTAACTTAATTAGCTAATAGGATACATATAGATTTGAATCTGAAACAAGTCCCACACATACAAATTACTATTGAGTCATCAAAAAACAAGTTTTAGGTATCGTTAATGGTAAACTAGCTAGCATTTAATGGTAAAAGCCTCCAAAATCTCACTTCTTACATAGAATTCATATAAAAATTGGTTTTCCAACTAGATGGGAGCATTCTATTTCCATTCGCAATATTTTTTGTGAATTGTATGGAGAATGTATTTCTTAATTTGTGTTGCTTTATGTTATAAATGTGCATGCAAAAATTTCAAAATCAGATAATACTTAATTTATTTAAGGAAAAAATCTAGATTTTTCTAAGTTTATTTCATTCCATTATTTAGCACTTATTGTTAATTATTTAATCTAACCACATATAACTACAATTTGCAACTTATAACACCCATACAAACCCATGCACAAAAACATATTCTCCAGCATAATAACATATAGATATTTTTCTATCAACGTAATCCTTAAACCTCCTTTAGGTGCAAGTGCTAGTTAATATTTAGGACAAACATCAACAAATAGGGGACAAAACTTCAATTTATTTTTTCTTAATATTTATCCCTTCCATAAAATGGGTACATTTTACTACCATGTAATTCCTACATGTTTTCATGGGTTTCATGTAAGGAAAAATATGTTCATGTATGTTCTTGTTAGAAATATGGTGGAGAAAAGATTACTTTCCATAAGGATGGGTTGGATTTTCTGCATATATGTACTTTACCAATTATTATATTTATTTATTAGGGTTAGGTCAAGTTTTCATAGAGCCTTTGTACATCCTCTTTCCTTCTTCTATATAGTGTCTTCCACAACATAAGTTTTTTCTATATATGATGATTTTTAATTATGAGTTGATGGTTCTTTATGGGGAAGGTTGTAGAGAATTGAAAGATTAGGTTTTGTTGGCATGTTTTAACATATCAATATATTAGAATAGCAACCATTTCCCTACTTAAAAGGTCATAATTGTGATAGTCTTCTATGTGATGTTTTAGGAAAAAGAGAGACTTAAATACTTGAGTAGGTGAAATTTTTGGTTGTCTCATTCAAGGGATTCTACAAAAATAATAAAGAACACCTATAAGATTAAATTTCATTTCAGTGCAATAAAATCCATATATTGTTCAAGAGTTCATGTGATTGCAAAAAAAACAATTTTAAAACACAAAATAAACTAGTATATCGTGAATTTTAGATGTACTTCTAGAAATTATTTATTATTCACAATACTTAATTAATTTGTGATAATACTATTTTTGTCCAATGTAAGATAATAGATAGCTCAAAAGGAATTGGATTTTAATTTATAGATTTAAACATAACTTTAACTCCCAATCTTATATTTGAAGAAAGATGCACTATTCATGTTAAAATTTGAAAATGACATTCAAAAAACTCAAACCAAAATATTCTCAACTAATTCTAATTTAACCTTGCAATGAAAAATATGAAAGAAGGGTGTGGGAAAATGATATACTGAAAACATAAATATATCAGTGCCGCAATCTAAGCATCATGAAACATATAGATAAATTTGATGTAACACCACTGTGTTTCTCAATATGAAGAATTACAACAAACCTACAAGAAGTGTAATCATCAAAGGAACACAAATTATGAAAGAAATAAGAAACAACAACCTATTATAGCTATGCATTAAAGATGCAAATCTCATAGCCAAAGATGGAAGATATATAATTCATGATGTATGCACACTAAGATTCTTAGGCTAACAACACAAAATAAATTGTCATCAACAAATCACCACTCATATGAAACACTAATTTAAGTTCATTGAATTAAAAGAAAAAGAATACATCATAAAATAATTCATCAATTTCAAAACTACAAAAGAAAGGAAAAAGACTACAAGAACCTAAAATCATTTTGAATGATCAAATTTTTGGTTTTCAACTCTTTCCAATGGCATCCTTACATATTCATAGGTTTCAATGGTAAATAAAATGAAACATTTTTCCTCCAAGATCGTATAAGAATAAATATATAATTGTATGTGAAGATTCACATGACTTGCAATTTTGGATTATAATTTTCATATATTCAAGTTAAAATTTGACTTGTATATGAACATTGCTCTTCCTTTTTCTATACTTTCCCATCGTTTTTAGCCTCCTTACTTGAATCTTGATTGATTTTACAAATGTCACATTTATAAAAAAATTATTCTTACCAACTCTTATCATGACCATCATCCTTATCTACATGAGAAAACTATTGTTTGTTGACTTCAAATCTAAACCATTGGTTATTTGTCACTTTATTTACAATCAATAAGTAAGAGAAATAAGAAGTAAATGATTTAGATAACACTATGATTTATCAAAAATAATGAATAAAAAAAAGTTGTTTGGGGCATTTATAGAGTTCAATATTTTTCTCCCATTTTTTTGCACATCAAAACCTAACCCAAAGTCTAATTAGTAGAGTATGTAGAAATTGTTGTGGGGAATTAGAAGCTAGATACATACTTATATATATGAGAAATAGATAATGAAACATTAATAGAATGAAAATTTATAGGTTTCTAAAGGGTCTATGAAACTTTACACATTTGTAAACTATGTCAAAAGATTTGATAAAGTAGAATATTTAGGTTTTTCCTAGATTTGGTGAAGTCGAAAAAAATGTAAGTGATTGTAAGATGGAAATGAGCTCCAAATCCACAAAGTGTAAGTTTGTAGAAATCTAAAATACAAAAGTAGGTTTGTAACTAACACATACTATAGTGTTGCATGATGAGTATAAAATTATAATGTGTGTATAACTATTATAGACATATAGAAACTGGAATGTGCAATTTATAAATTTTACAACTATGCACAAAAAATCCTCAAACATGTATAATGCAAGTATGTGGAAATGTAGAGTATAAAAATAAGTTGGAAAATCACAATATCAAGTATGAGTGCATAAAATGTCCATGAATTGATAGTGTAAAATAATTGTTGAAATATACGATGCAAAAGCTAGTTTATAATTAGCAATGTATTACATGGATGAACAAATTGTCTACAAACCCATGGTGTGTATTCTTTGCAAGAATGCATGACTATGCCTTAGTTATATGTTCTATTCATTATACTAGAAGACTAGGCATATATAACATATACTGTAAACCAAATGATATGTATGTAGAAGTTGTGAAACTACGAAAGGGTCATATATAGTATTTCAATTAAATTTGTGGGTCACATGAGGGTTCAATTTCAATCACTTGCATTGACAGGTTTATGTTCTATGATAAATGTTGTTTTAATATTGCAAATTTGTAGGTTGATTGAGAAAGCATGCATAAATTATGAAAGACTTAAGAAAAATTTAAATATTTGTAAAATACTTAAGAACTTGTAATTCCTTTATTTTTCACTCTTCTAGAAAAAGAATCAAGGATCTTCTATATTAGTTTGTTCTTTAACTTAAAATGAGAAAGGAATTTTAACTAGATGGTGATAATAAAAATTAAGGTTCATATTTGATAAGGAAAAAATCTAGCAATATGAAATATGCCGAAAAAAGACTACATCAAAAAGAGAAATAACTTTAAATGCAAGGAGAAAATAAAAAAAAGTGAGACAACATGACCCAATATAAAATTTTAAACTTAACACCATTAAAATTGATAATCACAACACAATGTAAAATTGATATTAAAATGACATAATAAAGTTGACTATAATCTAATAAAAAAAATAAAAATAAACTTCAATGAAATGACGGTCAGAAAAAATAAAGGCATGTTGTGGAGGTCAAAAATAAATATGACTTCCTTGAAAAATTAATTTGCACAACTAATAGTCTCTCCCCCTACATACTCATCTAAAATATGTAATATAATATTCTTTTCATGTACAATCTATAACATTAACACTTAATAAAAAGCTACAAATTAATATGAGAATATGTCACATTGACTTATTGGGACACAACTTCAAGGTCATCAATCACACCAGTACAAATTTATTCTTACAGAACCGACGTGGATATACGAACTACGTATAGCCATCGCTTCGTCTTCTCAGTCGAAGCCACTAAAAATAGCCAAATTAAAGTAGCGGCAATCCAGAATACACTTGTACAAATACTTTAATAAACCAAATCCTATACCAAATCCAAATCTAGGTACTTGAAAGAGTGCCATTATGTTGCCATGATTAACTGAGAGGTGGGCATTTGAATCCAGGAGGATGGGTGAGGCCGCATTGAACAAAGAGCTCAAGAGCGATGGGAAGGATGATGTTGAGGTTCAGGACCTTAGCCCGAATAGTTGTACACAGACACAGGGCTGCCTCCAATTCCAAAACGCCTTGCAGAACAGGGCAGTACTTGTTGACAGCAGGATCTCCAACGGTAGCATTTACCAGCCCTCCCAGCACATCCACACACGCTCATAATTTCAATGCATTCAGAGGACAGCTTGATGAGTTTCCCCCACTTGAAGAAGAAGATGATGAAGAAGAAGACGACGGAGATGAATGGTAATGCCGTGCTTCCACTAGAGAACCCATGCTCATCGCCAAACAGATCATACCCACTGCAACCAATACTGCACAGTTTCTCATCTTCACCGTTTCTTAATGATCTCAAGCACAGAAAAAGAAAAGAGAGAAAGCAAACAAGAACCCACAAGAACTGCTGTAAATTTAGACTTGTAGAGGGAAGTCACACGGGGGGATCTTATAGCATCTGGGGTCTCAGACTTCAATCATGAAAATTTGTGCACCCGTGAACAATTTCACAACGTCAAGTCGGTACGTGATAAAGTGATTGGCCAACCTGTATTATTCGTTTAAATATAAGAATGTGGGCTTCAGAATCCAAGCTACTGTCAAATAATCTGCATTGCCTCTCTGTTAAGTCCAATCGTTTCCATTGGCGCACTATACTCACTACAACACATTAGCAAGTTATCTTTGTCGTTATTTTTGGACAGTAATAATAATCTAAATTATTATTTAACAAAAGAATAATTTAATTAGTAACTTTATAACTTTACGACGTTTCTGACACGGTTACCTTATAACTTTATTAAGCCGAAGGCATCCCCACGCTCAGCTTTTTCAACCCCTTTTACGTCAGATGGTGCAGATTTACATGCAAGACGAATCTCAGCCATTCATCATTTTTGGAAATTTTCCCAATGTTTCGCTGCTGGTGTATGCCGGATGCCAGATGCTGGATGCCTACCCTCTGCAGCTGTGGTCACACTCCGTATTTTCCCGTACGTACAAACTCTGTCCCATTTTAAATGTACCAACAGTTAATTGGATTAGGTTTATATGCGTGCTAATAGTTGTCTCCTAACTGTGTGTTAAACTGAAATTAAAATTGTTTAATTTAATCTTTATTTTCATTAACTATATTATTTGTAATTAAAATTATTTTAAATGGTTATTGTTAAGTGTTTTTATAAATTAATTATATGATTTGTATTTTTTTTAGATAAATATTTATATTTTATAAAATTTAGATATATCATTAAATATTTATATTTTATAAAATTTATGTCTTATTATGTTGAAGCGTTATACAGTGAAAGCAACAAAAGAATTTTCGTAAACTTTTTGAAGCTTCATTGAAAATGACAGAGAGGTGGAAGTCATGTAAAAATGAATTTGTTTTTTCTATAAAAGTGAAAGAATTTTGATGCAAATAAATGTAGGGTTAGGGTTTAGAGTAAAGGTTAGGGTTCTAAGAAGGGTTCCAATTTTGTTTTTTAAATATTTTATATTTAAAATTTAAGAACAATGTTAAGTAAAGAAAAAATATTAATTATAAAAAATAGAAATTCATATTTTTTAACATTGAATATTGATTTTACAGAACTATTTTATTTTGAAAAGAAACAATGAAATCATATATATGAATTTTGAAATTAATGTTAATGAAGATGTAAGCATTTTTCCTTAAATCAATAATCACCTAGATAATGATAACTTTTACGGTTTTTTATATATATTATTAATTAATATATGTATACTAGTTTTAATAAAATAAAATTTTAAAAATAATTTTGAATAAGTTTATTAGTTAATGTATTTTATTTTTTATTATTATTATCTTTACTTAAAAGAACTTCCATAAAATTAGTTTATAAGAGAGTTCAAATAATACTATCAATAATGAATTAGAGTGATTGTTTTAAGTGGTTATTATTAAGTGTATTTATAAATTGATTATATGATTTGTAATTTTTCTAATATTTATATTTTATAAAATTTAAATTTATCATTAAATATGTATATTTTATAAAATTTATGTCTTGTTTTAAGTGTATTTAGAGTGATTGTTTTAAGTGGTTATTATTAAGTGATTGTTTTTAAGTGGTTAAAAAATCTTGTAATTGCAATTAACCATAAAAATTTAAAATTCTAATCCAAAATTTTTTCTCATATCTTTCTTTTACCATATTACTCTATCTTTTCTATAAGAATAGTCTTAAAGAAGGATGAAACAATTAACAATTATATTGTAATACCCTGTCTTTCATAGTTAAAATTTAGATTTATAACTACATCTTTATGCATATAAATGTTTATTATTATTTTTATGGGACCCATTGAAATAAATATTAATATTTTTATTAAATAATTTTAAGTGCATTAGTTTCACTATATATTAGTGTGGGTTTGATGGCTTGATTTTTTTTCTCTATATATTATGTCATTTAGTGTTCATATTTTTATAAAAATATATTGTAAGGTATCAAGCTCCTTACCTTGTTAGAAATTTAATAATTAATAAGATTAAATACTTGGTGGCTATAGATCCACTTGTCCATTTATATGTGTGATGAATATTTAATTCCTTGACCTTTCATGATCAAACACTCTATTCATGACTAATGATATTCTTTGAACCTTTTAACATAAGAATTTTTTCTAATTTTCTTTCAATTTACATAAAGTAAGAATAAAAAGTCAAATAAATTAACTAACCAACTTATTCAAGCTTAGAGTTAAATAATATAATCTAAATACTCTTTTATCTATGTATAGATTGACAAATATTTCTTATAATTTTCTAATAATAAAAGGTAAAACACATTAACTAATCAAATTACTCAAAATTATTTTTTAAATTTTAATTTATTAAAACAAGACATAAATTTTATAAAATATAAATATTTAATGATAAATATATATTTTATGAAATATAAATATTCACTTTATAAAAAATTACAAAATCATATAATTGATTTATAAATACACTTAATAATAATCACTTAAAACAAGCACTTTAATTAATAATTGATAGTATTATTTGAACCCGTTTATAAATTAATTGTATCTAAGTTTTTTCTCATTTACTTAAAGATAATAATAAAAAAATAAAATACATTAACCAATTAGATTACTCAAAATTATTTTTAAGATTTTATTTTATTAAAAATAAACATAAATTTTATAAAATATAAATATTTATTTTACATAAAAAAATTATAAATCATATAATTAATTTATAAAAACACTTAACAATAACCACTTAAAACAATATTAATTAAAAATATTATAGTTAATAAAAACAAATATTAAATTAAACAATTTTAATTTGAGTTAACTGTTGATACATTTCAAATGGGATAGAGTTTGTACGTACTGGAAAATACAGAGTCTGACCACAACTGCAGAGGGTAGGCATCCGACATCCATGCCCATGCATCCATGTTGGGTGCATTTCTGGGGCTGGATAGCCGCTACCGTGAAGGTGTAGATGGGTAGCAGAGATGCTATTCTAGATTGTCGATGTCAAGGTGGAGTAAACAAGGTGAAAGTAGATCATTGATTGTGATTTCCTTACCTTGAGATCTTCTTCCAGGACAATACACATAGCCCTCATAGGTCACGCTGTGGGTTAAAAACATTATTGATTGGATTTTCAACATCAAGGTTACTTTAGAAATCCAACATAATATATGGTAAGAAATGACAAAATCTGGTGCGATTTGTGAATAGCTGGTGTATGTGAAGGTGTAGATGGGTAGCAGAGATGTAGTTTGTGGTTGTCGCGTATGGAAGTTGCATTCTATGTTGGCATTGGTAGCTCAAATTTACTATGAAATAGGTTGGCATTAATAAATATTGTACAGTGATATTACAATCACTTCAAATTCCTTGGCGTCGGCATAAATATCTGCAAGTGGGTGTCCAAAGTGAGGCCTTGATTCCTGAGAATAAAATACAAACCAATGTATCATAGAAAGAAAGAATGAGAGGGAGCATTCACTTGGTTTTGCCATTAACCACCCCTGGGTCGAGCTTGTCATCTAGGCATTGATTGCTACGAGGAGTACCAAGCGGTGAATAGATCAGAGGAAACCCCTTACCCTAAGCCAATTCTTCGTCGGTGTACAGAGAAACACCACTGTGACAGACCCATTGCCCAAAATCAGAGATGTCGAAAAAGCCACTCTACAAACCTTAGGTTTATATCATTTTCTAAATACTTTATTTTAAATTTACAAACCCTAGATTCATATAGTATTATGCATTAGGGTTTGAAGCTATGTAGAAATGGTGGAAGTTGCAAATGGGGGCTCAAAACCCTCAAAATCCTCTAGCAACGGCTACAAAATATGTAGCCAAAAATAGGCTACTTTGCTTGAAGTGTCAAAATTCACTCCTACCGAATCTGTCACCTATCAACACTATGAAAATTATTCTACATTTTGTAACCACAATGTAATGAATCTCTGTTGTTCATCATTTTTGACCATTTTTTTGGCTGTTTATGCACCTTTTTCTTTCTTGCTCGTGAAGCAGCATAGCAGTTATTGCAAAATTTATTATGGATGGTGAAGCAGGCGGTGATTAACGACATTAGGCTTCTAGGGTAACTTAGGGTAACAGAGCTCGACACAACTTGTGTAGAAACTTGAGGTGTGGTAGCTTAACAAGTCTGGTTTGAGAAGGAAGCTAGGTAAGAATGTTTCTCTCACGATCGCTTTTATCAACATGATTTTAGATCTTAGTAAAGGATTATGAAATCATTTCAAACTAGGTTTTCTTTTTACAGTTTTAGGGGCTAAGGCTTTATGTCTACATGCTAGGTTTCATGTTTTTTGATGTTCAGAGTTGGGGTTTAGTGTCCCTGAACATGGGATTTTTCTTTTTCATATTGTATGTTAATTTTGTTATCTACTTCCAGGATGATCTAATGTGTGCTGCTTCTCTTGAGAAATATGGCAAAAAGTCTAAGAAAACAAGATGGTGGGTGTCTCAAAAACCCAGTGTGACAGATGGGAATGGACATGAATTATTATTGTAGGTATTCAGCAAGTTTATGCGTCAAGTATGACACATACAAATCCAGAATGAATATTATAGTGGAAGTGTTTAATTCTTTGTTGAATATATAGTGGTAGTGTTTATTGTTTTGTTCTTCTCAGGTTATCATAGCCTTTGTGCAAGGATGATAAGTCATGAATATACTATATGATTTTCTTTTGTAGGCTTTTGGCATGTAGCATGCAAAAATTCTTTGTAAAAGGAGGAGAATACTATGGTGCAAAAGCAAGTATAAATGTTTGGGAAGCCCACATAGAAGCCCTTGTCGAATTCATCTTGTCTCAGGTGTGGGTTCTCTCAGGGTCGTTTGATGGCTTTGATCTTAATAGCATTGAAGCATGCTGACAGGTGGGTATATCGCCGACACAAGATCCTCTTATGTTTTATATTGGCACACCTCATAGATCATGCAAATCATAAATTACTATGTTGAAATATTTTGTGGTTGCATTGATCATCAATAGGTAAGCCCAGAGCTGTATGGAGACAACATGCTCAGGGGGGGATTTCTTAAAATGCTTCTATCATCACATGTAACAAATTGAAATATAAAGTTCAAATAAAAATATGGAATAGCGATTTTGAGATGCCTCTCCGATGTTCTGATGTGTGGATCATTCAGATCTAATATTGACATGGAGATAATTGTGCCAGGAGCTCTCATTTAGGATTGCTATACATTTCTTAATCAAATCAAAAAATCCTATTTACAGATCAATTTTGCAAATATCATTATAGGTGTATTTACAAACCTAACAGTTCCCAATTGTGAGAAACAAAAATGTGTACTTCCTTGACAACAATTCAATGCTTTCTCATTTTTCGGAATAGCACAATACTCACACCACCAATGGCCAAAAGAAAAACAAAGGAACATGTCATGTAATCTACATTAATGTTGTTTAAGAACTTTTTTTCTCATTCCTCTCTTGCTGATTATGATGATCCAAGTTTTCATGTAGGAGAGTGCTAAGAATGTCCAACTGATGCCCGATTTTCCATTGACCCCTGGTAAGAAGTGTTATCTGCCATCATATTGATTAAATACCAACGGAAGAGTAGCTATTGGGGCTGCTATAAATCCAGTTTCCTCTTTCAATGGTCCTCAATATGATATCACCATACTTGTTTGGAAGGTCATAAAATATGCCACATAAGTTGCTGCAATTGGGTTCATTCTAGTTTGTTGTAGAATCAATTATAATAATCACATAATAGGTCACTAAGTATACATAAAAGGGCAAGATGTTTGGTTTTAGATATAGATTTTATATCTAGTGTTGTCATAACAACTACCATTATTCCAATGCAATGATAATCTTACTTACGCTTGGGAAACATTACAGAAAGAAAAATAGATAAAAATGAGAAGTTTGTGTAAGCATTTATAAAAATAGAGTTATGTATAGAGGCATCGATTATACTGGATGCCCAAAAAATATTTATACAAAGGAAAAAAGTTTACCATCGCTTCCTATGAAACTATTAATTTACTTGTAGTAGAAAATGTCATCATAACTGCTACCATTACTCCCAATGATACTATTAATGTTATTTATGGAGATTGAAGTGAAAATGAAGACCATGGAGAGAGTCATGGGTGAGTTTTTTTATGTTTTTGTTCTTGGCTGGCTCTATTTATGCAACAAATATGCAATAAACCTTGGCCATGGCTGGCCATAGAAAATCAACCTTGGCCATATTTGAAACTCAACTGTGGCCATATGTTGTTCATGTTATATCCATATAGCAATCTAAGCTATGTTAGAATAAAAGGGGAGTTGGAGATTCAAATCTCTGCTGAAATTTTAGCCCAGTACTTTGATCCCAAACTCTGATTTGGGATTGACAAAGGTTTTAGTGCACTTGATTCACAATTATGAGTCACTTCAGACAAAAACACTCATTGTTTTTTTTTTTTCTTTTATAATTCTAATAAGTGGATGCTTACAAAAAATCTAAGGTTAGATTCTATATTTATTATAAACTGATGTTTGTGATGGATGTTTTATATTTTTTTTGGAAACCTATTGATCATTGCAAACTTGCCCTAAAAAATGGATTCTCTGAGCACCAAAATAACACTCTCTATTTGGCCACTTCTCAGATCGAGGCTGCACCAATATAAAAAATCTTACCTCACTAGTGAACTTATAATTTTGACCTACTGCTAATATCTAATACTTATTTACAATCTATAGATTATTTCTAATCTACTTGATTGAAAGTTGAGAAGTTTAGGATTGTTTTGGTGGGTGGAACTACTCTGTTTGGAGAGTAGTCTGTTAGTTTTTTATGTTGTAAAACACATAATAGAAGTGACAGGTCATGGATGCTGGCTTCTATTTTACTTGGTCCAAAGTTCTCCAAGTTTTTATCTAGGCTATTCAATAAGGTGGCAAGTTTCCAAGGCCTCAGTGCAAATATTTGTTGCATTTTGTAAAAAATTAAAAATAATGAAAATTCATTACAGTAAAAGATTCTTTTTAGCATTGGTATAATAGTTTGATTCATAAAGCACAATTTGTTCGTTCATTGTTTTGATTTACATGGTACCAAAAATTCTGACCTATTGTGATAAATACTGGCATTTTTTTTAATTCAGCACAAGTTTTTTACATCATCTTTGACTATGCAACAATTCTTTCAATAATTGCAATTTAATCCCAATTTTCCTAAAAAGTAGTGATTTTGTTATTTTGGTTCTAATTTTTGTGGTGATTTTTCTAACCTTTTACCAACCCTAACACTAACCCAATTATTATGGATTAAATTTTTAGAACTCAAATTTTCCATACATCGTTTGTTTCAACTTATTGTCTTTCCTTGAGCATAAGGATCTTTACCATAAAAATACAACCACCATTAGCAAGGAATCGGGCACCCCATGGGAAAACTTTATTTGTTGTTTTGAGTAAGTCATATCCTTTAGTTTTGGATTCAATGTATTGAAATAATCTTTTATATATTTATTTATATAGTCAATGAAGATTTCTCGTGCACTAAACTTAGGGCGGAGATCAATGAAGACAATATATAGAAATGTTGGATTCTCCCTATTGACAAAAGTATCAAATATACTAACAAGCATTTTCTTCTAACCAACAATGACTCACATCTAAAAGAATCAAAATTTCAATTTGAATGCTCCTTTACTAATTGCCAATCACATTTTAATCTCTGTAGATCTTCGGTGTACCTATTGCACACGAAGGTGCGATTGCTAGTTAATATTTAGGATAAACATCAGCCAACAGGGCTGAAATTTTTAATTTATTGTTTTATTCTCTTTCCCTCCCATAGAAAGGGTACATTTTACAACCATGTCATGTGTACAAATTCTCATGGGTTTCACGCAGACAAATTTGTGGTCCGGGATGTGCATTTCAGAAATGTGAAGGGGGAAAGCTTACTTTGTATATAAACGTGTTGATGGATTCATTTTCTGCATATATACTTCACCAATATATATTTTTTTGGGCTTCTTTATCAGGGTTAGCCTTTATTTCCATAGAGTGTTTAAATTATCTTGCTTTCTTTCATACAATGTCTTTTAATTATGAACTAATGGTTTGTATATGATTTTTAATTACGAACTGATGGTTCTTTACTTCGAAGGTGTTAGGAGAGGGGAAGATTAGGCTTTGTTTGAGAGTGTGTTTTATATGTCAATATATTAAAATAACAATAATTTTCTTATTTAAAAGAATTTATCTTTAGATTTTTTAAGTGATGTCAATATATTAAAATAATAATAATTTTCCTACTTCAAAAGAATTGATTTTTAAGAGTCTTTTAAGTGAGTTTGTAGGAAAAATAGACACTTAAATAGTTATATTGGTTCTCCATTAAAAAGTAGTGAATTTCTATAATCAAGGTAACTAGAAGGCTAGTTAACTATGAAGACAATTCATATTTCTCTCCTATTATTTAGGCTTTGTACAAACTAGGGGGATAGGCTTATTAACACACTAAACTCTATATATATTCAAATTGAGCTGTTGTAATATATAACACATAATGAATTTATATGCATATGGCGAGGATTTAAAAGATTCTTCATCCTACCAAAAATGTTCCTTTTACCATTAATGACGAGGTATGAATAAGAAAAAATATTGAAATAAACTTATCACCATTAAATTTTGATTTTTTAAAGGGGGTGGGATTAGGAGGAAAACATCTAGAACTAATTAGTGCTTATTTAAGTATGTAATCGATGCAAGTTGGGCTTCATTTTCTCATGACAATAACTATTTTGGTGGTTGGATATACATATGACTATCTTATAGTGATAAAATTGATGATTTTATCCCTCATATATGATCCTATTTAATCATTATGTAAGATAACCACATTTCATGTTACAATTTATATTACCTTAATACAAACTAGCATAAAAAAATAATTCAATGTTGCGATTGAGTAAAGACAAGACAATAACTCTGAGTTACCCTTCTAAAGAAATACAACAATGTAAAGGAGATTGAACCATAGATAAAAATAGGAAAGGGGGTGACTTCGTATTCTATCTAGGTCATTCAATTATGTCCTAAGAACATTAATTGGATTGACTATCAACCTCACAAGGTGAGTCAATTCACAATTAGGATGACCTAGGAAAGGGGTTCGTTTAGATCTTAAGGGGTTCACCACCAAGAAAATGCTTAGAAAAGACAAATAAACATTCAATCTACAAAACCTAGTTATGTAAGCTAAATGAGAGATGCAAATAGTGAAAATATACAACACCAAGTTAGGGTATGCGTACCTAGGAAGTCTAGAGATGTTGTGAAGATTCTGGAAATGCAAAGAAGTTGTCAAAATATTCCTTCGAGGACTAAGATGCCCAAAATTGTGTATTAGTTCCATTGCTATTTTACAAGGAAAATAAAAAATCTTTGGATGTCAGAACCGGATTTGAAAGATATGCTTGCGAGGAAAAAGATGCTCAAAGTGTCATATTAGTGCCGATCTAAATTTTTGAATGTTTGAGTGTGATCCCAAAACCTAAGTGTTGATGTTATAGCAATGGGAGATATATTTCTCCCAAATTTAAAAATGATGGATAAATAATACCAAGGCAAGTCAGACTTGCTATATATAATAATTTTATGAAGAGTCACCTTGTTTCTTAAAAGAGGCCAACCCAAATGAAGAGTCACCTAGTTTTTTATAAAGACAAGGTGATGACCATTCATTTGATCATCAAGTTCATTCATCATAATTTGCATTCCTAGAAGAAGTTCATACTTGAGCAGCAAATCATCACCTTGTAGTAGCAGATCATCATTTTGTAGCAGCAGACTGATTTCAAGGAGAAACATATTCATTTGTACCTTTGCATCTAGGAGAGCTGCTATTATTCATTGTATCAAATTCGGCATTGTGTTTGGCTTGCGTTGTAAGCAGATTTCTGCTCTTATTCCTTTAATATATCAGATATATATTTGCTAGTTTTTCTTCCTCCAGTAGGAAGGTTTTCCTAGGGTATCTTGTTGTGTTCATTGTCTTATGTGTTGAATTTTTGGATTGCTTTCATTCATGCTTCTAAATATAACACTAAGATATTAACTTCCTTCTTCACCAAGTTTTTGGATTTGAACCTGGAAAAAGACCTGCAAAAGAAAGGAACTTGGATTGATTGTTTATAGGGGTTTGCCTTTGTCAAACCCCTTGTTTAGTAATTAAACCTTGATGAAAAAGCATAAATCTAAAAATGGAAATGTGTGTGCCCTAATCTTAAATGTGTCTAGGATTATGCAAGCTAGAACATAAAGAAACCCTCTTCAAATGTGTTAGAATAAGATCCCTAGGATGAAAATGGAAATGACCTATAAACATGAAGTATACCTTCCTTAGGCAGAAAATAGAGCAATAATCGAAGATGGAATCAATCAAGAAACAAGTCCTTAGGCTTGGATAAATGGCTAGTTGCATCTCTAGCTTAGAAATTCTCATGATCCAAAATAGGCATCCATCACTAATCTTTGGCATTGCTAGATCATGACTTGGAAAGACTTGAAAAACCCACAAAAACACAATAGAAGGCTACTCCAAGACTCTAAAAATTTCTTCAACTTGTTCAACTTATCACTAGTTTGCTTCAACTTTCTTTCTTCTTACTTGCTTAGGTGAAAATAGGGTGGAAATCTTATTTTTATAGGAATCTCTACCTAATAACCCGATTAGTGCATCTCAAAGACTGACAAAAGGTCAAATAAATTCAAATGTTTTCACTTCCCGCTCTTAATTCTTGAGAAATAAATCCCCTGAGACTAAGACGCCCTAGGTGGCATCTTGGTCCCACTAGGTTGGACTAAGATGCTACCTATGGTGTCTTGGTACCACACAACTTAATTTGTTGGTTCAAAAGGTGGGTCACCAAGATTGATGGTTGCTTATCGGTTTTGGTCAGGTTTAAAGTTGAAATATGCCTTGAGATGCATAAAAAGGAGTCTTAGAGGCCCATAATAAGTGACCTAAAGGGAAATTAATGCAGGGGATGCTAAAATAGGTCCAAATTAAGCATGAAAATGCCAAGGTATGCATTTTTTTCACTATATTCAGCCCCCACTTTAGAAACGTGCATATGCAAGCTAAAGTACTTCAACAAGTAACTTTATAAAAGGATACTCGTATGGATTCATTAGGGATAATGAAGCCCCCACTATAGTCACCTAGAAAAACCACAATGTCAAGAACCACATTTTGCATCACAGATTCATTAGTAGTGCGAATATAATCCCTTTTCTAACTTTCCTAGCAAATTAAATTTGAGGGTAGATATATGCCCCCCTTGATTTCGCTTTCTTTACAGAGGTGGAATCAAGGTAGAAATTCAACCACATTGAATTGGACAAGTCCATCATAGGGAATTTCCAAGTATCATGCCACTTGATGATAGACACTTGATGAGAATGGGAGCAGAACCATGGTTCCAATGCAACAAACAGTGTCAAAACCAGAGTTTGCTAGATCAAAATATGTGAATTTAAATAAAAAATAACTCTATTTTTTTTTTTAAATGACCTAAAAGTACATGCATAAAATGATAAGAGAGAGGGTAAATCACAGTCATTTCATCTTTTTACCTTTTTTTGAGTGAGCTATGAGTATAGTGAGCCACCATGCCAAGTAGAAGTCCATCCACCCATCCACAGATCAAGATTCTATCAGAGTCGGTCGCAGGGGGTGAGCTACAAAACACTGTGAGTCAATTTTCCTTCTCTGTACTTTGATTTCATCAATTTTTAGTGTATTTATGAAATTTTTAAATGAAATTTTAGGGTAGAGAAGGGTTTTCTTTCATTTTTTTAGGTTTTTCACATCATGTTCAACAAAATGAACTATAGATAAAAATAGAAAAGGGGATGACTTCCTATTCTATCTAGGTCATTCAATTATGTCCTAAGAACCCTAATCAGATTGACTATGAACCTCACAAGGTGAGTCAATTCACAATTTGGAGGACCTATAGAAGGGGTTCGTTTAGATCTTAAGAGGTTCCCCACCAAGCAAATGCTTGGAAAAGATAAATGAACATTCAATCTACAAAACCTAGTTATGCAAGCTAAATGAGAGATGTAAATAATGAAAATATGCAACATCAAGTTAGGCTAAGTGTACCTAGGAAGTCTAGAGATGTGAAGATTTTGGAAATGCAAAGAAGCTATCAAAATATGCCTTGGAGGATGAAGATGCCCAAGATGGCGTATTAGTCCCATTGTTTTTTTGGAAAATATTAAATCTTCGAGTTTCGAAACCATATTTGAAAGAATCTCTGAAAGATATGTTTGGGAGGACTAAGACACCTAAAGTGGTGTCCTAGTCCTAATTTGAATTTTTGGAATTTTTTAGTGTGATCCCAAAACCTAAGATTTGAACTTCCTTTTTCACCAAGTTTTCAGATCTAAACCTAGTGTGTCACCAAAAACTATATACCTTTGAAGAAAAGGAGAATTCTGTGTCCGTTTTGGTCCTACTTTAGGTCCCCTTTCATCAATAATCACCTTAAAACAAAATTTATAGGCCCCTAAGGTTCGTTAGTTTTGACTTTGAGGCCTATTATACCTAAGGAATCATTCAACCTCAAACAAACAACATCAAACTTATTAAAATGACACTAACCCCACTTGAAAATCCCTTGGTGGGACTAGGTTGGCCAAGTTGGTGACCTAGTCCTTTTTAGGGATTTTTGCATTTTAAGCAAGAAAATGTATATCTTGCTAAAATTTCTTGATGGGTGTCGGTCTCTTAGGTCAAAATTACCGACAATTAGGTCTTGTTGCTTATAAATACATGTTTTTAGGTAAATTTGCAAGCTCTCTTAGTCATTTTTCACAACCAACTTCAAGAATCAAGTGCAAAACATCTTCCTCAAGAAGTTTCATCTCTCACCCATGACAAAGTTGAACCTTAGGTCAACAAACTAGGGCTTGTTGCAGGTCTTCAAGCTCACTTCACATTCAAGATCACACATTGGCACAGGTTGAACATAGATGCCTATGGAGTTTCATGGAGAAATCTAGGTTGAGGAGGTGCAACTAGCAACCAAATCACACCTAAAGACTATTTTCAAAGTGAATCCATCTTTTATTTTCAGCCCATCTTCATATTTAAGGTTTGCATCCAATTCACATTCCTTTGACATACAATTGTAATGTTGTAGGGTTTCTAGGATTGAAGTATTACATCATTCCAAATCTCTTGCATGTATTTTATTCTAGCACAAGAGAATAGGGTTTCTTCTTATTTCAAGTTTTCCTAGTTCTAGACACAATTATGGCTAGGGTTATGTAGATTTTCTATCTATTTACAAGTTTAAATACAAACTAGGGGTTTTTGTTTTGCAGATTATTTTGTAGGTCTAAGTCTGGATTCCTGTGAAGTAACCAAGTACAAATTATAGGCTTTCGTGTCCACTTTCAATTTTCCAGAAAAAATGAAAGGGACTAGGTCACCAATAGTGGTGACCTAGTCCCACTGGAGGTTCCCGACAAATATTTTTGCAGATTTGAGCACCTAGCTAGCTGAAATGGAATCTGGAGCAATTTTCTTGAGAAGGGACTAGGTCACCCAACTTGGTGTAAGTATCCCTGTTGACTCAAAACTCACATTTTCTAGTTTTTCAGAGGCTTCTACAATCTGTACCTTGGCCCTGTTCAATTTGCAAGTGCACTTGTTTGAATTATTAGGTTATCTTTCTTAGTTTAGTCTTTATTTTGTCATTGTTATATTACATCATGTGTTTTCTAGCAATACAAATTATCTTAGTTTAGATTAAATAGTGAGGTTTAGTTATCAAATTTCAATATTTAGCACATTCAATACATATTCAATCCCCAGCATTGAATGAATCATAAGATTTATGCTCCCCCAAAAAGGAGATCCCCTTCCTTCTAAGTGAAAACCCTAGAAAGTTGTAGGGGACCCCTTCCTTCACCAAAGCATAAATTTTATGGTTCAGTTTGGTGAACCTACATTTAGACACACCTTGCTTCTGATTTAGTCTACATTTTCATCCTAGGAACTCCTTCTTTAGCATTGCATTGAATGTTGCATTGTTTCAAAAGGCATCCTAGGGTTTCATACTTTCCCCTTAGTGAAAAAGACTCACTTTTGCATTCATTTCATGCATATTAGAGAAATTTTACATATACCATATAGTGTTGCATCTTACAGTCCATAACACTGCATTTTTCATAAGAAAAACCACAAAAAACTCAAAAAAACCCCATATTGGGACTAAGTCACCACCTTGGTTGACCTAGTCCTAGTACGCATTTTTAATCAGTAATTTCTTAATTTAATTTCTAGTTTCTACACTTTTTGTTTGTTATAGTTGATGCTCTATTTCAGATTAGTTACTTTCTATTATTTAGTTGTCATTAGCTTAAACATCTTTTCTTGTAATGGAATTTATGAGTGGCATTAGATCTTTACAAGTTTCATTTTCCGCTTTAGTTCCTAGCTCTTTTAAAACAAATTCAGTATAACATGAAACCAAAAAAATAGAAACCTCACAGGAAGCAATGCACACATTTCTTCACTTTAGGAAAACCATATCATCTCAACCCTTTAGTAGTGATGATTTGGATAAGTTAGACAAAGCCCTTCAAGGCTCCCTCTCACTCATTTCATCCACTAAAGTTGGTGATAATAAAATCAAAACTACCCCTCCCTTGCCTTCCAAACCTTTTAGTTGTGACGATGTGGGCATGTTAGATGAAGTTCTCCAAAATTTCATCTCACCTAATTCATCCACTAGGGTTTGTGATGAACAACCTCAAAAAAAATATGTCAATGTCATCCAACCTCAACTTGTTCTCTACCCACCTTCCCATAAACCTCCAACCCCATCCCAACCTAATTCTACCCTTTACCCTCCTAAGAATGATACCATTGCTCACACTCATTATACTCACAATAACCCACATCCTCAACAACAAACTCCCTCAAACTCCTTACCATTTCCTAACCCCATCTTACTTGTGGCACCCCGTTTAAACTCACAACTTAGGGAGTATGATTCGGCTGAAAAACTTAAGAACACTCCCGCAAAGATATCCCTTTGGGATCTTCTTCAGAATTCCCCCAACTACCATTCTATGCTTCAAACAACATTGCAACAGATAGTTGTCCCTCCTAGAACAAATGCTAATGATGTGGCAGCTCTCCTCCAAGAAATGAATACTACTAATGTAGACATTACCTTCTATCAACATGAGCTCCCTCCCTTACAATTAAGAAAAAAAATTGAAGCCTTTATGATCATAGCCCGATATGAGCACATAGGCATCAAAAGGACCCTTGTTGACAATGGCTCCACCCTAAATGTGTGCAGTGTGAAGCTTCTTGATAGGTTATGTGTGGATAGATTGCAAATCAAATTTGATTCCTTATCCATTAGATAATTTCGCAATGTTACAAAACAACCCCTTGGTATCATCACTTTACCTATTATTGTCGAAGTGGTTATGCTGCAAACTCCTATTCATGTCATGCCCTATGACCTTTCGTATAATCTCCTCCTAGAAAGAACATGGATAAATGAGATGCATGTGGTACCCTCGACCCTTCATCATAAAATGAAATATGACTATGATAATAAAGTCTATCAAATTGACATAGATCCTAAGCCTAAGAGTTTCTTACAAATTGAAAATGGAAAATCAAGTCCTCTCAACACCTTAATTCCCACCTCTAATATTGCCCCTTCTGAGAAGAGTCAACCAGAAGATAAACCTAAGTTTAATTTACTTGGTGACGATTGAGGATCTTTAGAATTTACTCCTTCCTTTATGGCTAAGTGTATTGTCACACGAAAAGAGGATGACCAACAAGAACACTCAATTTTCCTCTCTACCCAATAGGGACAACACCCTTCCCACACATCTTTAGAATTTTTTGATTGCTTTCATTTCTGATCCTAAATCTAACACTAAGATATTAACTTCCTTCTTCACCAAGTTTCTAGATCTGAACCTATAAAATACCTGCAAAAGAAAGGAATTTGGATTGATTGTTTATGGGGTTTTGCCTTGGTCAAACCCCTTGTTTAGTAATTAAACCTTGATGAAAAAGCATAAATCTAAAAATGGAAATGTGTCTGCCCTAATCTTAAATGTATCTAAGATTATGAAAGCTAGAACATGAAGAAACCATCTTCAAATGTGTTAGAATAAGATCCATAGGATGCAAATGTAAATGACCTATAAACATGAAGTATACCTTCCTTAGGCAGAAAATAGAGCAATAATCAAAGATGGAATCAATCAAGAAACAAGTCCTTAGGCTTGGATAAATGGCTAGTTGCATCTCCAGCCTAGAATCTCTCATGATCCAAAATAGGCATCCGTTAGTAATCTTTGGCATTGCTAGATCATGACTTGGAAAGACTTGAAAAACCCACAAAAACACAATAGAAGGTTGCTCCAAGACTCTAAAACTTTCTTCAACTTTCTTGCTTCTTACTTGCTTAGGTGAAAATAGGGTGGAAATCTTATTTTTATAGGCATCTCTACCTAATAACCCGATTATTGGATCTCAAAGACTGACAAAAGGCCAATAAATTCAAATGTTTTCATTTCCCGCTCTTGATTCTTGAGAAATAAAGCCCCTGAGACTCAGACACCTTAGGTGGCATCTTGGTCCTCTTATGTTGGACTAAGACGCTACCTATGGTGTCTTGGTACCACACAAATTAATTTGTCAGTTCAAAAGGTAGGTCACCAAGATTGATGGTTGTTTATGGGTTTTGGTTAGGTTTAAAGTTGAAATATGCCTCGATATTCATAAAAAGGGGTCTTAGAGGCTCATAATAAGTGACCTAAAGGGAAATTAATGTAGAGGATGCTAAAATAGGTCAAAATTAAGCATGAAAATGCCAAGGTATGCATTTTTTTTCACTACATTTAGCCCCAACTTTAGCACCCATATGACACTATGTGCATATGCAAGATAAAGTAATTCAACAAGTAACTTTATAAAAGGATACTCATATGGATTCATTAGAGATAATGAAGCCCCCACTGTAGTCATTTGGAAAACCACAATGTCAAGAACCACATTTTGCATCACAGATTCGTTAGTAGCGCAAATATAATCCTCTTATATAACTTTCCTAGAAAATTAATTTTGAGGGTAGATGTATGCCCCCTAGAGTTTGATAGGGATAATATTTCTTTGTATTCTTTGCTATCCATGTGTATTTGATTTGTCCTTCATGCTTCACTACTTCTTTTCCTTTGATGACATTCTTTGTGCTTTGATTCAAATATTTCTTTTGATGTTGGTCCAACTTTGTAGATGGGGTGATGGATGGATGAAGATTCATGACATTGCTGGTTGTACTATTGGCATCAATTTCATCATAAGGATTCTTTGTGCTCCCTATGTTGATGTTTTCTTGAGATGAAGTTGCCCCTAGTTTTATAGAGGTGTCACTGATATGGTTATATCCCTTAATTTTTGTATAACCAAGACCTTGATACTTAGGATAGCCAATCATCTGCACTGGTTCTAGAATACCCTATTCATATAGACCTAATCCTTTTTCTTGATAATTCATCTACTCAAAAATTTATTTGCAATAGGATATGATTTACCTTAGAAACAAGGTGCTAATCCTTCTCTGCTTTGTTGTGGATCTTCAAAGGTGATAACTTCTTCATTGATAAGATATCTTTCCCTAAAAAAGGTAAGTGATCTGAGTTTATAAGTGATCGGGTTCTCCGTATGTTGGATGACTTCCTAGTTGATATCTTTGGCTTGATCTTGTGAAATATCTAATTTTAATGCTTCTTCAAGAGGTGTTGATGATCGACGGTCCACATAAAATTCTTCCTCATGATTCATTTTATAGGATGCTTCTGATTCACAATTTCTGTAGGAGCCTCCTTCATGATCCATTTTTGATATGTCTCTAGATTTTTCTATATCTTGATCATGTGTACAAATGTTAAGAGTAGGAGACTCTTGTTCCTTGGTAATGATATTAAGCGTACTAGACTCTTGTTTTGAATGAAGATCATCTACATTCCCATCCAAAGAAAGCATCTAATGGGTAAATGGAGGAGTATGTGCTATATGGATATGATCATCATTTGTGACATCTTGTATAGATAGGAAGGTTCCCATTAGATCATTGTAGTATTGTGGAGATAAAAATTCTTGATCTTGGTAAATGTTGGAATTTCTTTTGACATGCTTTGGATCAAGTTTTTGACATGGGTTAATTTCAAAGGATGGATTTCTTATAAAGGGTTCTTGTATGTCTTCATTAGGCATGGGGGGTGGCTTAAGTTTTGAGTTGAGGATTACTTCAATATCTGCAAACATGAGGTTGAAGGATGTCAATATGTCTTGGAAAGGACCATTGGTAGATTTTGGTAAAAGATGGTGATCATGCTTTAGAATAAGTTCTTATAATATGTACTCTAACTCATCAGGTGATGTAAAGACACTATCAACATGATCATTATTCATTGGATCTTGGATTATGTGAATAGGATCAAATAATTCTAACATGTCTTGAAATAGATCATTGTGGGGTATTGATGATGAGTTTTGATCATGATCGAAAAGTGACTCTTGATGCATGTTGATTTGATCATTGGATGGGGTAGAAAATTCTTCAAGGTGCTCATTGATGGATTGATCTTGATCATTGTTCTCAACAGTTTTGGTTGAGAGATTGTCAATGTTTTCAACCATAGGATTAAATTATGTTAATATTTCTTGAATTGGATCATTGTTGGATTTTGATCATGATTGAAAAGTGACTTTTGATGCATGTTGATTTGATCATTGGATGGGGTAGAAAATTCTTCAAGGTGCTCATTGATGGATTGATCTTGATCATTGTTCTGAATAGTTCTGGTTGAGATATTGTCATCGTTATTAGTAGTGGTTGAATCTTCATCATTGTCCTCAACATTTAATATTTTTTTATCAATAAGGTCCTGGATGAGATTTTTGAGTTGAATACAATTTGATGTGTTATGAAGATTTTTGCTATGATACTCACAATAAGATCCACCATTATTCCAAGGTTAGTTTAGGATAGAGTGATGAGTTTTGCATCAGGTATCTTTCTTAGCACTGATTCAATTGGATCTCCAAAAGGAGTGTATTCATATTTGTGATCTTGTGAGATTTATGCTTGTTGAGGTGATTCTTATTTTTATTGATCTTGGAGATGTAGTGATTGGATTTTTTGTTGATGTTTTTGATCTTGCTATCCAACCTCTTGACCTTGGTAATATTGTTCTTGATGTGGTTGTGGACATAACTCAATGGTTTGATGGCATAGTTTAACCAATGGAAGAGTGTATTAATTTTGGGGTGGAGATGTCTCTTGGTGCAATGAATCAACTATTTTGGAAAGTGAAGCAATTTGATGTCACAAAATTTGATCTTGATTGTGATGTTGACACCCTTGATACAGTTGATTTGGTTGTTGAGCAAACATATTTGGAATGTATACTTGTGGTGTTTGTATGGGATCATGGACAAATTGATTTTGGACAATGTTATGATTTGGTGTGATGTTTAGATTTGGCATTATAGGTTGATATAGAACATTGTTGTGGTTGGGAAACACATTTCTTTGATTTGGGTGACTTTGATTTTGCATGAGCTTACCTTGACTTGGATCAATACATTGAGTTGTCACTATATTGCTTGGACTTTGAACAACATTGGTGTTATTTGCAAACATATCTATCCCAAAGTTCACCAAGTGTGGATTTGATATGTTCATGTTTGGTAAGCTTACACTCGGTATATTCACATTTGGCATGTATGGATTGGATGGGATAATTTTGTTTTATTGGATTCCCACTTGGATTTCTTTAGTTGTGCTTATTTAAAGTGGATGATTAGAAGCTTGACCACACTAGCTCCCCCCTTCTTGGCACACACTTCTCAGGTCAGCCAAGTTTCGAGTTCTGATGAATCTCCCATGACAAACTCTTCATCTCTACTTTGAATCACAAGTATGTGGGACGACTTCAGAGGTGTGACCTCTTGACACCAAAAAATAGATAGGGATTTTGGCTTCTACACAAATTGGTTCATAATCAAGGAATCAAATTCCACATGAAAGGCAAGATCAACCCAATAAAGAGTATCACCTAGTTGTTCGTAGGAGCTCCTGTAATGCTGAGATTTCCTCAACATTCAAATTTGTATACTGGTTGGGAGTAGCTTGGCAGTTAGCTCATTACCAGTTTGAGTCGTTCCCTTCGGGTGAGTACTTTTTCCCACCAAGGTAGTCTCTCTAAAGGTGAACAATAGTGAAGAAGTGCATTTTTAGTTCGACCACCTAATGCATTTAGGCAGGAGCACACACAATTTCTTTTATTCACACTTGCATGATTTATTCAATTTTAAACCAAAATGTGAAGTTTGTAGGTAATTTTTTAGGCAATCAATTTCACTAGGATGATTTTGATTATCAAGATCAGTGTGAAGCGTGAGAGATCACTTTTATTCACACTCACATGATTTGTTCAATTTTAAACGAAAATGTGAAGTTTGTAGGTAATTTTGTAGGCAATCAATTTCACTAGGATGCTTTTGATTCTCAAGATCACTGTGAAGCATGAGAGAAATGCATAGACATTCGAATGACATTAATTGCAAAAAAAATATTAAAAATCAAAGCAAACACAAGTTCGTTTTAAATCCTCAAAGGCAATGATGAGTTCTTTTTAAGCACCAAAAACCAAATGTGAAGTTGCTTCAATTTTAGACCAAATTGAAATTATAGTAAGTTTCTAAGTTCAATTTTAACCAACTTGAAAATATCAAATCAATGGTTAATTTTAAACCCAAGAATGAACTGAGTTGTCCTAGAACAAAAAATAGAAGCAGCAATGCATGCCCTCGACTATTACAATAAGTATTTAAAAATGCTTTTTCTAGTTTAATGAGCAATTCTTCAACTCAAATTTGCTTAATATTTTTTGGATTTTCTTCACTTTGCTACTCCATTATCTTAATGATCTCAATGTGAGAGAGTCTACAACTGAGTTTTTATGCGAGCTTTAAAATTTCATCCATATGTCATCCTGCATCTGTTATCAAAACCAATAACTTTTGGTAGAGTCATTGTCTTCACTAGAAAGATGCAAACTCCTACAAGCTCAAATATTAGTTGTCTCACTGCATTCACACAGTTGGTTTTTGCACAAGTATGCATTTTAACTTATCAGAAAAATACAAATCAAAACATAGTTCTTCATGCCAAAGGATATGTGAAAGTATATTAGAGTTCCAAAAACTTACCTTACTGTCACATTTATCAATGATATCCTCGATTTTAGAAAAATACAAGATCACCTCAACAATACTTTTTCAGTCAGTTTAAATATAGGAAGCTTTATTTAAGATATCATAAAGTAGAATATCAAACTTTAAATATATCATAAAGCAGAATATTATTCACTTTTCACAAATCATAAGGTAGAATATGGAGCTTAAGATTCTGAAAGATGTCACTTCTAAGAGGCCATTCAATTCTAAGATTTCAACTGAAATAACTTTGCAGGCCTATTGAATGCTTTAATCCACACTTCATCCACGTTGTAAAAAATGTCAGAGATTGATTAAAAAAAGATAAGCTTTAAAAGAAAAGCTCACGACCTAAGACGTTGATACTTTCTCCTCTCACAATAATAATAATAATAGTTGGATCAGCAGAATAAGGTCCGTAACTCATCACAGAAATCTTGGTTTCTATTTTTTAATCTCCATGGATGAAAAAAGTTAAAATAAAATGAAATGATTCTAGTTACATCTATGCAAGTGAGCTATCTATGGCACCCCAAAAGGTGAAGCCGCATCGGCTGCAATTAAAGGTACGAAGTGTAATAAATAATTTCTTTCTTCTAAGGATAGATCTTCATCTATTGATTCTAACCAGAGATTTCATATTCCTTATTCCCGCCTCTTGCACGAGCTCAAAGATGGAGTTCACGTATTCTTGCCTTTTTTATTTGATTTCAAGGAATGAGAACCAGTAGAGAATATGCTTGCAGATGTAATGTGCGAACTAACCAAATTGAAAGGAGAAATTCAAGATGCCTCTAAATCTGGATATTTAGAGATTTACAATTATAATATTATTAAAATTTGGTAGTGACACACCTTTCAGCTGTACAATATTATAATATAGTATCCATCAAAATTGCAAGTAAAACAGAGACAAGACAAAACTGAGATGTTGTCTGTGATTCTTCAAAGATTTGTACGTTTCTTGTAGCCGCGATCCTATGACTTCCTTGTTTGGTGTGTAGCATAAATGGAGAAAGAAACGTAGCGTATATGGTGGAGATCTTTTTTCAAATTTTAAACACAACTCACTTAGTTGATGATGCTTTAGTTACAGGAAAAGACCATAGAAAATGAGAGCAACATCTTATAACCTGCGATCTTCAGTAAGCATTATAAGGGTTAAATATAAATAAAATATAATCTTCTAAACAAGTTTGCCCCTTTCCAAAGTGTTAGTTAACAAAATGTATGCATTCAAAATCATGATCCAAGAATACATTTGTCAGAAAAGAAGCTCAAATATACCAGCAGTATACTAGAAAATAGTTCAAAAGTTTCCAGTGTCAGAGAAACTAAAATATTGTGCGTTACAGCAAGATGTAGGTTGTAAATATCATGAGAAAATCAGGTATCAAATAACCATAAACTTCACTCGGCAATAGAAAGTTGTCTGTTACTCGACTTCCTACATTTACTGCGCCACCTACAATGAACAAATTACTAATGGTGGCACCTATTTGGTTGCCTGCTTTAATTTCTTTCCCATTTGTCGGTGCTTTCAGTCCCTTAATGATCCTCCTAGCGTAGTTTCCGTTGCTCCTCCTCGCGGTTGCCAGAATCCGTAGATGCTCCTTTTTAATGCCTATGATTTTGACAATAGCTTAGGGCGTCTCAACAGGATATCTCATGACCTGATCAAATCATAATCATGGTCACAACTCAGATCACATTCGCGCCTAGGAAGGAAGATTGAAGGCCTAGAGATTTCGATTTCTCTTCAAAAAGGAATGCAACATTTGTAGAATTCGTTAGCGTAGTAAAATGAGATTGATACATATCTATAAGAAAAAGCATGGGCGATGCTCACCAGTAGATTAGTAGGATATATGAAAATGATATAAGTAGGATATCCATAAGTAGTTGGGCCCTCTTATCTATTGTACCCAATACCATTTAAGATCGATTTCCTTCTCTAACATGTTTAAGAATGTCAACTATTCCAATGGGGGCAAAAAAAGAAGCCTAGCAATGAAGAATATTATTAGACATGAAAAACCATGAGAAAATAAAGAAAATGCCAACTCATTGGAAAATTAACAAAGTATTGCCAGATGCATGTGGAGAAAATGCCCCAAATCTTGGGTGTCGATTTGTGGAAATCAACCTTATCTATTGTTGCTTGTGATTGCAATCAGTGAATCTTGAGGTCGTCATATGCTAAATATGATGACAGTCACATAAATGCAAAATAATATATTATATGTAGAAAAAGGTTTCGAGAACTGGGAAACATTTATGGAATTGCAGGCTCATATCTCTGGTCGATTAGACTTATTGAATGGACACTAAAAGTATTTTCTCATCCATTGCATTCACATTCGGCTTTTTAAAATAGATCAGTGCCAAAAATACAGAGAGAGAACATTCCACTCACATAACTAAGAATATCATAATCAAGAAACAAAAAGGAATCTCCAACAAGATAGTCCCCAAATATTTGAATAACATCGCTCGTTTGAGTTGATATGTAAAGAACAAGATAACTACAAATAAACTAGAAAATATAAAGAAAAGAGTATCAGAGAACTCTTAGCCCCACGGTGGGTGCCAAAATGTGAGCCAGATTTAGACCTCATGTGAACATGATCAACACACAAGAGAGTTAGTCAAGTTAGCAAAGACAAATTAGGCTCCCTATGAAATTCTTGATTGCATTAAGATAAGAAAACATGATAATGAAAGCACACAAAGAAAGCATACAAGCATGTAAACCTATCTAGAATGGACCAAACCTCAATCCCATAGGGGGATTGGTGCTCCTTTGATATGGAAAGAGAGCCCTTTCCCAATCCCTTATGATAAGTTAAATGATAATAAAAATGCCTTGAAAATGTGATGAAATGCAAGATGATGCATATTCCTATAGTGCAAATGCTAAGATTGTCGATGGATTTGGAGTAGAAGTGCTCTATATTTATAGGTTGAAGGTTTGAAAGATGGAGAGATGGGAGGAATGTGGGACTAAACATGAGCCAATGGCAAGGTGCCACTTGTCAACATGCTAGTGGATGAGGAATGAGCACATTTTGGAGAATGTGCAAGTGGTTGAGGATTTGAGAGGTGTAAGATAGATTAATGGCTTTGTAAGAGTGATTAAATGAATGTGGTTGAGAAATTTTGGAGGGAAATGGGTTGGAAAAGAAAGTCAAATATGTGGAGTAAATGAGGGAATATTCCTTGGGAATATGCCTTGTGAGAGAAAATAGGGATAATTAGATAATTAAATTAAACAAATTTCATGTGCAAGTGGGTCGGTTAGTCAAGGGTTTAGGTTTGACCTAGGTTGAGTCAAAACCTAGAGGATGAGTAATTAGGATTATGGGTTAATTAATTCAGATTAATAAACGTGAAAGGGTTTAGGAGTTTGATATTTCATTTAAATCAATTTGATTTATTAAATCAGCTCAGAGGACCTTGAGGATGTAATTAAACAAATTTATTTATTTAATCCAATATGATGAATATTGAATTAATCTAATAAATTGCTTTATTTGATTAATAGAGGAATTTGATGTTAATTAGAGTGGGATTAGATGCATTATATCAGTTGATTATTTTGAGTGTCTACATGTCCCAGGTGGCACCGACATCATCCGCATACAAGACTGGTGACTGATCATGATCTAAATCATCAGAGTCACTCTGGACAACATCATCTAGTGTGGACCATGTTGTATCTCCTAGCCTCTGGGCACTCCGTATTGATCTCCTAAAAGATGATCGTGGTTGTGGAGGACTCTCAATCTGCCCGAACTATCTCATCACCTGGTTATAGTAAAAGGGACTTACTACGTGATCATGAAATCCCACCAAAAATCTATCCAACTACAACCTCCTCATCTATCTGGTGTGATCTAGCCACTGAAGTAAAAATTGGTATGGTCTCCACATGATATCATCCTCCTTTATTTGATCAAATCTCACCCTCCAAAAGTGTAGATCACCGTATTGCCATAGTCATCAAAGTGGGTAACCAAATGCCCATGGATAGCCTATCACTGTCAGACATGCGAAGCCAAATAGCTTGGTACATGTGATATTCTCTAAACACCACACCTATAGAAGTGTACAATGTACCATGCTATCAAGCTTCCATAAGATAAACCAACCTAGATCATAGTAAAAGTGTGCCAGGATGCACTGTCACCAGGCATATATTGTTTGATGCTCTGCCATTCCTCGTACTAGGTAAACTAGCCTACCCTCGAGGTGTATTATTCATCCATCTAGTAGGAGGACCAACACTACAATATATATCAGGATCCACATAACCACTAGCACTCATGAGTAGAGTAGCATGGGAAAATTGATTTGTCCTGCCACTCTATGAGTAGAGTATCATGTTTGCCCGTTGCTCTTGGAATGATCGACCCCTCTGTAGATGCACTCGCTCACCCTGAATAGGGACTTGGAGTATACGGTGAAAATCCTCTAAGGTGATAGTCATCTTGCCCCCAGGCAAGTGGAAGATGCATGTGTTTGCATTCCACCGCTCGTATAATGCCATCAACATCGCATCATGATACCTCATGGGGAACATGAGGTATGCCAAGTATATCCTCACCTCCTATAGATGCTTTGTCTTTGTTGTTGATAAAGCAAGAGCCAAGTTTGTTATGAAAATCAACTTTCTCTCACCAAGAGGCTAACGAGATCGAGTGGGTACCTATCAAAATCATCAAAATATGCTATCTAAATCATCTAATATCTTCAATTCTACTCTAATTCATCATGCAAGTGTGCTAATGTTGTTCTAGTGAGCTTTTCCTAAGGCCTTAGATACTTTTGAACCCTTTTGGGACACTTCACGAAGAAACAAGATACTTTGTGAACAAAAGGGACACTTCACGAAGAAATAGGACACTTTCCGAACAAAAGAGACACTTTGCAAAAAAAAGGGACACTTTGCGAACCTGTTTTTTCCAAGATCCTAATCTAACCTAAACATACATTAAATTCATCCCATAATTGAAAAATCACAAAGAAAGGGCTCCAGAATCAACTCACCTCATGTTGTCAATCACCACTGGCTACGTGGTCCCACAACACGTCCAATCTAGCAGGCATGAATCCATGTGTTCTCGACATCCTCTCGTTCTCTCCTCATCACTCAAATGCTAAAAAAGTTAAATGAACAAGTCACAAGTTACTCAATTTTCATTCCTTTTAACTATATCTAATTTCACAGATATGTACATTTGTACCTTTACCATGTTAGAACTTTTTAGTGTTCTTTTCATTCAAATCAACATACCGGGTGCTAGTGAGCTCCATTTTTTATGCCATTTGTTGCATCAGAATTGTGTTTCCATGTCATACATCATCACTCACCTATCGTCATGTGGCATGGTACCTGGAAATATCCTATGATATCTGTGTCCTCATTCGATGTGGCTAGATTGCTACCTTGATTCCACCTTTGTAAAGCAAGTGGAATCAAGGGGGCATACATCTAGCCTCAAATTTGACCCCTAGGAAATAAGAGGATTTTAAGGACTTAAAACAATTTTTTTTTGCAAAATGTGGTTCCTAACGTTGTGCTTTTGTAGATAACTACATTGGGGCCTTCATTCTCCCACCTTTTAAATGAGAATCCTTTTATGAAAAAAAGGTGCATTATTTGTCTAGAGTCATTTAGCTTACATATTCATGTAGAGTCATATGGGCACTAAAGTGGGGGCTAAATGTGTCACTAAAAATTGTATAAATTTGAATAAAAGGACAATTTTGTGCCCGTTTTGGTCCTACTTTAGGTCCTCTTTCATCAATAAACACCCTAAAACAACATTTATAGGCCCCTAAGGTTCGTTAGTTTTCACTTTAAGGCCTATTATACCTAAGGAATCATTCAACCTTTGACAAAAAAATTCAAAATTATTCAAATGGCACTAATCCTAGTTCAAAATCCCTTGGTGGGACTAGGTCGCCTAGGTTAGCGACCTAGTCCTTTTTTTGGGATTTTTGCATTTTTAAGAAAGAAAATATATATCTTGCTAAAAATTCCCAATGGGTGTTGGCCTCTTAGGTCAAAATTACTAACAATTAGGTCTCTTTACTTATAAATTCATGTTTTTAGGTGATTTTGCAAGCTCCCTTAGTCATTTTTCACAACCAACTTCAAGAATCAAGTGCAAAAAATCTTCCTCAAGAAGTTTCATCTCTCTCCCACAATAAAGTTGAAGCTTATGACGACAATCTAGGGCTTGTTGTAGGTATTCAAGCTAGCTTCACATTCAAGATCACACATTGCCAAAGGTTGAGCATAGATTCCTATGGAGATTAATGGAGAAATCTAGGTTGAGGAGGTGCAACTAGCCACCAAATCACACCTAAAGACTATTTTCAAAGTGACTCCATCTTCTATTTTTAGCTAATCTTCATATTTAAGGTTTTCATCCCATGTGCATTCCTTTGAAATACTTTTTAGTGTTGTAGGATTTCTAGGATTGAAGTCTTGCATCATTCCAAATATCTTGTATACATATTATTCTAGCACAATAGAATAGGTTTTTATCTTATTTCAGGTTTTCCTAGTTCTAGACACACTTAGGGCTAGGGTTTATGAAAATTTTCTATCTCTTTAAAAGTTTCAATAGAAAATAGAGGTTTTACCAAGGAAGACCCCACATTAGAAACCCAAATATATTCTATTTTGTAGGTTATTTTGTAGGTCTCAATCTAGATTCCTGTGAAGAAACAAAGTACAGATTATAGAACTCCGTATCCACTTTTAGTTTTCAAGAAAAAATGAAAGGGACTAGGTCACCAATAGTGGCGACCTAGTCCTACTAGAGGTTCCCAACAAATATTTTTTCAGCTTTGAGCACCCAATTGGCCGAAATGGAATGTGGACCAGTTTGCCTAAGAAGGGACTAGGTTACCCAACTTGGAGTAAGTGTCCCAGTTGACTCAAAACTCAGAATTTCTAAGTTTTCAAAGGCTTCTAATTTTTTTACCTCGACCCTCTTCAATTTCCACGTGCAGTTGTTTGACTTATTAGGTTATTTTACTTAGTTTAGTCTTTATTTTGTCAATGTTATATTACATCATGTGTTTTCCAGCAATAAAGATTCTCTTGGTTTAGATTAAATAGTTAGGTTTACTTATCACATTTGAGCATTTAGCACATTCAACACATATTCAATCCCCAACATTGAATGAATCACAATATTTATGCTCCCACAAAAAGGATATCCCCTTCCTTTTAGGTGAAAACCCTGGAAAGTTGTAGGGGACCCCTTCACAAAAGCATAAATTTTGCGGTTCACCTGAAAAAATACCTACAAAAGAAAGGAATTTGGATTGATATTTTATGGGTGTTTTCCTTGGTCAAACCCCTTGTTTGGTAATTAAAATTTTATGAGAAAGCATAAATCTTAAAATGGAAATGTGTGTACCTTAATCTTAAATGTGTCTAAGATTATGCAAGCTAGAACATGAATAAACCCTATTCAAATGTGTTAGAATAAGATCTCTAGGATGAAAATGTAAATGAACTACAAACATGAAGTATACCTTCCTTAGGTATAAAATAGGCCAATAATAGAAGAAGGAATCAATCAAGAAACAAGTCCTTAGGCTTGGATAAATTACTAGTTGCATCTCCATCCTAAAATCTCTCATGATCCACAATAGGAATCCATCACTTAATCTTTGGAAATGATAGATATTAAATTGGAAAGACTTGAAAAACCTACAAAAACACAATAGAAAGCTACTCCAAGACTCTAAAACTTCCTTCAACTTATCCACCTTATCACTAGTTTGCTTCAACTTTCTTGCTTCTTACTTTCTTAGCTGAAAATAGGGTGGGAATTTTACTTTTATAGGAATCTCTACCTAATAACCCAATTATTGGATCTCAAAGGCCAAGAAAAGGTCAAATAAATTCAAATGTTTTCATTTCCCACTCTTAATTCCCAAAAATAAATCCCTCGGGACTAAGATGCCGTAGGTGGGTCACAATGATTGATGGTTGTTTATTGGTTTTGGTCAGGTTTAAAGTTGAAATATGCCCCAAGATGCACATAAAGGGGTCTTAGGGGCCCATAATAAGTGACCTAAAGGGAAATTAAAGCAGGGGATTCTAAAAGAGGTCCAAATTAAGTGTGAAAATGCCAAGGTATGCATTTTTCTACACTATAGAGATGATTATAATATAAAACATATTTTCAAATAGACATCAAAACATAATTGATTGAAAATGGGTAAATTCTTGGTATTGCTTCAAATATATGTAACACAAGGGTCCGTGCAGGATCATCATGGAAAAAATAGGCCCTTAAGTGGCGATGAAAATTTAGAAAATCAGAGTTAGGAAACTTGACGTAAAAATTTGCATAAGTTATCTATATTATTTTGAAAATATGTAAGAATATAATCTATAGAAAATTGAATGTAGTTTCTAAACTACTAGGTTTATGTTTTAAAAAAAAATCTATTTGGTATAAATTTGAAATTTCAATGTAGTAGTACTTAAAATTCAGGGAAAAAATAAGAAGTAGGTGTCTGTCTGACCACCCTAACCACAATAAAAAGATAATTATTTTTTATAAGATTTTAGATATATGTAGAGGACTCATGTCCTGATGTGATGCATATTTTTTTCTAATTTTTTTACAAGTAAATAATTAATTATGATTTTTTAATAACAACTTTTAAAAAATATAAAAACTCATATGTCTGACCACCTTAACTTGGTCAAAACTTCATGAAATTCAATTTTTTTTTTAAATCTTATAGTATGCAAAGCATATAATATGACACATGTTTCAAATTCAAAAAATGTTATACTGTTTAAAATCTATATATGTTTTTCAATCAACCTATCAAGAAGGAATTTTGCTGTAATTCAAATAGAAAATGAATAATAATTATTTATTAAATTCAAAGTAAAGCATAATTTATATTTGTGGAAAGCTGAGAATCTCCTTTAAAACCCCTTTTTGTTTCATCAATTTTGGGTAAAAAAAAGTCATCAGCCACATGGGCCATCATATCACTTACATATCACCACTTTTTGGCCCATCATGATCCTGCACATACCCACAATATAGAGGTATTTACCTCACTTATCCAACCTCCTTATAATTGGAAGACCCATTTCTTATATATAAAATACTATATTTATAGCCCATTGGATGGGTGAAAGTTGTCATCTTATCACAACAAGATAAACTACTAAAAATAGCATAGATGATAACATGCGAAGTCCTCATGAGAAATTCAAAACATGATGGCATTCATTTGTAAAAAACTAGTTAGCTAAAAATAAAAATCTAACTTCCCACCAAGGTGGAGAGATTACATGTGAACTGCATGGTGATTTGAATAAAGGTGATAATGACCCATAGTTACTTGGAACTACAAGAGATGGTGAGATGGAAAGAAATGATAAGAGTGGAGGAGTGGAGAATTCAAAAAATAATAGTACTTTTTTATAAAGAAGCACTTCAACTTATAACATAGTTGGTGCAATAGGATCCCTTGGGTCATATGCATATGCTCTAGAGTCATTAATGACACTCCACAAGTAGTGGAATCTTGGTAAAGATACATAATTTACCTTTTGATCAAAGATAAAGAATTTTTGTGTAGTTTAAGGAACAATGAGATGATGGTTAGCTATAGTTAAAATGATGCCCCTATCTGAACAACCCCTATAAATTGGTTAATGGGAAAAAACCCAAGTGTTATCCATATCTGGTCATTTTCATCCCAATTCCACCAATCCTCTAAATGAAATTGAAAACATTAAATATCACACCTCTAACTTTTTAATTAAAAAATCACTTTAGACCATAAGTAAAGGGTTTAAGCTCACAAACAACCACAAACACTGTCCTAAACTACCTAAGAAATTAATAACAACTCCAAGTAACAACTTGAATATGCACCCAATTGAATGTGCTCTCAACTTTAGCCCTCAAGTACTTTTCATAGCCAAAAAGTGCTAGTAATTACCCTTCTAGTATTTGTTTTAAAAAAACTTAAAGTGATTGATTTTCTTTAAAATATTTACCAACTTCAAAACCTATATCAAATCATCCATGATAAAATACATCTGCTATATATGCTAACATACTATAAAGATATTTCAAATATTACCTTTGCATGCTAATTGTCAGTTCATTAGGCTTACAAATAATTAGAGACTCATCTAGAAAACTCATTATACAGTGACCATTAATAATCAAGGATCCCTTTTTTATTTATGCTTGTGAGTGAGATATTTGACATCTAGGAGTACTTTAGCTTCCTTTATGGTATCTTTCTAATCGAAAATCTAATATTAGGATCTTATCTAGATCCACATTAAACAAAATTAGGTGAAATTTATCCCCTTAAATTTTTTCCATGAAAACTGTAGGGGTTATGGTTTCAAATTCGATTGTCCACCTTTCTAATGAATTTATGCCACCACTCCTATCTAGCATGGATGGTACTTGAAATTCGTCTAGTATTTTGAATCAATTTTTATTTTCATGGAACTATGTGATATCAAGTTACCTTTTAAAACCAAAGGTATCATTCAAAAAACTTGTCAAACCCATGTGTACCTACAATATTTGTTAGTGAATCAAAATTGTACTTAGCATTCCATAGAATTGCATTCATGATTAACACTTTGGGGATCACATATTTAGCATATGCATGAAGGCAACAAATTTCTTCTACTATTGATATTTAACTTTTCTCAAGCTATCAAAATATTACCATGCATCACTGACCTTATGTAATATGCATAGATCCCTATGGTGAAAATGAAAATGAACCAAGCTCACAAACTCTTTGGCTCCTTAAAATTTGGCACTCTCAAACTCTTCCCTTATGCCCTTTATTCTAATCATAAGAGTGTCCAACTCTTGTTTAGATATAATGGCTAGAGAATAAAGTTCCTTTATAGGTTATAGAATTTTCTTGTAGGTTCATCCACCATAGATCTAACCTTTTTGTGTTCATTGAATGGCTTGGTGTGCTCTTATAACTTCTCATAATTATCTTGCAACCTTTAAACTACTAATCCATATAATAAAGTAGTTCTAAAAACTAAGCACACTTCCTAAGGTGTAGTTGTATCATTCATCCTTCAAATAATCAAATTCCCACCTAGCTCATCAATATTTTGGGAAAAATATGGTTTGTTCTGTGTGCGATAAAAATGCGTCAGTGAGAGTAATTAAACATAACTAGATACACACATAAATGAAATGTATTACATCTAATGAAAGAGAAATAATAATAAAAAATATTATAACCCTGCATTCAAAATCATTCCATTGTCCTCTATTCTTGGAGATTTCTCAATTCATGCTCTCAGAATTATTCATTGCACATGAATCTATGAAATGGAAGCCTAAGAAATAAGAAGCCATTATGACATGCAAACTATATGCCTACATCTATATTTTTTTGTGTTTTTGAAGATAAATGCTAAATGAACTATGATGAAGTGTTGTTGTAATTAAAATGAGGCTAAAACTAATATTGCAAATCTAATGATGCTATGAAAGACGCAAGAAACTAAAATGATAAAATGGAAATGCCATGATAATGCTAAATGAACTAAAACACTAAAATACAAACTAAAATGCTCTCAAAATGCTCTCAAATTGCAATGATATTTTTGCAGCATAAACTTATCCAATTCACCCTCTATCTCAAAAGCTATAGAAATGCTCTCAATTTATAGATTTCTCAATGTTGGGAATGATGTGGCAGTGATGAAAAACCGAGATTGTGATCTAGAGGCATCAACAGTTGAGAATGAAGAGGTTGGAGATAATCGTGGAGGTGGTTCCCTACAAGAGAACACTTTTCCAAGTTTTGAAGGGAATTAGAGGAAATAAGAAGCCATGTGTCCAAAGTGGCTTCAAATTATTTACAAATTGTTGATGGAAAATCCTCATTTTACAAATTAGAGAAATTGAATTTCATGTGACACATGGTGAGGTGGCTGGTGAGGTGGAAGGAAGTTAGAAGAATATTTAGAAATGTGCCAATTTGAATTCAAAATTCAAATTTAAATGAAGAGGGGAAATTAGCTAAATGAGAAATTAGTTAATTTGTGCATTTAACTAATTTAAGAAGAAAATGATTTTGTAGGCCAATTTGAATTAAAAATTCAAATTTAAATGAAAGAGGGAAAATTAACTAAATGACACATTAGTTAATTTGTGCATTTAATTAATTTAAGAGGGAAATGATTTTGGATAAGAAGAATATTTAGAAATGAACTATATAAATAAATTTTGCAATTTATTTATAAGTAGAGAATTTAATATTTTATTAATTAAATAACAAGTATTTGATTAATTTGTGCTCAGACGATTTTTATGTGCATACATTTTGCCCCTCTTTGAAGTGATGTGCATAGACACATTGCTTCAAAGAATAAATTTTTTAGACTACTATGAAAATTTGTCAGTGATGATAATGGATGCCCCATCGAGAGATAAATCAGGGATTTTTGAATTTTTGACAATTTTGTTGATTAAATGATTTTTCAATGATACGTTGATGATCTTCAAATTTAAGGATGGTGACCTGATTTATCTCCCGAAAAAAATGATAATAGTCCTACCATATTGGTGATTAAGTAATTAAACCCCATTTGAAAAATTAAATAAATGCCACAGTAATTACCCCTTAATTAACCCTTAAAAGGTCAAAAAGGGTAAAGAGAGCTCATTTGTAAGTTGTGCATTTGTGAAAATTGAGAGCTTGAAGAGAAAAGATGGATAGGATTCCGTGCCACACTCATAGAATCGAGTGATTTCACCACCACTAGCATCCAACCACATATGGACCTCTGGTATGTACCCCTAGACCCACCATTTTTAAAATTTAAATTCAAAACTTTCCCACTTTTTTCTCTTTTAAAAACTCGGATTTAAATGCATTTTAGCACATAGGGCTAGGATTTTAGCATATTTGGAACTTGATAAAGCTTATAGGGTCCTTGTAATACCGCATAGGGTTATGTATAGGTACGAAAATTGCTTAGCGCATCCAATCGCCGCTTTAGTGCATTAGGTTGCTGAAGTAGCACATAGGGATCTTAGTGCATTGATAGGATAATGTATCGCATTAGGTAGGTCAATTAGCACATCTGGTAAATAGCACATCGAGACCCTCTTTCAGTGCATCTGGTCTATTTTCTTGCACATCCAAGAATTCATGCATAGAAGGCCCATTCTAGTGCATCTAGTAAATTTTCTATAGAAACTCAGTTTTAGTGCATTGAGCCAAAATTGATGATTTTGAAAGATTCCTCCTAGATTTTGATGATTGATAATCATTTCAGCTGATGATAGGATGATGTTAATTGATAGGTTGATGATCGTCCTCATGATAGGCGATGAATGTTGATAGGATAGATGATGATGATCGATCTCATGACAAATGAGATTCGATTGATTGAT
Source organism: Sequoiadendron giganteum (assembly GCA_007115665.2). NCBI lineage: Eukaryota > Viridiplantae > Streptophyta > Pinopsida > Cupressales > Cupressaceae > Sequoiadendron > Sequoiadendron giganteum. The sequence continues at coordinate 564,537,561 of CM021104.1, read as the reverse complement.
GATCATCCTCATGATAGGTGAGGAATGATGATATGTTTATTGATGATGATTGATTGATTGATAGGATAGGTTCTCCTTGATATTTGATCAAAATCTCATGTGAGTTGATTTGATTAATTGACATGTTGATTTATAGGTTGATTTGATTGATGTGCTGACTTCATGTTTTAACTTGATCATATGAGGGTGGCTTAGGTAATTTACAGGTTTGAGAGAACTTTCCATGGACATGGGACATGATCCCACAACTGACTCTGACATACCTAGCCATTATTGACCAGCGCAGATTGACTTCCTTGATTGATATGCCCCAATATCGGATTAACTAGGGGTTGTTGATGACACTTGCAGAGTGGTGGCATAGTGACCACAACACCTTCCATTTGGCGACTAGAGAGATTATTGTTACCCCTGAGGATTTATATCATATTTTGAGGATAAAACTTGTGGGTGATCTGGTGATATATAATCACGAGGAGCAGGGAGGGATTGATGCCATTCAACAACTTTTCAATGATGACCAGTTCATTGGCTATGAGATATCTTGGCAGGAGTTGATTTCCACTCATCGGCCCTTGGAATGTGTGTTAGCAGGATCCATTGGAGGATTTCTCTACCCCGACCATAGGTCGAAGTGCTTTTCAGTTGGCTAGGGATGAGATTTGGAGGGAATGATTGCCCATGGTACTAGATATGCTTGGGGTTCATGCATGCTTGCACATATGTATCTTGGCTTGCACTAGGTTGTATATATTTAGGCTAGGAGTCTCATGACAAGATGTACATTATTGTAGCTTTGGACCTGGGAGCATATATCTATTACACGGACAGTGGGAGGTAGGGCTCAACTAGCAAGGTAGCCATATGTTTTTGGTTACACAAGGCCACTTGTCCAGCATAAGTTGGGCAAGTTAGAGGATTGAAGGAGAGTCCTTGATGACATGGACACTGTTATATGGAAGCCATATCTTGATTGTGAGGTATGGCTAGAGGATGATATTGAGATTCCATATGTATTTTGTAGCAGATATCATATTTTTAGGACACCATACATTCTTGAGAGATTCCTTTTTGGTTGGATGTACAGATAATATGGAAGGGTTTAGGGGATGCCATAGGGGGTAGCACACTATGTTCGATGGCGATAGGATGTTCCAAAGTGGGGGCCATTCCTTGATTATGATGTGGAATGTGTAGAGTACTATGGCTTGCAACCAAATTTGTGGCAGTATCACACGAAGATTATTTTGAGTATTTTCACACACATCCATTTCCACAGATATCTAGTTTGGATGAGCCTGCACCTATTTTGGAGGTTGGGAGGAGGGTAGGAAAGGTGGTGTAGAGAAGAGGGGATGGAGGTGAGGAGGATGAGGCAGAGGAGGAGGTGGGAGATGATGGAGGATATGAAAGAGGAGACAAAGGAGGGGATGGAGGAGGTAGAGGGAGAGATATTCCAAATTTTGGGGTCATCCCCAAGAGGAGGAGGTCGGCTCCCACTAGATAGTGGCCAGTGGTTCTTAGGATGTCTTCCTAGAGATAAAAAATGTAGAGGGTTGTAGGATAAGGTACAAAATCTTAAGGGGCAGGTGAAGGTGTTACAAACACAATTAGCTTAGGTACAGGCTCAGGCATAGGGACAAGCACCAGCGTAGCTACAGATGCAAGGTCAAATAGTATAGCTACAAGCCCATGTAGCCACCCTTACCACAGACAGAGATGTCACCCAAAGAGAGGGAGAGCAGGAAGTGGCAGTGGCAAACAAGATCCAAACAACCACCGAGGGTAGCAAGATAGGGGACCTAGTCCAAGAGCTAAGAGAGTCCACCAAGGAGGCATAGTAATACAGGGGTAGGTACTATGAGGTAGTCCCAACAGAGCAGAGATTCAGCTACGCCCGTTCCAGATCTGGTCACTCCTAATCTCACACCACCAATAGAGGTGTCACACAACCACTTCCAGGAGTAGGTCCATCAGGGGTAGGTGGTGATGGGGAGAGACCTACAACCTCCAGGGGTAGTACCATAGGATCACGTGGTCACACTTGATTTATTGTAATTTGATTCAGAGACTTGGCTTTGCCACATTTTTGATGTATCATATCTCAATTCATTTGATATCATTGTACTCTTGACATGTTATTATTTAGAGGTTATATGATATGCAATGATGTTTTAGTGATCTATGTGTTGGTGTTTTTATTATGAATGTTTATGATGGATGCATTTAATTTATATGTTCTATGTGATGATGTCATGTTCTATATGATTATGCATTAATGAGATGATGATGTTATGCAAATGAGATGATATGAGATGCATTTGTAGTTTTGTATTTTTACATCTAAATATTAGTGTATGGATGAATGGATGCGAAAATGGTTTATTATGGAATGAAAATGTATGATTAAATGTGTTGATATGAATTATTTAATGAATGGATGTATGGTTTATGGATTCCAAATGTATGATAAATGAATGAATGGATTTTGGATTTTTCATGAGGCAAATAAATAGCCTAGATGTATGGATGATTATGTAAATGAATTATGATCATGAATGATTTCTATGTATGGATGGATGATGAATCCAAATGCATGTATGATTTGATGCTATTCCCCTATGTGATGATAATGGATTGTGCGGCGAATTTATGTTAATGGAATGCCATGCACTTTTTTGAATGTTTTTGTTACTTTTCTAATGCACATAGATGACCTAAATGCATGAATGAAAATGAATTGTGATGATGTTATGTTATTATGATTAACTACTATGATGAATGCATATATAGATGGACCTATTATGTAAAATGCTTTATTTCTGTGAGATTTTTGTGATGAAAATATTATGGTGAATGAATGGATGAATGGTGCATAATATAATAATGATAGATGTATGGATGGATATATGATAAAAAAATTTAATGATATGATATATGAAAATGCTAATGTAGGTGAATAATTTTATTTTATTTTTGTTACGTCAAGTGTACTCAACCTTATAGCAAGAGATAACATCATGTTGAGAGTTACCAGCCTTGGAAAAATCTATAATGCAAATGAAAAACTAAAATGAATACAATCCTATCTATGCAATGTTTCCATCTAATTCATTGTGCTTATTATCATCATTGAGCGTTTTATTATGTTGAAAGTTAGTAAAATTATCTATGGTTTAATTAGACTATGATGACCTGAGTACAACTTCCATACAACTTTCATTGAGATTTGATAATACAAGATAACACAAGAATCTAGGTCTAATTAGAACAAGATGACCTAAGCATCACTTGTGTAAATAGACAAGAGTGAATCATGTTCCCATGCAGATTCAAAATGTCATCAATGATACTTTGTAAAGCATGTCTCATAAAAATTTGCACATTAGTAATGGTTGACTCACATACAATAGAAAAAGAAAAATATCATTCTCAATCATAGCCCATCTAGTTCGTGACATCATCGAGGTACTCTAGAGAATTGATAACAACAATCAAGATAACGTCAATTGAACATTTGTGTTAAAGTGATCTATCCATGATTCGAAAGATAATCCGATGAGATTTGATGTTTGATTTGATTGCTTGATCTAGATGGTTGATTGTTTGGTTGATTGATGTTCAAATTTTGATGGTTGTCTTGTTTTTCGAAGGTTGTTTTGTTGCTTGCTTGCCTACTGATTTTAAACTCAATGGTGATTTTCCCCCAGTGAGTTCAGGATTTTTCGCCCACTAAGAACAAACCAAATTTTATTATGGATATGTACAATGAAAACCAAGCCAAGGTGGAAAACGACTGAAAGAGTCGGATATGGACATGAAGCTCATTGCAAGATATGTGTGAATGCGCAATGATGGCAAAAGAAGACACTCAACACATGCTCAAATAGACGGAGAAGTTGACTTATCACAAATAATGCTTGTTTACCAAGTTTTCACTATTTTCTTTTATTGCACTTATTCAAATTTTATGATTTTTTTGTTGTTAACAAGACACCTATTTGCTAGGTTTTCACCAAGGTAACGATTTTTTTGATTTTTCACCTTTTTTTGTATTTTTGTATTTTTTGATTTTTTATGTCGCCACCAAGATATTTTTTTTCCAGGTTTTCATTAGGGAAACCATTTTTTTTTAGGACTTTTTCTACTTTTAGGATTTTTCAAGACTTTTTTTGTTTTTTAGGATTTTGTCAAGACTTTTTCTGCTTTTTATGATTTTTCCAGGACTTTTTCTTCTTTTAAGGATTTATCTAGGACTTTTTCTACTTTTTAGTATTTTTCCAAGACTTTTAAACATGGACTAGATGCATTATGTATAGAACTTCTTCAGATGAAAACTGTTCATTGGTTCTTCAAATAGATCCCCCTCTTGTGTAGATAGTTGATATGCCCCCGATCCGAAGACTGAAACAATAACAAAAGGACCTAACCAATTGGGCTCAAATTTTCCTTTATTTTCTCAATCCTACTAATTCTGGGGATTTTCTTTTAATAATAGATCACCTAATTGAAATGTTCTAGGTTTGACCTTGTGATTGTAGCTCCTTGACATTCTCTATTGGTATGCTTTCAGGTGATCCACTACGAGTTGATGATGTTCATCCAACAATTCCAGCTCTTTCAATCTAGACACACGGTACTCTTCATATAAAATGTGGCTTTTCAAGGACACATGGAGTGATGGTATCTCCACCTCAATGGGAAATATGACTTCAACTCCATAAATAAGTACATATGTTGTGGCTCTCATAGGTGTTCAGATGCCTGTACGATAGGCCCATAAAGTACGATTCAACTGGATATGCTAGTCACATCAAGCATCATTAACAATTTTCTTTAGTTTTTTTCAGGATGGTTTTGTTTAAGGCCTCTACTTGGCCATTCCCTTGAGGGTAATAGGGCCTAGAAAACCGATGTTAGATATGAAACTTTTCACTGAGTTCTTGCATGTCCTGATTCTTAAAAGGTATACCATTATTAGTAACAATGGATTGAGGGATACCATATCTACAGATGATATAGTTTAGGATGAATGATGAGATATGCTTCCCTGTCTTGGAGATTAGAGGCATGAATTCAAACCACTTCATAAAGTACTGTGTGGTGTTGATGATGAACTTGTGTCCATTGGACAAATATGGGTGAATTTTTCCTACAAGATCCAACCACCACTGAAAAAATGATCATGTTGATGCAAAGGGCTGCAAATCTTGTGCTGGTGCATGGATAAGATTACCGTGGATCTTTCATTTCCTACATGTCTTGATAAACTTGAAGGAATCTCTCTCCATAGTCGGCTAGTAGTATCCCAAATGAAGGAGTTTCTTAGCGAGGGTTAGACCACTTAACTGAGTTTTGCAAATACCTTCATGGAAATCTCGTAAAGGTTTTTCAGACTTGTCACATTCTAGACATCATAAGAGAGTTCCATCAAGACCTCGTCGGTAGATTACATCCACTATAAGGGTATGATGAGCAGCTTGACAAATGAAATTTCATTTTTGGTTTCGGGAGAGATCGAGAGGTAGAATATTATCTTTCAAGTAGGTATATATCTTCCCGTAAATGGAGGTATTGACATTAATTAGGTGGAATATGAGGCAATATTTAGGATCCTCATAAGAAGGGGTAAATAGTTGTTCCACCATGAACTCATAACGACTTCAATTTTTTTGGAATTTGGAGTAAAGAATAAATGGTAGCCATAGCATCAACAGATTTGTTGTCAATCCTTGGGATTTGAAAAAAATTGATATCAAAAAAATATTACTTGAAGTCATCAATCATCCTTTTATAGGGCATTAGTTTTTCATCTTTTGTTTGGTAATCATCATTGACCTAACTGATGACTAGTTGACAATCTTCGTAGATCTGCATCTCTATTATTTTCCATTCTACTATTATTTTTACACCTATGATGAGGGCCTCATATTCCATCGTGTTGTTGGTGCAATAAAACATTAGGTGATATGACTTCAGAATGGTGTGTCCTAGAGGAGTGATGAATAAAATTCCTGCTCCTGATTCGTGTTCACTATATGAGCCATCAAAATATAGTACCCACTATTGTGCTGTGATTGTTAAGACATCTGCATCTTGAAATTTGATTTGAAGAGGATGGTCATCATGAATTGGTGCTTCCACTATTTGGTCGGTAATGGCTTGTACTTTGATTGCTTTCTTGTTGACATATTGGATGCCAAATTCATTGAGTATCATCAGCCATTTGGCTAATCTTCCTATCAGATTTTATTTGCTAAGGAAATATTTCAGTGGATCTATCTTGGCTATGAGTTTGATGGTGTGAGTCAACATATAGTGCTATAATTGTTGCATAGCGAACAGTACTGCTAGACAAGCTTTCTCGATGGATGTATAGTTGATTTCATAGCCATTTAGAGTTTTTATGATGTAATACATTGCTCTCTCCTTTCTTGTTGAATTTGCTTGTGCCAAAAAAGCTCCCAATGATCGACCAGTCGTAGCTATGTACAATAAGAGATGATTTCCTTCTATTGGTGGTGCTAGGACATGTGGACTCATTAGATATTGTTTCAATTGACTAAAAACGTCCTCACATTTCTCGTCCTATCAAAAGGAAACATTCTTGTGCAACAAGTGGGTAAAAGGATAAGTCTTATTAACCAGTTGTGATATGAATCTTTTGATTGACTAGATACTTCCTTGAAGGGACTTTCACTAACTGATTTTTTTCAAAGGTGGCATTTTGATGATAGCTTTCACTTTTGCAGGGTCTACCTCAATGCCTTTTTCGAACACTATATATCTCAGTAGCTTTTCTAATGTTACCCCAAATACACATTTCTTTAGATTTAGGTGGACGTTGAACTTCTCTAGTCGAGTGAAGAGTTTGTCTAGTATCTCCAAATATCCTTCTCTAGTATAAAATTTTGGTAACAAGTCATCCACATAATCTTCAATGAAGGTATGCATCACGTTATGAAAGATGGCTGTCATGGGTCTCTGGTATGTGGCCCCTACATTTTTCAACTCGAAGGGAATGACTTTCCAATAGAAGGTTCCCCATGTGCAAGTGAAAGTTGTCTTATCTTGGTCCTCAAGTGCTATCTTAATTTGATTATAGCCAGAAAAGTTGTCCATTAGTGACAACATGCCATGACCTGTTGTTAAGTCTACAATGATATCAATGTTTGGCAAGAGGAAATCATCTTTCGAACAAGCCTTGTTGAGGTCTTTCAATTCCATGCAAATCTATATGCTACCATAAGGATTTGAAACAAGTAAAATGTTGGATATCCACTCTACATAATCAATGGGTCTAATGAATCTGACATCCAATAACTTCTTTAGTTCTGCCTTCACCAATATGGTAATGTGAGGATGCATTTTTCTCAACTTTTTCTTGACTGGTTCGACTCCTGAAGGAAGGGATAAATGGTGCATGATGAGATTTGGGTCTATCCCTCAAATTTCTGCATATGACAAAACAAATTTTACTTGTCGTTCTTCAAAGAACTTAATAAAGTTAGGCTTTTCTTGTTCTATCAATGATTCTATTAGATAGATAGTTTTCACTATTTCTACTTGCCGACATTGATTGATTGCATTGGTTCAATCAGGACTTTCGATATTTGTTGAAATTTCTTAGGAAGAGTGTCGAATTTCCCATCCTTCAGTGCCTCAGAGAGGTTTTCACCATTGGATGCGCTCTTTATTTTTATTCTTTCCCGATCTGATACTGCCATGGAATGGTTTACACCATGAGATCTTTCTTTTGTTTCAGATTTTTGCAGCTGGGAAATTTCGCACTCCCCTGTTTGGAAGCTTCGTTATGATTTTCAATGGTGGGACCCATTTTAGGATTAATAGCATAGAGGAAATTGATGATGGCCTCATCATTTAAAAAGGTGGGGATATCAATAGGGTCACTTTAGTCCCAATCTATGAGTTCAAGATGTAGTAATGGTAGGGGATCATCATATGGGTTTAGATCAGAGTTCGTAAGGGTCCTAATGGAAACCTTGTCATCAAATAATACTATGGAAAGGTTAAGGTCTATGATGTTGCTCTCTTCTGAGTGATCTATCTTGCTATGATTTTGATCATCTTCACTTGAACCATCGATATTTTTTGATCCTAAATCAAGTGGTCTTAACCCTGAGCTTTTTCCCTCCTCGAGTGTGGGAGTATACTTGTGTATCACATCAATATCCTTATTATGACAAGATTCTTCTGATAGCGAATCCCACTCATATTCATTGGAATTAGTTTCATAATGATCACTTGCTTTAAGCTATAGGATCCGTTCAACAAACTTTTGTTCTAGGTCCTCTTTGGTTTCTTCATCCTTTTGATGTTCTTTATACCCCAACCTTGTCTTGTCGTTTGGATTTTTTATAATGGGTTGGATGGGTACTATGATACCTTATTTCCTTTTTCCAATAGGTCCTTGTTTGTCATATCCCATTTTTTCCGAGATTGAGAATCCTTTGCCATATTGAGTGGTTTGGACATTAGTGATTGCTGCTTGGGAATCAGTTTCATCCTTGTAGAGCCAATTTAGAATGTCTTTGTCATCAGATTCATCTACTTGAGTGCTTTCTTTTATGAATCGACCATAAAAAGGTGTGATTGGTTGTGAGGTTGATTGTGACGAGGTTGACGATTGATCATGGGATTTTGGTGAAATTAACTATGAGAGGCAAAGGGATTGTTCAATAGAGTATTCACCTACAACTTTATCTTTGACTTGGACTTTCTTCTCGAAATGTTTGGCCAAAGTATTGAGCTGGGCTTTGGGATTGGTAGATGAAGAGGGGCTAGGTTCTTCCTTTTTCTCAACCTATTTGGATGAGGAACTTGGATGACTTACTTCATTGGAGGATATGGCTAGAAATTTTCACCATGGATTGGCTTGAATTGGATTATTGCAGGTGTCAGAGGTGGAATCAGGAGCTTCTTGGTTATGAGGCACAAACACATCCTAGACAACCTTAAGAGTATTACAATATTGGGGACTATTGGAATTAGCAGGAATGGTAATCTCTTGCCCATTACAAGGAAATTTCAGACACTAATGGTATGTTGAAGGGACAACCTACATTTCATGAATCCAAGGATGACCCAAGAGTATATTATATGTCAGATCTTTATCTAGAACTTGGAAAACAACATTTTTATGAATCAGACCAACCAGAATTGGTAGCACTATCAATCCCTTTGAAGCTCTTTCCTCATCATCATATGTTTTGATGCTGATCTTTTTCCTTGCATCTATTTCATTTTCAAATAACCCTAGTCCATGGACAAGCTTTAAAGTACAAATATTAAGACCGGATCCTCCATCTATTAGAACGTGCTTGACATGAATTTTATGGATTAGGAACTCAATATGGAGCGCTATGTTATGAGGATGGGAGAGAGATACGTCATCATTTTCTAAAAAGGATAAGCAATGAGGCACAACTAGATGTCCCACCATGGTTTGGAAAGTGCAGACTTCCAAATATTTGGTACTGTTGTATCAACTAGGGATTTTTCCAAAATCTCCTTATGGGCGGGTGAGATTTTAAGGAGCTCCAATATTGATATTTGTGTAGGGATCTTTTGGAGCTGATAAAAAATGTTATATTTATGAGATGGGGCATCAGGTGTTTTGGAAGTTCTTCCCTTCAAAACATATTTGTTTTGTGCCCTTGTGGTCAAGTTTACGAATACACTATCTTGTTTTACTTTGATCTTAATGACATTAATTTGATTATCTGTTGTAACCATGTCTTATCAGGTATTATGGGTTTGATTAGAGAGGATGTTGGTGTCGTTGATTGGATGTTTGGTCGCAACAAGATCTGGTGTGTTAGTGATTTCAATGTTATTTGTGTGATTTTCAATGGCTGATATATGATAGATGGTGTCGTCATAAACATATTTCACGGCTTTTCCTTTTCCATTCATGTTAGAAGATTCTCCTTTATCATAATTTGGCAAAATGTTTTTGAATACCCGATGATCAGTGTTTTCTTGGGATTCTTAAATTTGTATGACCTTATTGTCAATCAAATATTTTATCTTGTGTTTTAATTGCATGCAACTATTGGTTAGGTGACCTTTGCATTGATGAATTTCACAAAAATGGGCTTCGTTCCACAATGAAGATTTAACTTTGGGTTCAAACCCTTGAGTTTCAGGTAGAGTAATGAGATTTTATGCAATAAGTTCTTTCAATGCGGATTCATATGATTTACCCAGAGGTGTTAACTTTCAACGATCGTTTGTTGTTTGATATGGTAAGGTCCTCGATGTTGTGTTACTTTGATTTTTTTGAGTATTTCCTTGGTTGGTATTTTGGATGTTGCTTTGGTTGGTATTTTGGGTGGTCTTTTGATTAGTGTTCGAGGTGCTTCCTGAAAATTTGGAGACTAGTTTAGCATTATGCATTTCAGCTGAAGTATCAGTGCCATTATTTTTGTACTTTTTCCAAAACATTGGTTTGTCATTATTGGAGGAATTCGATGAATTTATTTCATTATAAATTTTCAAAATTCCCCTCTTGACCAAGGCTTCCTCAATTTTGATCCCATTTTTTATCAATTTTTCAAAAGTTGGAGGACATTGTAATTCAAGCATGTAAGTCATTTCATCATTTAAGTTATCAATGAATACCTCCATCTTTTCTTTTTCTAGTATGGGACAAGGATACCTTGTGAATAACCTTCTCCACCTTTGTAAAAATACTAGGAATGATTCCCATTTCTTTTGTTTGACATTGCAAAGGTCCTGCATTATGATTTCATGTTTAATATTATATGAGTATTGGGTGATAAACTTGTTGACTAATTCCTCAAAATATTTGATCTTTGAGGGTAGTTGTGAGAAACATTGCATACATTACCCTCCCAAACTACATGAAAAAACTCTCATTAAGTAAGTGTCTTCATGGAAAAATTCAAGACTCATAGTTCTAAATTCCCTTACATGGTCGATGGGATCTGTCTTTCCATTGTATTTGTCAAATTCGGGGAATTCATAATGTTTGGGGAATGGTATCATGTTGATGCTTGGATCAAAAGGGTATGATCATATATCTTGTATTGAGTACCTCTTAGTGGTTCTAGTTTTCATATTTTTCATTTTTTGTTGGAGGGTTTGTATTTTTTGTGTTAAGGTAGCCATGGGGTCATTGCTCCTTGCTTCATTTTTCGTTTCAGTTGGTATTTTGGTTTCTATCCTCTTAGGAGTCTTTTGAAATTTTGTGATATCAAAATCATTGGGTAGTTTGACTCCTTTGTTTACTAACATGAAAAGGTATTTCTCACCCTCTTTCTCAAAGATCTTCTCCATGAATTTGTGAAAATTGAGGTCTTGTTGAGCTTGTTCTATGGTTTCCTCTTTTATGTCTTCTACGTCCTCTTGACGAATTTTAGAAAAGGGATTTTCTTCTCTTTCAGCCATGGTTTCTTGGTTTTTGATTTCTTTTTGCTCAAGTTTTCACTTTTGCAATCTCGTTAAGACAGGCATACAAATGATCAAAATTTTTTGGACGTTTCACCAAAGATTGGGAGTGCCAAGAGGATTGGTTAGAATCTGATTAAGCAAGATTTGTTTCAGGATGAAGGATGATGAATCCTAATGAAGGCTGATAAATCTTGATGGGAAAATGTAGCTCCTAAATCAGAAATGGGTTTGGTGAGGATGGCACTTTTGAATGTTTGATCAATGATTAGATGAGATATTTTCACTTGAAAATGCTAGTTTTAACAAGTTTGCAATTCTGATTTCTCTATTGTATCAACTGATTTGGATGGTTAGAATATTGTATTTCCTGTTGTGGAATGTAAGAATGATGAATGGGTTGACTATGATTATGCCTTTTGAAAGAGCTCTACATTGATAATAAGCTTGTGAATAGAAAGGTTGTAAAGAAAAATCATCAGTATATCCTCTATCAAAGTCATGATATCGATGGATGAAATTTCAATAGTCAAGAAAGACCTTCCTACTTTTGTACAAGAATCATCTCCTTTTCAAAAATTTCTTGTAGCTAAGTTGTTTTTCTAGTTTCCTGATTCTTTTAGTAAGGGATTTCTTGACAAATGTTGTTGATTTATAATCCCTTAACATAAAATGACATTGGCTTTAGATTTATGACAAGGAAAAGATGTTGTTTGAGAAGGAATCTCGAAAATTGGATGTCAGTTTGTAGATGGGAAGTCAAATTTAGCTTTCTGTTTGTAGATTTATTAGATGTACTAAAACAATGCCCATATGCGCTATATAATGGTACATATGCGCTATGGGAAGGATTGAATTTGCTAAAATAGGTAATGGATGCACTATAAAAACAACTGAATGTGCTGTAAGATGGCACACATGTGCTATAACAGAGGATGGATGCGCTAAAAGCCTAAAACAACAACTGGATGCACCATTTTATGACAGTGATGCACAAGAAAAACAATGAGATGTGCAAAAATATGAAAGCTATGTGCTAAAATAGTTAATGGATGCGCCGATCTAGAAAAATGCTTTCTGGTCTTTTGACAGTTTGACAGATTTTTATAGTTTTAATAGTGAATTTTGGGACTATTTGGTTTGGATTTTTTTCTGAATCAATAGTTGGCCATGTTTTTGTGATGTTTTATTGTATATTGGTTTAAAAACACATTGTAAATATACATCAAATAAGCATGATTCTTAGGCTGTGTAAGATAATATTCTTTTGGATTCCACATGGATTTTACTCCAACCGCACTTATTCTTAGCGGGTTATTTAGAAGCTTGGCCACACAAGCTCCCCCATACAGTGCACTCACTTCTTAGGCCAACCAAGCTTCAAACTCCAATGAATATCCCATGGCAATTTTTTCACCTCTACTAAAAACTGTGAGAATGTGGATGTCTTGCAACGACCGTTGTTTCACCAAAGAATAGATGAGGGTATTTTTTGGCTTACAACAACAAACGTGTTTTAGTAGGGGCATTCTATTCATGGGGGATCATCCATGCAACAAGAAACCATTGCTTCCCTTCTTTTTAGAAAAATCCTCGTGATACTCAAACTTTCCTTGAGTACCCACATTTATATCCCAAGTGGAAGTCACTTGGCTTTAGCGTGTTCCCGGTTGGTTCGTTCCCTCCTTTCAAAGTGGGGAGGTAGACCCTATAAGGTTTAAAAAATGTAAATAAAATGAATGAGTCTAGCTATATGATCACTCAATTAAGGGGAGAGCATACACGCCTACCATTCCAAACACAATAAACATGGTGTAAATTTATCCTTCCTAGTTATGTTCGATTCCTAACTTAACCAAAGGAAATGACAACTAGATCTAACCCTATAACCAATTTTTTAGTAGTTTTAGTCCATTAGTCTTTGACAACATTCTTTTGTTTGTTTCAGCAAGGTCTCTAACTATGTGTAAGATTCCTGCAAAAAATAAAAAATGCACGAATTAGTTTCAGGAATCTGAAAAATTTGCAACAAAAACCAAATGCGCCATTACAATGACCAAATGTGCTCAAACTCATACCAGATGTGCTAAACTACTGAATGCACTAAAAGAATGATTGAATTCGCTAAAATATCAAATGAATGTGCTAAACTACAAAAGCACAAAATTAAATTAAAAAACCCCCTAATGCACCGAAAGAACAACTGGATGCACTGAAACAACGACCCAATGCGGTGAAAAAAACATCGAATGTGCTAGAAGAACCACTAGATGTGCTGAAATAGGAACTCAATGAGCTGAAATAGAAGGCGGATGCGCTGGATAAAAATTCGTATGCACCGTTTTAGAATTTTTAACAGAACTTGCAAAGAAAAACTCAACAAAAATAGATTAAAGAGGGGCTCGACCCCTATGGTGGGCGCCAATTTATGTCCCTATTCTAACCCTGCATTCAAAATCATTACATTGTCCTCTATTCTTGGAAATGTCACAATTCATGCTCTTAGAATTATTCATTGCACATGAATCTATGAAATGGAAACCTAAGAAATGAGAAGTCATTATGAAATGCAAACTATATGCCTACATCTATAAATTTTTTTTGTTTTTGAAGATAAATGCTAAATGATCTATGATGGAGTGTTGTTATAATTAAAATGAGGCTAAAACTAGTATTAAAAATCTACTGATGTTGTATAAAATATGTAAGAAACTAAAATGATAAAATGGAAATGTCATGATAATGCTAAATGAACTAAAACACTAAAATACAAACTACAATGCTCTCAAATTGCAATGAGATTTTTGTAGCATAAACTTGTCCAATTCTCCCTCTATCTGAAAAGCTGTAGAAATGCTTCCAATTTATAGATTTTTCAAAGCTGGGAATGATGTGGTAGTGATGAACAGCCAAGATTGTGATCCTGACACATCAACGCTTAAGCACGAAGAGGTTGGAGAGAATCATGGAGCTGGTTCCCTACAAGAGAACACTTTGCCAAGTGTTGAAGGGAATTAGAGGAAAGAAGAAGCCATGTGTCCAAGGTGGTTTCAAATTTGTTACAGGTTGTTGCTAGAAAATCCTCATTTTACAAATTAGAAAATTTCAATTTCATGTGACACATGGTGATGTGGCAGGTGAGGTGGAAGGAAGTTATAAGAATATGTAGAAATTTTCAAACTTGAATTAAAAATTCAAATTTACATGAAGAGGGGAAATTAGCTAAATGAGAAATTAGTTAATTTGTGCATTTAACTAATTTAAGAAGAAAATGATTTTGGAGGCCAATTTGAATTAAAAATTCAAATTTAAATGAAAGAGGGAAAATTAACTAAATGACAAATTAGTTAATTTGTGCATTTAATTAATTTAAGAGGGAAATGATTTTGGGTAAGAAGAATATTTAGAAATGAACTATATAAATATTTTTTGCAATTTATTTATAAGTAGAGGATTTAAGATTTTCTTAATTAAATAACAAGTATTTAATTAATTTGTGCTCAGACCATTTTTATGTGCACATATGTTCTATTTTGGATCCATGGAAAAGATGACCAATGTATTGTATTTGGTACTAAATATAGAGCCAGAATAAAATTGTTCTTGCTATTCCTTATTTTTAAAGATGTTTGTATCAAGATCATTTTTTCTAATTGTGTATATTAAAATAGCATAAGAAATACCCCATACAAGTAATAACATGCAACCGACTTACCTAGATATCATTCCCTCCTCCTTAAGAGTCATATGTTCAACATAAATTTTAATTTTCTTTCAAATGATTTGGGTAGCATTCTCATCACTCCATTCCTGTTTTTGTTATTTTTCATCTTTATTCCTTTGCACATTATCATTTATGTTCATTTTAAATAGCATAATATTAAATTGATTAAACCTAATAATTTCATCATATAAAATGAACCTCTCAAAAATAAGATCCTAATATCTAGCATAACATGGGTATGGGCCCTTCTCATTTTAGTTTAATCAAAACATGATTTCCATCCTCAAAGCTTAAGGATTTTTCATTTGGTTGAATTGCATCAATGTGACACCTTCTAAGATAGCAAATGACCAACATAATCTCTTCTTATTTTGAAAGATTCTCCTACTCTTTTTCTTTGTTATAAAATTGAAAAAGAGGTTTCATATTTTCTATCCTTACAATTTTATTGCTTGCCTTATAACCTTTATTGATGTAACATTCAACCTTGGGACTTTGGATTATTGGCTGGTCAATCTCTTGTAGATCCAATTCTTTTTCTTTATTAGACACTTTCTAGGGCATGGCCTTTGGGACCTTCATAAAAAGAATCACCTCAAAAGTGTCAATACTATTTAAATATATATGTTCATTCTCTCAATAATATATTTGATGTTAACAAATTCTCCTTTATAATTGTAATCTTGAGTAGGTATCATTATCATTCAACAATGAGGATACTTCCCATTTTTTTCTTCTATTCTCTTTCTCCTACTTGAGAAACCCTAATTAAATGTACATTCTTATCATATTTATGTTCATACCCTAATATTTATAGATATCCTCTATTTTTTTTATTAAATTTTTTTGGGCCATTATTTATATTAGGAGGCAATTTCATAATATTTCCACTAGTTTTGTATTAAGAAGATCAAATCCTTCTTTGGATAGAATGATAGCATCAAAAAGTATCATCATCAAAAGGAAAAAGGATCGTATGTTTGAATACATTATATGCATCTTATGTAAGTCATTGAGAAACCACTTGCCTCAAGGAAGTCCAATTCTGAAGAAACCATCATTTGAGGGATATGAGGGTTCTCTTCTACATGATAAAATTGAATGATTATTTATTCATCATTGTAGAACCATTCACTCTAGTTGTTCTCTATCCCAAATTTGGGAACTAAATTATTTTCCATAAAAATATGAGTGAAGGCCACAAGGAGCCTATATTTTTTGTAGCTTAGCATGTTTCTAATTCTAGTTATAGAGTGCAACCCAAAAATTCAATAGTTAGAATTTAGGAGATCTAAATCCCAAAGGTAAGTCTAGTTATGTCTTCAGAGAGAGACTCCAACTAGAAATGTGGGAGTTACTTTGAAATAAGGGTCCCAAAAATCTCTCCTTACAAATAGACTAACATGAAAAAATAAGGAATAAAATACTAAAGATAGTATCCTTTTGCTATATTCAGTGATGCTAGCTCTTTGTGGATCTTCTTTACAAGGAATAAAATAAAATAAAATATCCTATAGATATGCCTATGTTAGATGTTAACAAATATCACCATCAAATCTATAGTAATTTTAACTTTGAAATATATTCCCAAAACCTAATGTAGAGCTACATAAGTTTCCAAAATGTAATCCTAAAAGATATTTATACTAAAGGGATCCTTTACTCTAGTAGGGGTAGGTGTTTCTCTCCCATCTAGATCCTTTGGCATATGGTTTAACAACTATTTTACCCTATAAAATTTTATATCCCTCATATATTCTTAGGATAATCCTCATGATCATTCTTATGTTTGTCCAAAGGGTTTAGGTTTAATTTTTTTTCAATAAATTCAACATTTAGGGTGAGTGCTATATATCCCAATCTATTATTTAATATTATGGTTGTAGAATCATAGTCATTGCAAATGCAATTAAAGAGGTTAATACAAGAAACAATTAATACCACTAACTTTCCTAGGTAAAATCTTTAAATATTACACATTGGAATGAATTTACTAGCATAGCTATGGAAATATCTAAATAAATCCCACCAAATAAAATAAATGACATCAGCCCTTCTCGACTTTAACCTAATCAAAATATTAGCCATATCCTACAATTTATCTAATAAAACATATACAACTTTGGTGGGTTTAGTTCTCTTATAATAATTAGGGAGCTAGCTCAAAAAATTATGGTTTAAGCTTATTTTGGTCCTACTTGCTTAAGAAAATATAGATATAATTTTGAAAGCTCTAAACATCCTAAGGTTTATAATAGGGATATGCACTAAACAAAAATGGTGAATAATAGAATTTAAATATCACTATGATAAAGAAATATCACCTAATTATAACCATTCAAACTATAATTATCTTAATATTTCAAGATACACCTAATTATAGGTGACATATCCATTATAAATTTCTTTATAGAATTGATGATGTACTAAATTATAATGTGTTCCAAGGAAAATATACAATATTTTCATTTTCCATAGCTTTGAATTTCTCACTAGTATTTGGCACAAATTTTAAATATTTCTAAAGAATACACTTATAATAAACTATCACTTTGCTACCCCATTGTATTGAATTCATGTATAAAGGTTGATGAATTAATAGTGTAGCCATTAATGTATTAAAATTTATCTAAATATTAGTGATTGATAACCATTAGTGAAAATTATTGACAAGGAATACATACTTTATATACAAGGATATTGTATTAATGGAAACAGTATCCCTTTTTCCTAATTTTGGAATAATTAACAATAAATGAACCTAATGCTGCCTTTATTTAACTTGTTGTAATGTGTTTTACACATTCACATTAAATCTAGGAACCTTTTAAATAAAATGGATTTAGTGGTATCTTATTTAAGGTGCTGTAAAATGTTTCTTTACACTTACACACTAATCTAGGGCTTTATTAATTAATTGAGGTTTAGGGTGCTGGCAAGAAGTTAAGTCCACTTTTTGGGAAAAAAGTGGAAGTGTTTTCCCTGATTTTTAGAATTTGACACATTGATCTTAAAATTTGAAGCACTTAGAGATGGAAACGTCAAAAAATTCAATAATCATAAAATGTAGTACTTGAAGTCTAGTTTCCAAATATTTAATTTATTTCAATACCCAAATTGTCCAAATTGAGTTTCAATAGGTGTTTCTAAAAACCATTATTTAAAAGTCATTTTTTTTTACCATACCATGCACGTGTATGACATCCATATTTTGACCTAAATTATCGTATTTTCCTAAATCCTTTTGGGAAAATATTTGTGACTCATTGAAGCTTGTTTTTCGATTTTTTTTTGTAATTGTTTATTGAATTTATTTTTTTTGTTAATTTTTTATTAGGCATATTTGTCATTTTAAAAAATCGTCATGTATGACACGCATAAGATGAACTAAACTTATCATTTTTTTATTTTTTATTTTTTTAAATTGAAAAGAATTGTTTTAAGTTTGTTCTCGTGCAATCCGTTTGTCAAAATGTTATGTTGATCAAAAGTTATTAAAATAGTAAAAAACTCTGATATTGAAAGTTTATGGACCAGTTTCATCAGAAATTAATTGAAAAATAGAAAAAATAATGCAATTGTAAAAAAATTACATATTTGGAATCTACATTGTCTCATCTAAAGTGGGTTTTAATTTCGTCAAAAAAATCTACAAAAAAAGTCGTCAGCCATATGTCCAAACTCGGTATTTTTCTCTGACATTGTTGGAACCTTCAACTTGTAGGTCAAAACCAATTTCCTGAACCAAAATCCAAGGAAAAAATCCAACCACAAAGCAAAACCAATTTCAAATTTTAAAAATTTATTAAAAAATCATTTTTTATGCTTTTACAAAATGGGATCCGTTTGAAAATGCCAAAATGGAAAAAATTCCATTTTGGAAAGTTTTAAAAATAGGATCCTTCTGAAAAATTTCCAAAAATGATTTTTTTCAAAATGGATAGTTTCCAAAACCGGAAAATTTTCAAAATAGGATCCCGTTTTGAAAAGTTGCCAAAAATGGAAATTTCCTTTTTGGAAATTTTAAAAATGTGATCCCTTTAAACGAGATCCCATTTTAAAATATGGGATCGTTTTTTAAATATAGGATCCCATTTTTTAAAATACGGGATCCCGTTTTTTTAAATATGGGATCCCCTTTTTTTATTTTAGGCTCGGGATCCCGAACCTAAACAGGATCCTATTTTTGCAATGCCAAATTTGATTTTTTGGCCAAGGCAAAAAATTCCACGTTTCGCAGACTCGACTTCTTGCACTTACCCTTTAAGTTTCCTTAATTGGTCCCTTAAATTCAAATCCAAGCCTTATTTATTGCATTTTCTGAGGGATAAATCTTGACACTCATTTATAATGTTTTATAACACTTAATTTGGCAAGGTTTGTGTCTTGGGCTAGTGCCCTAGGACCAACTAGCCATCTAGCTAATGGGTCTTTCCTAGGCCCTAGGACCACCCTTCTACATGTTACCTCATATCCCCAAAACTTATCCTCATTAAGTATGTTAGGACCCATTAGCCACCTGGCGAATGGGTCCTCCTTAACTTAGGACACCCCTTTTTAACTTATTCTTAGCGAAATTTTAATGATTTCAAATCCTAGATTTGATGTCAACTTGTGTTATTTAAATTTTGGGATTAAATCTTAAGATAAGTATAAATATAAAGTTATTTCACCTAGTTTTAGCTAGAAGATTTCTTGCAAGCTAAGATTACTTTCACAAGAGCATTATAGAGAATTCAAGAAGGTATTCAAGGGTAGATTATTAAAGTTTTATTGCACCAATCAAGGATCTATTTCATCATGTCAAAGTAATTCATTTTGTTGAGCTAATATGATGTTGTAGCATTGGTGATCAAGTTAAAGTATTCAAAGTCATTATCCTTTGTCAAGCTCATGATCAAGATCTACACTCATTGAGGCTATTTCAGGCTAAGTTTCAGATTTGTACTCTAAGTTTTTAGTTGAGCATTGGTGAGTTATTGCATAGTGTTGTTCATTCATCTTTGCTTTATGCATTATTTCATTACAAGGTTTAATTACCAAAATGAGGTTTGACCAAGGAAAACCCATATTCTCTAACAATCAACAATTTTTCTTCTCAGTTGATGTGTTATTACAAGTTTTACATTGAAGATCAAGTGGAGAATAAAAGTTGCAAAAGTTGTCAACATTGCAAAGTTCTAAAAGTTGTCATTTTACTTGCAAGATCATGGAAACTAAGCTACAAGAACTATCTCTCACTTTCAGGAGCTCAACACCTAGGATTTGGGAGTGTATACAATGAAGAATAGGATCCCGAAACTGATTTTCCAAAACCCTAACAGGGACCCATTAGCCACTAGACAACTATGAGTCCTCAGTGAGGCCAAAAACAACACTTTTTCAGAAAGGTACTCATCATTTCGACATCTTAAAACCTTCCATATTGTTGTTATAAAAATTAGGATTGATTTCTTATTGTTATTTATGTAGTTCATCTCTCATAATTGAGTGAAACATAGAAACACAAAAAATGGGTTCCTCCATTTGATTAATCCCATTTTGGGTGAACCCTCCTCTTTTTCTATGTTTTAGATATAAAACATGGAAATAATCAAATTTAGTCTTTTAGTTTTATGGAGATCATAAAATTTAGTCTTCTAATTTTATGCCTAGTTTTATGTGAGAGATAAACTATATTTTATAACCAATAGGGATACTAAAATTGTTAGATCAAATATTATGTAGCATAGAAATTAGTATGCTGCCCAAAAAGATCACAATTTTCTACCAAAAGGGATATGCCTAGGTTATTTTGTGCTCTAGCGATAATATTTTATTCATAACACATAGTTTATATGCCTAAGATTGACCATCATCATTACCTAGCTACTTTATTTATAATTGATTAAATATAATACTAATAATTTAATTAAATATCTAATTTTCATCACATTCTTAATTAATAAAATCACCATTCATCCATTATTCATTACTTATCACTCACACCTATTTTAGCCTAAAAAAAATAATCATTCCTCTCTTATAGTGCACCTTAGTTAGATAAATATAATTATATGTTTACCTATGTCCCCCATCCTCAACCCAAAAACTAAATAAATATCTTATATATTTAGTTTTTTATAGTGAACTTGTAGTGAATGATATTCACAAATTAGCTAATAGTTAAAATTTGGTAATCCAAATTTGGCTAATAGTTCAAGTTGTAACATATCCTAAATTACCTCATTTTTACAAAGTTTTATTTTAGTCTTATTTAAATTGTTGAATAATTTATTTTATTAATCTTTTTAGCTCAATTTTTTTTCATCGTATTCAATACATGATTAGATCAAATTCACCTAGATTTTATAAGTTGTAGTAGAAATATTAATTAATTTACCAATAGTATATCATAACTATTAGTTGTTTTAGGTCCATATTTCTAATCTTTGGTTTGTCACCACTTTTAAAATTATAATTTGATGAACCTAATTATATTTGACAAGTTAAAATATAACTAAAATTTATATTGCTTGTGGGGCTTAAGATTTATTTTGTGTCATTGATCTCCATTTCCAAAATCAATTTCAAGGCCCATGGTCATTACAGATCATGGGTACAGTTTACCTTGCATAATAAAATGAGGACCTTTATATTATATTTTAAATGAATTGTGGCAACTAAATATTATAGAGTCTACCTCCCAAAACCATTGAGTATTTCCACACTCGATCCCCTACATTTCCATGAGAATTATTATTTTCAAAATGGAAGGATTAACAATCATAATTAATGAATTTTCATATTATTTTTGTAATATTCACCAAGTTCTTCTTCAAAAAAATTGTAATGTTAAAAAATTACTAATAAAACTAAATTTCTTTTATAAAAAAGGAAATATTTCCAATATAAATTATAATTTTTCTATAAAAATGAATAATTCGCCATAATTTTATATCTTTTGTTTAGGGGGTTTCTTAAAGTTGTCATTGGTTGTCTAATTTGTACACTTTTAGTTAGTTGTGTTAAAATATATTAATCCATTAAATATTCTCTTGAAACATCGTTCAAATCATGCTCATCACCACATGCATGTATAGGTATGTACCTTATTAAAAAAGGCATGGGCCTTAGTATATGTGACATGAATTGAGACCATGCCACATGGGTCAAAGGACTTTCCCATCCCTTAAGGATACTCCAAAGTACCCCTTCCATCTTGTCCACCCAATCTTCCATACGATATTAATCACCCTTGATTTTATTTTTAATCCATTTCCCTTCATCTTCTCAAACCAATCCAAGACACTTCTCCTTATGTCATATTCCCATGGATCTCAACCAATATGAGTCATTTTTCTCATATTTTTACTCTAATTTCTAATTTTATAGAAAAATTATACGTTGCATTTCATCCCAAGCCATACTAAACATCTTCAAATACAACCTTATACTACTTGGAAGAGCACCTATAGATCAAAATCATTGAGAAAAACCACCATACCATGGTTCTATAGATGTTAATTTGGTGAGATATTTTATGTTTCCATCATATTTTATTCTATTATCGAAGATAAATGTTCCATATATTTTGGTGAATAGGTTAATATCATTTTAGCTTGTTCTTGCATGCTCAAATTTTTATGTGCATGTCGTTGGCATGAATTTTGGACCCATATCTATTTTAGTAACCTGATTTTATTACTTTTTATCTATCTTGCATTAACATGTTATATTTTTGAGGTTGTGTCCTATAGTTAGACATATGCATCAACAACATAGTGGTCAATCTTAGAAAATTTAAATACATTTTATCACTTTCCTTGTCAAATAATTTTTGGATTTTTGATAGGTTAACACTTTTATAGAATGTTATAATGATTAATTTAAGTCATAATATTTGCTTCTGTAGATCATAATTTTTTTGATAGGTTTATCATTTATAGCACCCCTTTATGGTTCAATTTATGCATCTATAAAATGGTGTATGTACTTTGTAATTTTGTGTTAGATGCATAGGAAAAATGAGAGAGGGGTGAATCAATTGTACATTAAAATATCAAAACCCTCATTAACATTCAGATCTTTATTATCCCTTAAAATATTATCATGCATTAATAGAATGTAAACATATGAAATGGTAATGCAAACACATCAAACACATAAGAACACTATATTTATGTGGAAAACTCAAGAAGGTTAAAAATCATGGTGAGGACTATCTTGCTATACTTGTAGAAGAATGTAACCTATTTATATTTTCCCACTTATTTAGGCTATCCTTGTTAAAATTGGACTTAATAATTGTTTAATATATTGTTGTTAAATGTACCCATTTACATTTACACACTTATTTGGACCCTCTAAAATAAATTTAGCTTAATTTTGTCTTAATTATCCCTTTAATTAATTTTAAAAGCCTAATAAGTTACATTTTCCGAAGGGGAAATCCGATGATAATTAATGCCTAGAAACATAACACTTTACATTGAGCAATGTGTGTTCCAGGAATATGGACTTGGGTACCATTCACCCATGGTAGAGTGGGTCCTCCATAGACCTTTGTACCTAAATTCAAATTATATTTTTGGTGATTTTTTAAATGTTTTCAAAACTGTAATTCAATGTCAGCTTCTGATATTTGAATTAGGGGAAATTAAGGATACATACATATAAATACAAGGTTATTTCACTAAGTTTGACATAGAATTTTTATGTGACTTCATGAGAGCTAAGGTCTATGATCAAGAGCATTCAAGATTAGATATATTAGAGATTTATTGCAACATTCAAGATCTATCCATAATGTCAAAGTATTCTTGCTTCATGCATGTTTTTGAAGTTAACAAATTGTGATGTAGGTTTCAAGATCTATTCAAGCATTGAAAGCATCAATTTCAAGTGTCAAGATCCACATCCAATTCAACCATCTCATGAAAGTTCTCGATCTCCTAAGATCTTGATTATCAAGGTTTCATTCAAGGGTTTGTTGAGTAGTAACATAGCTTTGTTCATTCTTCATTCTCTCTTTCATTTCATTATTTCAATTCAGTGTTTGATTACAAAAATGAGGTTTGGCCAAGGCAAACCCCCATTCACCCAAAAATAAAAAAATTCTCTCTTGTGTGTGTGATTTCAGATTTAGATTCAAGAAAGATTG
This sequence comes from Sequoiadendron giganteum, assembly GCA_007115665.2. NCBI lineage: Eukaryota > Viridiplantae > Streptophyta > Pinopsida > Cupressales > Cupressaceae > Sequoiadendron > Sequoiadendron giganteum. The sequence goes on along the minus strand of CM021104.1, from coordinate 564,513,262 downwards.
AAGACCTTTTGAAGTGCAAGATTTAAAAAGTTGTCAAAGTTGCAAAAGTTGTCAAATTTGTTAAATCATAAAATCTAACCTATATATTTGGTTTTTTACTTTTTAACACTGAAACCTAGAGAAATCAGAAGCTACATATTTGCACTACGGGCTCCCAAAATATTGTTGAAACTCTTGTACTTGGACCCATTCATGCCCATGGGAAAATAAGTCTCTAATCAACTTCCAAAAAATAACTAGTACACATATTTTTTCCTGTCTTAGATCTTCATTCTATTTTTTGGTTCTACAAATATTAATTTTAATATTGTTTTTGAAAAGGAAAAAATAGGTTTTACAGGGACCTAAAACCACAAAGTTAAAACACCAAAAGATAGAGCAAAACAAGTCCAAACAAATAGATAGTTGTCCCAAAAAGGAAATGACAGCACAAAGAGACAATAGGGTCCAAAAGAAGGACCGCCAAAAAGCAAGAAACAAACACCACCGCACTACTCCAAGGTGTTCATCAACTCGTCGGCCTCCTTTTCAACATCCTTCATATCTTATAACCCCTACTTGAGGATTTGAACCATATGTGAAGAAATTGGGGTCGTCCTCTTCGTATTAGCCCAGGTGTGAGTCGAAATCCCTTCAACAGTAGATCTATTGCAACCTCTGTCCACATCCAAATCCACAACCAGCGAGCCCTTTTGATTTTTTTTGAGCTTTTCCACCATAGCATTGATGATAATGGTGTTATGCCTGGCAATTTTGTGATTATTCTCCATAGTGGCCCTAATATTTTGGCCAATCTTGGACAAATTACACTCGAGCCTGGTCAATCTTTCCTCCTGTGAATGCTATCTTTTCCTTGGTAAGGAGGTTTCCTATCCCTCATTCTCATTACAACTCCAGCTAATCTTCTGCTCCAAATCCATGACTCTGTTGCTGAGATCTCTATTATAGCCTTTAAAATCACAGACTTCCTTCCAGGTCCACTTGAGAATAGTGGAAAGGTCATCCGTACTTTTTTCCACCACACTCACAATGTCCTCAGTCTTGAGCTTATTCAGGGCAGAATTAATTTCATCCTGATTAGGGGAATCATTAGGGGTATTCCCAAAACCTCCAAACGCAGGGGCACTAGGGGCAGACTCTTTACTGACCATAGGTTTATCAAAAAGAATTTCCATAGAATTCCCAGAGTACGAGACTAATTTTGTAACTACATTACCTTTAAAACCAAATACCAAACCCAGGGTAGGGCAACCAGGAGATGGCTAGGGATTAAGACAAGGTGTCGAGGCAAAACCCAGGATAGGGCAATCATGCAAAGGCTGCAGATTAGGACATAAAGGTAGAGCAGAATCCATAAGGTCATTCCGACAAGACAGGGACTGGGGAGAAATGGTATTAGGACCAATAGGGGCACAAGCAGGATGGGCTAGGGGGTCGTTCTCCCTGCTACTTTCAGTATCCTCATCATCCAATTCCCCAATATCAACAATTTTAGGCAAAGTAGGTAAATTTTGATAATGCTCATAGATGAGCCTGACAAGACCAGGGTGAATAATAGAAGTCCTCCTAGGGTTTCTTTCAACTTCATCAAGGCAATTCTTCAAAGAAGAGAATAAGTAAAAAGGCAAAGAGATACAAACCTTGTGACGGAAATGGTTCAGACTGGCAAAGTGATAACCATACGCCCTTGTGAAGCACCCGTCAACCGTAATATACTCCATTATTACTCTTAAAAATTTCCTCCAGATAGATTTAATGGAATCCACATCAAAGTAGCTATTGGCAACCTTAACCAACTTAACCTTCTCCTTGTCTTTTTTAGGAAATCTTATGACCGCTTCATCAGAGAACCAACGGTCACGATAAAATTTCACACCCTCAATTGAAAGACCAGTAATCTCATCGATTATTTCCTCATTCAGCTTAACATTCCTACCAGACAACACAATCTCACCATTTTTCCAATTTTTGGCAAAATAGTCCAACATCCTCTCGTTAGTACCATGGAGCTTTTCCAAAAACGGGACTAAACCTCCCTTTTCAATTCTTTCCCAGGATTTAGCATTATTTCTATGCTCTTGAAAGTTGCTCGACTCCACACATTTTCTCTTTCCCCCCATCTTCAAAGCTCTGTTATACCACACCCTACAGTTGCTCTGGGTCTCGTTTAAGCATATTTTATCAAACACCCAGAAAGCGTACCAGAGACTCTTCTTGAAAAAGAAAATGACGTCAGTCCCATCAAATCTAATAAAATCGACATACCTAATCTTTATCCTCTTCATCATGATGAAGACAAGCTTCTCTTCCATGCATTGAATCATAATAAATTAGCACTTTCACCTCAGAATGGAGGTAGTAATTCTTCCTCCACGTGTTTTCCCTACCCCTCTTAACCCCTTCATTGGCGAAATAATCAACCACCTTATTGGCTTCTCTGTAGGCGTGGGACACTTTCACTTTATCAAATTTACTTAATAAGATTATTGTATCTTCGATCCACTTTTTAATGGTCCACGAGGGAGGGGTAAGCCCAAGAATGCAATTTATTATATTCATTGAATCACCCTCCAACCAAAGAAATTTTGTGTTCATCTTGAAAGCTAAGTTAACCATATGATAAGCCCCTACAGCTTCCGCAACATGATCAGTTTGGGTGCTGATGTCCACAACCAAAGCTGCAATAAAAGCCCTCGAGTTGTCCCTTAAAACACACTCACTTCCAGCTTTCCTAGGGTTGCCTTTAGCAGCACCATCAAAATTGGCTTTCAGCCAACCCAATGGCGGGAAAGACCAACTAGCATTCTCCCACCCACAAACATCAGGCATGGGGATATTTAATGCTGCTAATTTAGAATTCCACTTATCAGCCGTAGCAATATCGAAAGGAGACCAATTAGCTTTATCAACCATTTTTCTTGGGATTAGAGATAAATTTTCCTTTATTTCCCTTACGATTTTTTCATGCAAGTCCCCCTCCAACTTCTCTTTTTTCCTAAACACTCTGTTGTTCCTTTCCTTCCAAATATTCCATGACACAAAAGGTAGAACAAAAGACCAGAGCTTTCGCACAAAAGGATTTTTTGAAGGAGCTTTCCATTGCAAGAAAAAGTCTTCGACAGAAGTAGGGGAAACCCAAACCAAATCAAGAAGCTCAAAAATTTTACCCCAAATGTGTGAAACAAAAGGGCAATGAAGAAAAAGATGATTAACAGTCTCAACATCGTTCCTGCACATGTAGCACCTGTTAGGTAATTGAATTCCTCTTTTTCCAAGATTGTCCAAAGTGAGAATCTTATTCTGTAACATTATCTAATAGAAAATATTGATTTTAGGAATCAGGTGATTAATCCAAGCCTTAGCCCAGAAGGGCAGAGGCTCCATCGGACTAGCCAGCATAGAAGTAGCAGAAGAAACTAAAAAAATGCCAAACGGATTGTCTAACCAAATAGCAAGATCATCCACCTGGTGTTGAGCTAGTCTTAGGGCCCTGAAGGCCGACTGAACTGGGCTAAGATCCTGACTTGATGGTCTTCAAATCAACCCAACCCCCATTCCTCTAGTAATCTTTAACCAAGACCCCGAATTCCCTTTTACAATCATCCATCCATTTACTGAATTTCTCATCTCTGATTAAAGGATCTTTAAAAAGCCATCTGTCTTCCCAAAACCTAACATAATTTCCTTTTCCAACCAGCCAACCAGTTCCCATTTCCAACAACTTTCTACCTCTGCTCATATCATTCCAACAAACAGACCCACAAGGTAAAAAAGAAGAATTTATAACCTCATTAAGAGACTCACAGTTACTAAAATATTTGGCTTTTAAGGTATCTTGCCATTCCCCTCTCAAAGTAAGAGTTCTCCAAAGCTATTTAGCAAGAAGGGACAAATTCAGCACTTTAATTTTTCTTAAACCTAGGCCCCCTCTCGATTTAGGTCTACAAACTAGATCCCATCCAATGAGTGGCATTCTCTTCTTATCCTCCACACCAGACCAGAGAAACCTTTTCTGAATTTTTTCAATGGCCTCAGCATATTTAGCAAGAATTTTAAATAAGCTAAGAGCATACACAGGGAGATTTTGCAAGGACGCCTTTAGAAGCTGGATTTTTCCAGCTTGACTGAGAAGAGCTCCTTTCCACCCCGACAGCTTCTTATTGAATTTTTCAACCAAAGAGATCCAGAATGAGTCCAAGGGTTTAATGCAAAGAGGCAAACCAAGATAGGTTGATGGAAGGGGCTCAATCCGGCATCCAAGAATCTGAGCAAGTTTAACTTGTCTATGCTCCAGAGTATTGAGGAAGAAAATTGAACTCTTAGCCCTATTAACAACTTGCCCAGAAGCAGATTCATAAAGATTCAGAATTCTTTTGAAAGTCTTAGCTTCAGCCACAGTAGATCTTCCCATGAGAATGGTGTCATCAACAAATTGTTGGTGGGAACAGGTTAGAAGAGAAGAGGAAGGTCTTAAACCAGCAAGGGATCTTTGATCAATAAGCTTTTTAATATTTCTTCCCAAACTCTCAGCCAAAATTGTAAACAGAATAGGAGAGATAGGATCTCCCTGTCTGAGGCCTCTGGAAGTCTAAAAAAACCTCGAAGGTGACCCGTTCACAATGACAGAAGAAGTAACTGTTGAAACTAGCTGGTTCACCATCTGAATGACTCTGTTATTAAAACCAAACTTGGCCAGGATTTTAAATAAAAAATTCCACTCAACCCGATCATAGGCTTTGGAAATGTCCAATTTAAGAATGAACCCTTCAGTCTTCGATACCATTAAAGAATGTAAATTCTCATGAACAGTAATAATAGAGTCTAGAATGTACCTACCTGGCACAAAACCATTCTGTTACAGAGCAATCATTTGAGGAAGCACAGAAAGCAATCTTGTAGTTAAGACCTTCGAAATAATTTTATAGATAGAATTGCACAGGCTGATTGGCCGAAAAGCTTGAAACTCCGAAGCCCCAGGTTTTTTTGGAATAAGGACCACAAAAGTAGCATTAAGTTCTTTCAAAAGACATCTTGATCCAAAGAATTCCTTGACAACATTCTCAACATCCACCTCAACAATTTCCCAGAACACTTGGAAGAAGAATAAGGGAAAACCATCTGGTCCTGGAGCTTTGTTGCCATCAAAAGAAAAAACAGCTTTCCTAATTTCAGCCTTGGAAGGAATAGCAGTGAACATAGAATTTTCATTGTGACCAATCACCTGGGGTATAGCCTCAATCAAGGAATCTTGAGCTTCAGGAACAATCTCTCCATTACAAGAAAGAAGGTTGCTGAAAAAAAGGACAGCCTGTTTCTTAATATCATCTTCCTCCTCAAACCTCGTCCCATTAACATCAATGTAAGCGATTCTATTAGCAGCCCTATGTTTCGAAGCAGACAGATGAAAAAATCTGGTGTTCCTATCTCCCTCAGTCAACCAAGACACCCTAGATCTTTGCCGCCAAAAAACTTCCTCTTTAGCAATGATGTCATGCAATTGAATGAGAAGTTCATTTTCCTTTTCTCTGTAATTATCAATGTACCCCCATTTTTGGATTTTAGCCTGGATCTCCTGAATTTTACCCTGAATTTCTATCTTAGTTCCAAAAATATTCCCAAAGGCATCCTTTTTCCATCTCCTCAAATTAAATTTCACTTCCTTTAATTTTTTAGCAATCCTGAACATAGTTGTGCCAGTAATATCAATATTCCACCATCTACTAATTTCCTCAAAGATTCGAGGATGAGATAGCCAGAATTTTTTGAATCTGAAAGGGGAGTTCTTTTTCACCTTAGTAGGATCCGCCATTAAACAAATGGGAAAATGATCAGATCCAACCCTTGATAAAGCTCTCAAAGCACAAAAATAGTCTATAAACCATTGACCAGAAACAAGGGCCCTATCAAGTCTCACTTGGATCAATTCAGGTCCTAACCTCCTATTAGTCCAGGTATAAGAAGCACCTTGCAGGTCAAGGTCTATCAAGGCATTACTGTTAATGAAGTCGGAGAGACCTGAAATACTATCCCAGTTAATTTGAGAACCCCCAAATTTTTCATCATTCAGGAGAGGAGTATTGAAGTCTCCCATGACCACCCAGTGCTCATTAGCAAAACATTTTCAAAAACTAGACAACTCACACCAAAAGGAATTTCTAGCATTCTTACAATTCGGGGCATATATATTGGATTGAATCCAGCAAAAATTGTCTCTTATGTGGGTAAATCTGGTGGCCACTAAATTACCATTCTCCATTAAGGGCTCACCTTTAATAAACAACTTGTTCCAAAAAGTAACAATTCCCCCCGAAGCACCCACAGAACTATTTCCGTGAGCCCCACAATTCTGAAATTTTTTAAAGCATTCTACTTTATCTTTAGGCATTTTTGTTTCTTGAACAAGAAGAATATCAGGTTTGTGGTCCCTAACAAAATTTTGCAAAACATCCTTTTTATGATGGCTATTCAGCCCTCTTATATTCCATGACATGATTTTCATTTCTTACCTGGGGATTGAAGTATCTCCGGGATGGTCATTTGGATCCCATCCGCAATATCCTGAAGGCTGCCTTGTTCCCTTTGCCATTTTTCTGATCTCCTTCCCTGGCAAGGCTTAGTATTCCCACAGTCCGCCTTGGCCCTAGTTCTGGTGATCATTCCACTTGAGGTTTCCATCCTCTTTTTTTTTTCCTTCTTTGACCTTGAATGTGAAATAACCTCCTCCCATTCAATCTCATCTTGGCTTTCCAGCTCTCTTCTGGATTCCCAATCCTTCTTAGGAAATAGCCTCAGATCCCAAGGAAGGGTTTCCATTAAGCCATTCTTGGCTTCTGAAGTATTGACATTAGGTGTTTTCATTTCCACACTTTGGGTCTCATAAGTTTCCCTCACAGCTTCCGAAGTGGCGATCTCCAGTTCCTGTTCCCCTTTTGACCAAGGGTTATCAACATGAAAGTGAGAAGGGACAGGTATTCCTATCTCCAGGGACAAGCCCTTAATGGGTATTTGCTCTAGACCAGGTACATTCATACTACCTGCCATCACCTAAGGTGAAGGCGAAACAAAACTCATTTCTTCACCTCTTATTTCAGCCTTCTTCTGAGTATCTCGGGCTCCCTCCACATAATTAGTTCCTTTCTATCCACCTGTGGTGAAATACAGTATTTAGGATCCTTAGGATCTGAAGAGCAAATGCTATCTAAACCAGGGCAAGCATCCTTTTGTGAACATCTATGGTTCTCCTTCAAATCTTGAGCAGAAGTGTGTCTTTCAAGATTCTCCATCGCACCTGGGACAGAAATTTGCTTCTCCTCCTCAGATTTTTTTCTCCAAACAATCTTAGGGTTGGCAACTTTCTCCTTTTCACTTTTATTATTAATCGGCCACTTTTTGGCCCAACGCCCAGACTTTCGGCATTTAAAGCAAACAAAGGGTTTTGTCTCGAATTCAATAGCTTGCTTCCAAACCCCCAGCTTGGATTGGATGTCAATCGAAGAAGGGAGATCAACATTGTGATAAACCCCAACACAGATTCTAGCAAAGACCAAACGCTTTCTAGCCATGGTCATTGAGTCAATGGACAAAAGTTCTCCAAAATAACTAGCAATCCCATTGAAAATATCTATATTCCAATACTCCAAAGGAAGACCAAGCAATCTAGCCTAGACTGGCACCATTTCAAAGATGGAGTCAAACAAATCAACCCTAGAAGACCACTTCTTCAGGGCCAAGGAAGACTTTCCGATAACCCAAGGGCCACCACTCCTTACAGCCTTGGAGTCCTCTTTGCATGTGAACTGAAAGGTAAAAAAGCATCTAGGGAGGCCCGCCACCAAAGCCATTCCACTCGTTTTCCATTTATTCTTAACAAACTCCCTTACAACTTCAATATTAGGTCTAGGACCCAAAAACATTCCAACCGAAACATCCTCCATCTTTGCAATATTATGGTCTATGATTTCATCCAGCACAGAAATAGAAAACTTTCCAAACCCTGGGTCAGAAAGAATACGCATAGGGGGAAAAGATGATTTGTCATTTGGCTTAACACCAAACAATGAAGACCACGTCTTACCCTTTTCCTCCCCTTTTTTCGACATTTCCATAGCAGCCTTGGATTCTGAAATTCCATCCTTTCCACCTAGGTCCACCTGGACTTTTTCACGGACATCCTTTTTGATAGAGCCTGACTTACCTTTCTCAGAACTTGAAGAAATCTCCGCATTCGCTTGAGATTCCCTTGACCCCCCATCCGCTACACTGATCGAAGATTCAAAACCAGACTTTTCCCGCTCGCTCGCTCCTGTTCCCGCTCCCATGTTCCTATTCTAAAATAAGACTGCATTTTGGAATTGATTTTCTATTTTTACTTTTTTCTCTCGAAAGTGTTGTTTTGACCTTGACCCCAATCCTTCAGTCATAAGGAAATCTGAGGATTCTCACATTGACTTGATTCACCTAAGGGTTGTTAGTCAATTTATTTTGTGGGCCTAATTTCATAATGAAATAAAGGAAAAAAGGTATCTCATCACATCATATTTGATAAACCTCCCTAAACCCTATTTTTCTATGTTTCATTTTGGTGAACCTAACTTTTGAGCATCATATACTGCTAATTTGTAGTCTATTTTCAACCTTAGATCTAGGTTTCACATTCATTTGTATTACATTGCAATTATTTTCATATCATTTAGGGTTGTTCACTTGCATTAGCCTGCATCTCATTTAGGGTTTTAGGTTCTCATTTTTGTATTCTTTAAAATTTAGAAAATTCAAAAATCTTGATAATTTTGCATAGTGTTTATATAACATTGCATGTCATCAGTCATTTACATTACATAATTTAATCAAAATTTCATCTCAAATTAGGTCTTCTTTCTTGTCACTTAGGACTATTTTGCACTTGAATTTAGACCACATTTTATAGAAATACAGAAACCATATAAATGACTTTAGACATCTACAAACTATTTTTTTTAAACCATGAAGCTAGACCCATTCATCCATGGGAAAATGAGTCCATGATTAGGGTATTTCTTGAAATTATGAGCATTAAAATCATTTTTTCTGCCTTCATTTGTTTCTATTCAGTTACTAGTTTCCATTTCCAAAATTTTAATTATCTAAAATTGTTCATATTAAGCTTAATTGGTCAAATTCAGTGCATTATTTGAATTCAAAATTGCATCTAAAAGACATCATTTTGAGGTTTTTTCATAGCATAATTAGAAAGTTATCTTTTTTATATTTGAAAATTGCTTTACATACTTCCATAACACTTTACATTCTAGGAGATTTCATTGCATTTTACATCTTATACATTTTGGGTGCACATTGGGTTTGTGAAACTTGTATAAGATTTACAACCTGGTGTCCTATTTCCAATACTATTGTTGGTGATTTTTCCAGTAGAACCTAACAATTCTCTATAAATTTTCCAACTCTTATGATGAAGAAATTGTAACTTGGCTAGTTGCCAACACAATGAGCCTAGGATTTTCTGATCCTTACTACTTCACTTTTGGCTCTGTTAAACTAGGGAGGGTGATCCCAAATACATTTGTATGAAATATATCAAATGAATAATAGATTGATTCCTTGTTAAATGCAAATAAAAACCATCCCACTAAAGATTTAGAATATCCTTTAGGTGAATGACAACTTATTTTCTATGAAAAAAAATACTTCCATCCTACACACATTTCATTGAAAAGGGATTTTAAATGAATCTTTTTCTTAGTTTAAGTCCAAGACTAGGTGTGCTACTTTATCACTCTTCATGCTAGATTTTCTGATAAACCGACCAATGTCTTATCAATTGGAGCAATGGAGTCAAATATATATGGATCTATAATATATGAACTACTCATTTTAGAAGTAGATGAACTACCCTCATACTGCTTTGTAGATTATGAAAACTTGAGATGCCAAAAAGAAACACTCACTACTTATAAATCCTAAGCAATTTCTTACAAATTTTATACCCTCTTCAAGCATTTTAATAAACTCTTTGAGTTAAAACTGAGAATAAAATAGTACATTCAAATAGAACCATTTGAAGATAAATGATAATGCCATTAGCATTATCATTTATAACTCATAAGAAATATACATAGGAGAGTATTTATTTCTAGATAAAGATTCGTTTCTATCTTATTATTTCATATAAAACTAATTTAAGATTTTTAGATACAAAACTTCATTCCTAAGACCATCTACCAGCCTGTTTAGCAACATCCTATTCAAAATGCCTTTTCTAAGTAAAGCATTCACCCAAAACCCTATTGAGACTCAAAATTCTAACCTCTATAATGAGCCCTATAATCCATTTTATAGAATAAGGGAGCAACAAGCATCAAAATCAATTATATTTACATTTCATTTCATTTTGAGATCATTTGCAATAGAATTTCAGACATCCAAAGTATGTTACATGCAATCATTAAAGAAAATGGAAGAGTAAAAGATAATAATCCACATCCCCTGCATGTAGACCCACTAGCTCCTCAAAAGGTAGAGTCAGTTGTAGCAGCAATATCCCCGTCCTTACTAAGTAAAGAAGAATCTCCACTCACAGTCTTAGCAAAAACTTGCATACCACCCAACACTGGGAATTCTAGCACCTCTCCTATACAACAACCTGAAAATTTTCCACATCAACCCTAGAAGCAAGAAATCACATGAATGTTGAATAGGGAAATCTTGATAATAAGGCCATGGTGTCATCAAAAACAAAAATGGGGCATGGTCATCACTCTGAGTCATTAGCCTCAGAAGATACTATCCCATGCCTTGCCCATAGTGGAAGTGGAGGAACCATCACCACCACATCATTGGAATCATTAGATGGTACCAAGGAGAGGGCATAATAATCACCCTCGATATTAGTGTCACCCTCATTGTCTGAAGGGTTGTTATAGAACTCACCAAAATAATTAAATCCTCCTAGACAAGCCTTAGGATACTTCCACCCTTTCTTTGTCTTATTTTCATATTCCATCAACACCTTTCCTTTGAACTTGAATAATTCTTCTAAAACCATTTGGTTCCTCGGGTGATAGTTACTCCTGACACCATACTTCTTAAATTTCCCAAATCCCCTTCAATTCTTTGGTGTATCAAGAGCTCCCTATGTATCAACTTCATCCTCTAGGGCACTCTTCTTAGACTCTAGCAAACTCAATCTCCTAGACCTCCAAATTGGCCTAATAGACTCTCCTGACTTACTCATCCTTCTAGCAATGAGATCTAGAAGACACCTCCAAACTCAATGCAAAATCTGAATGAGAAGTATAGCAATCAGTCCTTCTTATAACAAGATTCGCCTGTGTGCCAACCATTAATTATTGAATGAAAGCTTATGCGCACGAGCTGAAAATAGTCTGCCTTGATCCTTCCAATCTTAACCGTCAATCATGTTTTAAAAAGATAAATCAACAGGTATATTACGATGCAACTACTTACAATTAAGTTTTAATTGTGTGTTTAATGCTCCTTTAAATCAAAAAAGTTCTAAGTAGAAACAAATCTACTCCATTCATAGCACCAATTAAAAATTTATTTCCATAATTACCTAATCACCCGTAGGAGTTATTTCATTTTTATTTCTTCTTATCAAAATGGTGGGGATTGATCTTGATTTGATCTCAACATATCGGTTTGTACATTGGCGTGGCTTGTTTTCACCTTTTCCACATGTATCATTTGTTGTCAGAACTGATGGCTGAAATTTGAAGCATGTGCATTAAAGAACAAGGTTGAAAATAACATAGTTCAAAAATAGTAACTCCTTGACCAAATTTGGAAATATTCAAACTTTATTTAGAGTCCATTGGAGCCTCATAGAACATCCACATGGAACTTCCCCACTAGCCTATCAAAAGATACAAGACATAGGCAAGGCCCAGATGGGATGGTAGGGAGTGGCCAGGAGTGAACCTCATCACCAGCCATCAACCGTCAAATTCATCTTTCATAAAATAAGCCCTTGTCCTCAAAACCCAGTGGGTCCCAACATATGACAAGTGTCACACCACCGACTAGCCTGTGTGACTATCCCATCTTACCACTATAGACAAATGAGAGCAAGGGGAAAAAGACCATATGAGAACATGTGTTATGATGTACACCATTGATCAAACCTCGAACAACACCCACTTCCCTGTGAAGGATCAATTCCCACTATCAAATAGTACCACGTGGTCATCACTCACTAGCCCGTATTCTTAAAATAATATGAAATAAAATAAGATGGGCTCACGAGGAGCGGTATAGATATGGACATGTCTCCAATCAATCAATCGTAGATCCTATTTTAAAATTTTCATTCATCCATACCAAGGAGACCAAGTCCACGAGTATACCAGAAACGTGGTCGAAGCCTCACAACTCGTATGAATAAAATAAGAGAAAATAAAATAACATAGGCATACATGGAATGACTAGGATTGATTTCCACAATTAGATGACCAACATGAAGTATTATTTCTACACATGCAGCAAAATTCAGTCATAAAAAGGGGCCATCCCCAAGAAAAAAATACTGACCCTTAACAACAAAGGCTAAGGATATAAATTTTTAAGATTTAAGCCTTCAATCATAGGGAATTAAGACCAAGAAGAGTTAAGGCAATTGGGAAACCTAAGGTCAGGGACCGATAAGACAATGAGTATGATGGAATAAGTGACAACTGATATGACTAGGAATCGGGAGAAAAAGTCAATGCGACTTTAAAACGAACAAGGGTTTTTCATTTATAGGTCGATTTTGGGAAGTTTTATGGAGATAAAACCCTATCATAGTGATGAGAATATGACCTAAAACCAGGCACAAGGAGCAAAGCTAGATTTTGCACAACTTTTAGGTTCAAACCAAAAAAATTATGAGGGATTCCATCAGTGGCTCCTATTGGGGACACATGCCTCTTGTAGGCATGGTGAGATCCTAGAATCATTGGGTGAAGCAAACTAGGTAAAAAGGAAAAATCAGAACAAACATAATCAAAATAGAAAGACAAAAACTATTTACAAAATCATACAGAGGTCCAAAAGGCCAGAAATAGGAGATCCAATCTCCATTCTACTAGAAACCTTCTTGTGAGATGCAAATGTTAATATGCCCCCTTCAATATAACCCAGGTTTCTCTCTTTTGTTGGTGGCACCAAGCCACAAAAAATCTAGGTCCAATTCATTCCCCTATCAAAAACCAACCTTCTCAAAGAACTATTATCCTTGCATCCAAATTTTCCTCTGTTATACCATTGCATCAAACATAGCTTTCCTCTTATGAGTAGACAAACATGGTGACAACTAAAAAATACCTGATTATAAATACTATCACTAACCATTATGAGTAGACTGTTATCAATATAATCTTTATCATTCCTTTTTGTATAATCAGGCATATACTGGAACCCTTCATCATCATATGACACATATATCTTGCATTCATAATATAAAATATGTCCCAATTTAAAATAAAATTCCTTGTCATGCTTCATCAAAATTTCTTCCATCTGAAATGGGAACTGAAAGTACTCATACTCCTTCAAGTAATTAGCATCATGATACTCAACCCTATCAGCAACATTTGCATCAAGTGTAAAAAATTCATTGGAAATTCACTCATGGAGTTCATCAATGTGTTCCTTTGTTTTCTCTAGACCCTACTCTACCCTTGTATCAGATGCATCATAAGAATCCTCGATAAAAAGTGGATTATCTCTAATTCAGTAAGGATTACCATGTTTATCCACTAATGAAAATAGAGGTTCATCAAATAAGGGGTTTTCTATTACATCCATTGCTCTCATAAAAGCCTCATCCTCCCAATCATGAAGGTCCAAATCCTTCAAGTCATCATTGCACTAAAAATCATTATAATCACTAGAAGAGAAAATAGATATATTTTCAACTTCATTCTCATCACTAGTAGTTAACATCTCTAACTCATATTTCAAAAAATCCTCATAGGGAGGAGATTGTTCCTTTTCAATCAAACATGCGTTCTCCTCATTATCAGCATATTCCACATTTGCAACAAAATATTCCATTTCCACTTCATGAGGATAATCGCAATAAGATAATTTACCATATTCAATTCCATCATCATTACTACAGCAAGAGGATACAACAGTGTTGTGACTATGTTCAGAATTTTTAGGCCGAATGCTCAATCTTATGTATTTTAGAGGACAACAAGTGCCAAAATATTCAAAAGTATTGAAAACACCTATTTCACTTGCTTCATTTAGGTTCCCATTTTCAATTTCTTCTCTACTTCCTTCTTCTTCAAGTGATATATCACTATTTGACTCATATGGAACAACAAAGTCATTATCATTACAGTTTGAAAAAATAATATCCTTTTGATAGTCATCTCTAATCTTTCCAAAAATAGAAAAGAATTTGCATACTTGGTCAAGCCTGACTAGCTTCATTTCCTTTGGTAGAGAACTTAAACCCAGTTCATAAGATTCATAAAACAAATCAATGCATTCTGAATTTTTAGGTCCATGACATTCATGAATATCTTCTAGAGTATCCATAAATCTTACATAGAGATCAAATAGTGATTATTCTTTGTGTTTCCTTATGTAGGATAGAGCTTGAACAGAGACTGTATGATTACAAATGCATGCAACTTCATGACAACTTATTTGAGACTCTATATGATCAACATTATGAAATAATGTATAAGCTAAAACAATAGTGTTTTAGTGTTCTTTTTCAATTTTTGACTTACACCTTTCATCAACATTTGGTTTCTTTGAGCAACAAACACTTGTATTTAAATGACCATTGTGAATTCCATACTTTTAGTTGTTTTCAATGTTTATGGCTATCTCATAGGCTTGATGCAAAGTTTTAGAATCTTTGTCTCTCAATAGATAGCTCATCTTATAATCAAAATATCCTAAATACATAACCAGACATACTGCATCACTTAATCTCATGAAATCGAGAATATCTCTCAATGTTTTAGCAAATCTCTGATTAAATAATGGAACCAACTCATTCTCTTCTTTCTCAATGCTCATAAAATTATTTAACATTGAACTAGCACTAATTCTTTCACTAAATTTCATGATGAACATTTCCTTGAACTCATCGCAAGAACAAACAAAACATGCTAGTAAATCAGAGAACTAATCTGTTGTATCTCCCTTTAGGGTCTGAAAAAATAGTTTCATAATTACATCCTCATGATCTATTTCATAATCATCCATTAAATTATTAAACTCTTGCAAATTCTTTCTTGTTGATTAACTCTTTGTACCACTGAATTTTGGTAACTTATCTCTAATGTCAGATGGAATAACATTTGGGTAATCATTAATACCACAAAAATTTATGGCTCTATATCTTCGAGTGCTGAATTTTTTTTTATTACATGACAGGGGCTGATTACAAGCCATGGTTACAAAGGAACCATACAAGGACACATATATTGATGCACCTTTTCCTATCAATATTGCAGTTATATAGGGTACTCCAAATTTCTTGCAACATAACCTTAAGCCTTGACAATGCACTAGTTTATCTTAACTTGCTTAAGACCTTCTAAATGAATTTCTTCAAAAAATTTATATAGTTTTTTTAGGCGAAAGTGGGAAGCCACTATATAATATATTATAAATTTATAATTAAGAAGATACAAAATCTAGCTCTAGGGAGCATATTGGTAAGAAATAACCAGTAAGAAAACCTCTGGTTATAGCTCTAATATTAAAAAAGGACAAGTTTGTAGAGTCTAAATTCAAAATTTGGACTATACATGATGATAACACAAAATTCAGAATTCTTCTTCCTAGATACTTTAACTATTCCCATACAAAGTCATTTATGATCAACCCTAAACTAATTTCTTTCCCAAAATGCTTATATTCAAACCCTAATAAATCAAATAAACCCTATACTTATAAGACCAAAAACCCACAATATTATTAACATTACACTTTACTATGAACCCCATTTGCTGAATTTTTGTCCATTCCCTCAATCAACTGAAAGCCCCTTTCATAAACTCTTTGTCCTCCATATTGAACTCTATGGAACTACATGTGCGATGACCATCTTGTAGTTTTTGCAGCTGAAATCCCTTGAAGACTATTTGTAGATTGCTCTTGACCATTTTAGATACTGGCTGAAGACCCTTGAAGACAATTTGCAGATTGTTCTTAAACATTTTGGAGATGGAAGACTGAGATGGTGATTTTACCCTCAACTATAAATCCAATTGAAAATTTTGACTTCTTGTGTTCAAAACATGCATGCGATGGAAAGACAAAGAGTAGTATTTTTTTGTAATCTCCAATTCTATAAATGAACAAAAATTTCTTCAGTTCTTTCTGAGGGCTCGCAGTAGAACATTGTCATTCTTGTGCTGAAGCACAAGCCTAATGGCATCAAAGACATCCTCAAAACCATGCTGACTTTACACAAATTTTCTCAGAAATAAGCAACCAATAAACTGTTCACCACTGTAAAAATTATATTGTTGAATTGCGAAGGAAAGAGGAGACATCAAGCTTGAAGGTTGGTAACATCAATACCTAGAAGGAATCGAATGCATTCCTCCACCCTTGTAGATTATATCCTTAACATTATTTTAAGATCATCATGAGTGATGTATTATTCAACTGGTTTCTCCCATGCCTTGACCGGAAAATAAACCCTAAATTTCCAAGGACAGAGCACCATTATGCTACTATTTTAACATAATTTTGCCTCTTCCAAGTTTATAATTCATTATTTCTGGATTTTGATTATGTAAGATTTTTTATCAATGTTTCGAATCACAATCAGTGTTCCATCATTAGGATGATAGAGAGCATAAGGAGATCAAACTACTGAATATGTCTACCCTTTCAACTTCTTCTTAACTGCTTGATTCTTTTGCAACAATGAATATGATATTTTACTTTTTTAAACCAAATACTAGCTAAGATATGATGTATTGTCATCATGAAGAAAGGTGCAAAGGATGAGGTGTTTAAAACAATCCTACTCCCTTAAATGTTAATACATGATGAATGAACACCGAGATATTTAGTAGCAATTTTTGCATATCAAAACATAATTAAAATGTACTTGAATAATGTGAACAACTTAAGGCATCTAAAAGGCTTACGGTGATGTGATGAAGCTAGAATATTTGAGTAGATGTTGACATCATTAGGTGGTATGTAAATGTCCTTTTAGACTGATGTGAACTCTCTTGTGAGTTAATAACTCATCATTACTGCAAACATCGAATGGATATGTGAATGTCCTTTAATACTAGTGTGAACCCTCATGTTACTTAATAAATCCTTATGACAGTGCTTGATCTTTAGCATCTGCTTTAATTCAAACTCATTACTGAGTCTCCATGTGTTGTCCACGGTGGATGCATTGTTGCTTAACTATATAATACCTTGGATGATCTTTTTGCAAACTCTTAGGAAGAATTAGCTGAGCATGGAGAAATATAGTCTCCTTCTATTACATTTCTTAATTCTGCAAGCTTGTGAATAATGGAGAAATCATGATTTCTATTATTATCTTGTGTATACAAGATCTCCTTTTTTTCACATCCTAAATTAGCGAGGCGGCCTGCTAAAACATTGCCTTCCCTATAGGTGTGATAAATCTAGAAGTCTTCAAATTCATCTTAAAGCTTCCAAGCAATCTTTAAAACATATTGCAAGGGCCAATTGAAACATGACCTTTCTTTGTAAGAATTTATTATTATTAACAAGTCACCTTCAATGTGAATTTGTTTGATTTGTAGTTTCCTTGCAAGAGGAAACCTGTGAAGAAGAGAAAGTGATTCTTCCATGTTATTTGTCCCATACGGTAGGGATATTAATCTAGCTGCCTTGGGAGTCTCTCTTTCATTCCTGATGCAAAAGCTTGCTCTTGAAACACTAGGATTACCTCTGGATGGCCCATCAAAATTTAATTTTAGGAAACATTGAGATGGCGGTGACCATTTAACTGAATTCTTGTCTACCTTCGCATTGTGTGGTTGTTTCAAGCTTCCTTTAGAAGGGAGAATTAATTTCTTCCATGCTTTTAACATATTATTATCCCAAAATGAAAACATTGATCCAACTTTTTTTATGACTTTGAGCCGATGAATTGACTAATTTTGACATAGATTTCTCAATCAAAGCATGAAAAAAGTGGATGGATGTGGTATTTTTCCTAAAAATATATTTATTTCTCTCCCATCAAATGGCCCATACAACCAATGCCAAGACAATCTTCCAAATACATGCAAAGAAGGAAGTTTTGTAAAGCACAGGCTAGGCCAACAAGAGATCCCATATTGTATTCAGTAGAGGCATGTTATAGTTCAATTTTCCCAAGATGAACATCTAACAAGACTGTGCAAATAAACATTGTAAAAATAGGTGATCATGGTTTTCAAAGATTTGATCACACAACACACACTTGAAAGGTTCTGTAATACCCAGTTTGACTAGTCGATCACTTGTTAGGGCTCTCTTTCTCATCACTAGCCAAGCAAAGTTACCCACCTTTGGAATAATATAACTATTCCAATAAAAGGAGAATTCTCTCTGCAACAAGATTAGGTTAGCTTGATTGATAATTTCTTTATAACCCTCCTTTACTAAATAATATCCATTTTTATATGGTTCCCATATCACATGATCTAGTTTTCTTGTTATAAATACTGGTCTACTTTCTAGAATATTTGATAATAACTCTTTTTGTTCTTGTGAAATCTGCATAGAGGAGATATATTTCCATATTGTCATCCCTGATGAAGGCTCAATGACACTGAAATAGTCTATTAGGCTTGTCCCCCAAGCCTGAGATATGACTAGAATGGATGAAAGTAGATCTTGATTATTACTCAATGGGGAATGCCCGTTCGAAGAGTCACTCCAAAAGTTAACTTCTTCACCTTTATTAACCTCCCAAGAAATATAAGAAGTTACTAATTTTCTACATGACAGCATGAAATTCCACATTGTCGAGCCTTTTGGAGGGTTAGTAGATATAAATATTCTTTTAGTGTCTTGACTATCCAAGTACTTTTCTCTCATAAGAGAACACCATTTGGATTCCGGCTTAGACTATGTTTTCCATATTAATTTCCCCCCAAAGGCCTAATTTTGTTTGGATATATCATGTAAACCCACTACTCCTTTGTGTTTTTTTGAAACCATACTATCCAAGGAGACTAAAGGAATTTTTTTTGCATCATTCATATTCCCTTTCCATAGAAAACCTCTAATGATTTTATGTATTTTCTCAACTACTAAGTTAGGAGCCTTTAACACTGAAATGAAATAGTTTGATATTGCAGTAAGGATTGTTTTTATTAGAAGATTTTTTCCTGAAAATGATAACCATTGAGCCTTACAAGCACAAATTATTTGCTTAATTCTATCAATGAATTTATCTGAATAAGATGGTTTGATAGACCCCATGAAGAAAGGAATACCTAAATACTTGCAAGGTAATTCTACCTCTTGAAATCCTAGAATTCTAATATTTTTTCTCTTTATCACAACTTTCGAGTTAAACACATATTTTTTTATTTCTGTGCATTTATCTTTTTCCCTAATACCAGTGAATATTTATCCAATACCTCTTTTACTTGTTTAGCCTCTGAGACATATGGCTTCCCATATAGTAATGTATCATCTGCAAATAGATTATGGGTAGCTAAGAGATCTTTTTGAGGGATGAGAATCCCTTGCCATAAGCCCTTAGTATGTTTTTTCTTTATAGCTCTACTCAAAGCTTCTACCATGATTATGAAAAGGAAGGGTTACAAAGGATCACCTTGCCTCACTCCTTGAGTTTCTTTAAAAAATCCACATGGAGAACCATTAATTATTACTAAGAAGTGTGCACTTGAAAGGCATGAAAGGATCCACTTCAACCATTTCTTTGAAAAGACAAATTTATCTAGTACCTTAATAAGAAAATCCCAATCAACTAGTCTATGATAGGTCTTCATCATATCCAATTTAACTATGAAGGATGACAAGTGATTTGACTTGATAGAGTGAAGAACCTCACATGCTACTAGTTCCCCTTCTCTAGTTTTTCTTCCTGGAACAAATCCTCCTTGTTATGAAGAGATTATTTTTGAGATAAATGGTTGTAGTCTTAAATAGATTTATTTAGTAATGATCTTATATACTATGTTGAAATATGAGATAGGTCTAAAATCTACAAAATTAATAGGTTCCTTTACTTTTGGGAGTACGGATATGTTTGTAAAATTGAAGTGTTTTAGCATTGTACTTGATCTGTGTGGTTCCTCAATAGACATAAGAAGATCATAATCCATAATGTCCCAACATTTTTAGAAGAATAGGGTCATGAAACCATCAGGCCCTAGGCCTTATTCAAGGACATTGAAAATACTACTTTGTTTAGTTTTGATAATGTGAATGGCTTGAACAATGCTTCATTATCATTTTGAGAGATGAGATTTGGGATTGCTGATAATAATTCTTGCTCTTCTTGATTAGCATTGGTAGCTTATTTTTGATGTGTGAGGAGATTTTTGAGGAAGTTTACTCCACCATTTTGGATTTCTTCTACATTGCTTATTTGATTCCCTGAGCTTACTTCCTAAATTGAAACGATAGTTTTAGCAACTCTTTCCTATTGTGTAGATGCATGGAAAATTTTTGTGTTTCGATCTCCGTCCTTTAACCATAATTCTCGAGACTTTTTTTTCCAATATACTTCTTTCCTCTTTCCCAACTCTTCCCACATCTGTTGGAGTTCCTTTTGCTTATCATGTATGACAACATCCATACCATTCTAAATGATATATTCATGTATGTCTATTGGCTGTTGTGCTACCTCTTCCTTCTATGCAAAGATATTTTTATATACAATTCCATTAAATTCTTTGATCTTCCCCTTGACATATTGTAGCTTTTTAAATAATTGGAAATTTTTTGTGCCTTGTTGGATTGGTGCACTTACCCACCATTTCTTTAATAAAGGTTACAAGATAATAGCATAGAAGTATGTGAGCCATTTTCCACTATTCCATTTCTTTAGTGCTTATTTTAACTTAATACAGAATCAAAATTCTTTCAAGACTCACATATAGTTTTCATATATAGATTGATTCCTTTTTGAAAACCAAAATATGGAGAACACTTGGATATGTTGCAGCGTCTGCAAATTCTTCTTCCTGACTAGAAATCTTTGTATATTTGAGACTTTCTTCACATATTCATCAGGTTCTTGAGATAGAGTCACCACCTCTCTTCATAGAGGAATGAACTTCAAACATTATGAATGTCATTTACGAATGAATTTCTTTCTAGGTATTTCCCACAACAGAGTCACGCAAATTCTTTGAACTTCTGCTACAAAAAACTCACTTCTAGGTCTAAAATTTTAATATCTAAACAAACTTGTTTAGATTCACCAAATTCTTGACTCTATGATTCACAGTTTGCAACTGGAGATGTCAAAGTTGTTCCCTAGAAGAGTCACCATTTTTGTTGGTAAATTTTCCAACAAAACCTAACAATTCTCTAAAAAAATTCCCACTCTTATAATGAAGAAATTGTAAGGTTAGTGGCCAACACAATGAGCCTAGTATTTTGTGATCCTTACTCCTTCACTTTTGGTTCTGTTAAACCAGGGAGGGTGATCCCAAATACATCTTTATGAAATATATCAGATGAATAATGGATTGATTCCTGGTTAAATGAAAATAAAACCCATCCCACTGAAGATTTGGCATATCCTTTAAGTGAATGACTAATTATTTGTACTATGAATCAAAATACTTCCATCCTACACACAATTCATTAAAAAAGGATTTTAAATGAATATTGTTCTTATTTTAATTCGAAGGCTATGTGTGCTACTTTATCACTCTTCATGCTATATTTTCTGATAAACCGACCAGCGTCTTATCAACTGGAGCAACAAAGTAAAATATATATAGATTTATGATATATGAACTACTCATTTTAGAAGTAGATGAACT
This sequence comes from Sequoiadendron giganteum, assembly GCA_007115665.2. Lineage (NCBI taxonomy): Eukaryota > Viridiplantae > Streptophyta > Pinopsida > Cupressales > Cupressaceae > Sequoiadendron > Sequoiadendron giganteum. Next base: position 564,491,270 of record CM021104.1, on the reverse strand, counting down.
ACCCTCATACTACTTTGTAGATTATGAAAACTTGAGATGCCAAAAAGAAGCACTCACTACTTATAAATTCTAAGTAATTTCTTACAAAGTTTATACTCTCTTCAAGCATTTTAATCAACTCTTTGAGTTAAAACTGAGAATAAAATAGTACATAAAAATAGAACCATTTGAAGATAAGTGATAACACCATTAGAATTTTCATTTATCACTCATAATAAATATACATAGGAGACTATTTTTTTCTAGACAAAGATTTGTTTCTATATCATTAATTCATATAAAACTAATTTAAGATTGTTACATACAGAACTTCATTCCAAAGACCGTCTACTAGCCTATTTACCCACATCCTATTCAAAATTCCTTTTATGAGTTAAGAATTCACCCAAAACCCTATTGAGACTCAAAAGTCCAACCCCTATGATGAGCCCTGAAATCCCTTTTATAGAATAAGGGAGCAAAAAGCATCAGGCTCAATTACATTTACATTTCATTTCATTTCATTTTTTGATCATTTGCACCAAAATTTGAGATGTCCAAATAATGTTACATGCAATCATTGAGGAAAATGGAAGAGTAAAATGCAATATTCCACATCCCCTACAACTAGACCCGTGAGCTCCTCAAAAGGTAGAGTCAGTTCTAGTAGCAATATCCCCATCCTTGCTGACTAGATTATATTCTCCACACGTAGCCTTAGAGAAAACTTGCATACGACCCAACACTAGGAAGTTTGGCACCTCTCCTATACACTAGTTTGAAAAGTTTCAACATCAGCACCAAAAACAAGAAATCACATGAATGTTGAATAGGACAATCCAGAAAATAGAGCCATGGTGTCAATAAAAAAAAAAATGAGGCATAGCCATCAGTATGAGTCCTTAGCCTCAAAATATATTAGCTCATGCCTTTACCATGGTGGAACTGGAGGAGTCATCACCACCACGTTGTCAAAATCATTAGATGGTACCAAGGAGAGGGCATAATAATCACCCTCCGAATTAGTGTCACCCTCATTGTCTAAAGGCTTGTTAGAGAACTCACCAAAATAATTAAATATTCCTGGACAAGCCTTATGATACTTGCACCCTTTCTTTGTCTTCTTTTCATATTTCACCAACACCTTGCCTTTGAATTTGACTAATTCTTTTGAAAATTTTCGATTCCTCAGGTGGTAGTTACTCCTTACACCATACTTCTTAAATTTCCTATGTCCCCTTCTATTCTTTGGTGTATCAAGAGCTCCCTGTGTATCAATTTCATCCTCTACGACACTCTTCTAAGACTCTAGTAAACTCATTCTCCTAGACCTTTAAACTAGCCTAACAGACTCCTAACTAACTCATCCTTCTAGTGATGAGAACGAGAATACGCGTCCAAAGTCAATGCAAAATCTGAATGAGAAGTATAGTAATTAGTCCTTCTTATAATAATCCTTGCAAGTGTTCCAATCATTAATTCTTGAAAGAAATCTTGTGCATGCGAGCTAACAATAGTCTTCCTTGATCGTTTTAATCTTAACCGTCGATCATGTTTTAAAAAGATAAATCAATGGGTATATTATAATGCAGCCACTAACAACTAAGTTTTAATTGTGCTTTTAATGCTCCTTTAAATCCAAAAATCTTTGAGTGGATAAAAATATTCTCCCTTCATAGCACAAATTAAAACATTCTTTCCATAATTACTTGCTCACCCGTAGGAGTTATTTCATTAATAATTCTTCTTATCAAAATGGCAGGGATTGATCCTCATCCAATCTCAAAATATCGGTTTGTATATTGGCATGCCTTGTTTTCACCTTTTCCACATGTATCATTTGCTATCAAAACTGACGGCCAAAATTTCAAGCATGTGCCTCAAAGAACAAGGTTGAAAATAACACAGTTCAAAAATAGTATCTCCTCAGCGAAATTTTGAATTATTCCTACTTTATTTAGAGTCCATCAAAGCCTCATAGAAAGTCCACATGGCACTTCCCACAAGACCGTTAAAAGATACAGGAAATAGGCGGGGCCCACATGGGATGGTGGGGAATGGCCAGGATTGATCCACATTGCCAGCCATCAACCATTGAATTCATCTTTCACAAAATAAGCCCTTGTCCTCAAAACCTAGCGGTTCCCACCATATGACAAGTGTCACACCACCTGCCATCCCGTGTGACTATCCCATCTTACCATACAGATAGATAGGAGAATAGAGAAAAATCCTAGATGAGAACATGTGTTATGATGTACAACATTGATCAAACCTCAAACAACACCCACTACGCTATGAAGGATTAGGTCCCACTATAAAACAATACCACATGTCCATCACCCGCTAGCCCGTATTCTTAAAATAATATGAAATAAAATAAGATGAGCTCATGGGGAGTCATAGAGATATGGCCACATCTTCAATCAATTAGTCATAGGTCCTCTTTTAAAAGCACCAGTCATCCTTATCGAGGAGACTGTGTCCACCAGTACATCAAACACATGGTCAAAGCCTGCCAGCCCGTATGAATAAAATAAGAGAAGATAAAATAGCACGGGCATACGAGGAATGGTTAGGATTGATTTCCATGATCAGATGGCCAACATGAAGCATTATTTCTGCATATGCAACAAAATTTAGTCATAGAAGGGGTCCATCCCTAGGAAATGAAATATTGACCCTTAACAATGAATGCTAAGGATATAAATTTGTAAGAGTTAACCCTTCGATCATAGGGAATTAATACCAAGAAGAGCCAAGGTGACCATCAGACCTAAGGTCAGGGACCTGTAAGAAAACAAGTACGATGGCATAAGTGACATCATATATAACCAAGAACTGAGAGAACAAGTCAATGTGACTTTAAAACGAATTTTTTTTTTTCATTTACAGGCCAATTTTAGGAAGTTTTATGAAGATAAAACCCTATCATAGTGATGAGAATATGACCTAAAACTAGGCACAAGAGGCCAAGCCAGATTTTGCACAACTTTTAGGGTGGAATCAAATTTTTTCTAAGGGGTTCCATCAACTATCGTGATATGTAGTTTGAGACTCATGCCATCCCGCAATACATCATCCATCATGGATCTTGGGTTCTCTAACTCTTTCACTCATAGTGTGGGACACTAGTTAACAAACTATGGATCATACCCTTAACACTTCATTTACCATGACCTCCCTACATATAACCATGTAATTCATGTTGATACAATTATTGCTAATGTCCGTCATGATAACCTTAGGAGAATGGATGAAGAGTTATAGAAATTGAAAAATTTGTAAGTTTTGAACCCATCACCACTAATGCAGTTCCTATGATACAACACATAAGAAACTTAATTGAAAATAAACAAGGAATCAAAATGGTACTAACCCTTGATCACATCATGCAACATCACATAGGAAATAAAGAGAAATATACTAGAAACCCTTCAGTCAAGTTTATTGAAGTTCAACCTCGTAAGGGCCTAACTAAAATGTTTCTTGACATTGATTTCTCACAACATGACATAATTATACATGCACTTGATGATCCTCTTTACATAGCTGGAAGAATCAATGACAATCCTACTAATGGGATATTAATTGACCTCATTTGTGTAGAGAATGTGATCACTAAATAATTCTGATTTGTGCATGAGCTTTGTCAAGATACTTATAAAAAACTAAAAGAATGAATCAAAATACATAATGGTTTTCCTTTCCCTAAGATAGGTTCGATAGCTCTTCCTTTAAATATGGACCAAAAAAATTAAGTGTCTCATTTTCTATCATCTTATTGTCAGACCAGTTTCATATTCAAAGTTAGGATATCCATGGCTTCGCTCCATGAATGTCGTCACCTCGGTTATGCAAAAATGCTTAAAGTATCCTTTTGGCAATGAGATGTTTACTATCCATCATAGTGCCTTTAATATTGTGTCTTCCCATGAGAATTTCTCATTGGATTTCTTTCGGCCTACACCTACGAAACCTATTAGGCCTTATGAGGAATTATTTTTCAAATCCTATCAAAATTTTAAGGAAAAATACATAGTAGAATTATCCCTTCCAAATATGCCTCAACCCACAATTGACCCTACTATCCTTGATGAGACTTTGATTGAACCAAAAGCCCTTCCAAGTAACCAAGACCAAAACATAGCAAGTCCTCCACCTATTTCCTTTAAGAGATATGTTGTGCCTCCTAAAATCAAACAAGTTTATAAAGCTTAAGAGAAAGTATTTGAAAAACCTCTCATGGTTCCTTTCGTTCCTCCCTTAAGGGAATAAAAGAAACTTTGTTTGATAAAACTTCTCCTACACAATCTTAACTTGAAAATTGAATGAAAAGAAACTGAAATGCTAGAGAGTGTAGGCATAAAAATCATGCTATTGCTATTTTTTAACAAGAAAAAGAAGAAAATAACTACATAGAAAATCAAAATAGAAACATACCTTAAGCAATGCATGATGATTCTCCACCTTTTTCGAAATAAAAATATCCTCAACTTCAAACACAACAAGAACAAGAACCTTCCATGGTTATCATCATTAGACCTTCTATTGTCATAAACTTGGATGATGATAATGAAACTGCTAAAATTGATGAGGAAGTGCATAAATTGTTAAATTTATTGTTTTCCTTTTTCATGAGCTTAAATTATAATAATCATGATGATCTTGCTAAAAAGAGTGTTTCACCATGTGTTGAACTTGGTGCTTTTCCTAGTTTGGTACTTGATGTTGTCCCTTTGTCTATTTATTTTCCCTCTACATATGATGAACAAGATTGGGATGCAGACAACCTACTATAGGTTGACTCGCATGTGCCTTACTAGTCTAGTCTTTTTTTTCTTTTTCATGTTCTTTATGTGATTGCATCCGCATAATGTGATCTCCCATATCATTCTATTTCATGTGTCTTCATGTTTGTTCCTCTATTTGTACCTTCATTCTTCTATATGTTGTAAACATTTATCTTTTTTTTTTGTCTTGTGCTTTACTTTAGGGGATGATGCAAGGTGTTAAGATATTCTTTGTTGACCCAAAGGATTTTATTTGTTTTCTCTCTCTATGTATCATTCTTCCTATTCCATGAGTTATTTAGGGAATGATGACATTTTTGAGCACTATAATATCATTGTAGCAAAGAAATACAATAACCCTAAATCCATGGATCCCTTATGTGTGATTTTTGGATTCCATTTTAGGGGAAACCCTTTTTTATTTCATGATGAAGCTTCATCTAGAAGCATATGCTTGACATAGGGCTTTCCAAATAAGATCACGTGTCTTTTTTAGCATTTATCATTTCCTACATTAAAGGAATTTCTCACACTATGGTGTTAGTAATTTCTTTAAAGTGGGTGCATAAATTGGCATTATATTTTTGGAGATCCTTGACTATATCTTACTTTTCATTATTCAGTCTTCTTACTTCATGTGATGTGTCTTCTTCTTGGTGGTGCCATTAGGTTTGATGTCCTTTAAGAGTGTTACCTTTCTTGGCAAGTGACTTTCCTCTTAGTGGTGATGCTACATGTTCCATTCCATGATTTGCGAATCTTTTATCCTAGAATTTTCCTCTCTTGGAGACATTAGCCATGATGTTCCCTAAGAGGAGACCTTAAATAAACTAAGCAAAAACCCTTTAAACTTATCTAATTATATTTGCATTTCTTTCATAAGTGTTTAGCATAACACAAATTTCTAACCTTTTGAAGCTCAAATTTTCTACCCTTTTTTTCTCATGGCCACCAAGCATAACACACTTTGCTTGCTTGTGGTACCTTGTTTGTTCATAAGTGCTTAGCATAATTTAGCTTTCTACGCCTTATGAAGCTCAAAGTTTTTATTATGTGGTGCCTTGTTAAATTGATTGGAGGTATAACTTTGGTATGGTATGGTAGCCTGTGCGAGCGTGCATTGTTGTTTGCATAGTGGAAAAGTTCCACTTGTAAACATTTTCGGACAAATAGCTGAGTTGTGATCCACATCATGTTGGGCAATCGAGGATTGATCCATCCCTTCTTCTTTTCCTTTCTCTCTTTCTTTGAGTCTTTAGCATTGTATGATTGAGTATCTTGTCACTATTTCATATATATATGTTTAAAATAGGCATGTATCTCCTTGTGCCTTTGTTAGTTTTTCCATGAGATCTTATATCTTGGAGGCTTGATCACCTTCCTTGATTTTCTCCATCCTATCCTTCACACAAATGAATAATTAGACCTCTCTTGATTGTCGACTTTAGTGTGATTTTGATGCAAGTTCATCCTCTTACTAAAGTGGGGGCTAAACGTAATATAGAAAAATGTAACCCCTTTACATTTTCTCACTTGTTTGGGTCCTCCTTATTAAAATTGGACTTAACAATGCCTTAATTTAGTGTTGTTAAATGCACCTGTTTACATTTACACACTTATTTGGCCCCTCTTAATTAAATTGATCTTAATTATGCCTTAATTAGAACTTTAACTCATTTACAAAGCCTAATAAATTATATTTTCTAAAGGGGAAAGCTAATAATAATTATTGCCTAAACATAACAATTTACATTGAGCAATGTGTGTTCGGGGAATATATTTTTATGTGACTTCACAAGAGCTACGGTTTATGCTCAAGAGCACTCAAGAGAAAATATATCAGAGATTTATTGTATCATTCAAGATCTATCCATCATGTCAAAGTATTCATGCATCATGAATGTTTTTGGAGCTAACATTGTGATGTAGGTTTCAAGATCTATTCAAGAATTCAAAGCATCAATTTCAAGTTTCAAGATCCACATCCAATTTAGCCATCTCATGGAAGTTGAAGATCACCTAAGGTATTGATTATCAAGGTTTCATTCGAGTATTAGTTGAGTGAAAACATAACTTTTTTCATTCTTCATTCCCTCTTTCATTTTACCATTTCAATTCAAGATTTGATTACCAAAATGGGGTTTTGACCAAGGAAAATCCCATTCACCCAAAAAAAATGGTTTTATCTCTTATGTGTGTGATTGCAGATTTAGGTTGAAGAAGGATTGAAGTCATTTTGAAGTGCAAGATTTACAAAGTTTTTAAATTTGCAAAAATATTGTCAAAGTCATTGTCAAATTATGGAATCTAACCTACATATGTGATTTCCAGCATTCGAACACTAAAATATGGACATATTATAATCTATAGATCTACACCAGAGGATCTCAAAAGATTGTTGAAACCCATTTACTTGGACCCATTCTCCCATGGGCGAACGAGTCTCAAATCAACTTCTAGAAAGAAATTTTGGTGATTGGTACATGTTTCTGCACTTCTCAGATCTGCATTATATATTTTGATTCTACAAATATTCAGTTTAATATATTTTTTTAAGTGTTAGATTGCATTTTGACGTTTATTTTCCATTTATAGTTTTTCTCCCCAAAGTGTTGTTTGACCTTGACTCCCATTCTTTATTCATAGGGAAATCTGAAGACTCTCACATTGGCATGGTTCACCTAAGGGTTTTTTAGTCCATTCATTGTGTGGATCTCATTTCCTAATGAGAAAGGGAATATAGGTCTTTCATCACATCATATTTTATAAACCTCCCTAAACCCTATTTTTCTACATCTCACTCACTATAAAAATGAATTATAACACTGAATACAATAGGCTCATTGTTGGATGGCTCACTACCCAAAAGAAAGAAGGGATCATTGCTAAAGGAATCATTGTCTAGAATAAATAAGATAGAAGAAGGGGTGAATCATTACCAATTTGAATTGTTAAAAATACATCTCTCTTATGCCTAAGGTACAGTTCCACTAAAGCACAAAAAACTCAATCAATAGACTAAAATGTAGACACCATCTACTCACTACATCTGAGAGTTATAGGAATTAAATTTCACACTCAGATCAACACACTCTCTACACAAACTACACAATAGCTCATCTTTTATTTATACCACTCACGACCTAAAAAAATATCAATTAGGTTAGACTTAAGGAAACGTATGGACCTCAACCATGCAACATCAAATAGGTCGGCACCAAAACCTTCCACAATGTAAAGAAGTGAAGGTAGACCATGTCACAACTTAACTAGGACCCAAATCTACACTAAAAAACTTCTCAAAACTTCCACAAACAACACTCACCATATGCAGTTATCGCTAGCAAGTTGGGTCAACCAAACATGCACTAACACTAACAAGTGACCACAAACATACCTCTCTAGGTCCGGAAATATCTTATAGACCACACAACAACATTCCCAAACATCTCAAAATATTCTAAATCATTAGAATATTCACCACTACTAGTGCAACCACCTAAAACTTAAGAACACCTTGATTTTGTGCAACCACACAGGAATGTGCAGGATCATGATGGGCCAAAAAGTGGCGATATGTAAGTGATATGATGGCCCATGTGGCTAATGACTTTTTTCTCACAAAATTGATTAAACGAAAAGGGTTTTTAAAGGAGATTCTTAGCTTTCCACCAATATAAATTATGTTTTACTTTGAATTTAATAAATAATTATTATTCATTTTCTATTTGAATTACGACTAAAGTCCTGATTGATAGGCTAATTCAAAAACATCTATAGCTTTCAAAGGGTGTCACATTTTTTGAATTTGAAACATGCATCACATTATATGTTTCACATACTATAGGATTAAAAAAAAATAATTGAATTTCATGAAGTTTTGACCAAGTTAAGGTGGTCAGACATACGAGTTTTTATATTTTTTAAAATTTGTAATAAAAAAATAATAATTAATTATTTACTTGGAAAAAAATTAAAAAAAAATATGCATCGCATTGGTACATGAGTCTTCTACTTATATATTAAATATTATAAAAAAATATTATCATTTTATTGTGGTTTGGGTGGTCAAACAAACACCTACTTCTTACTTTTTTGCTGAAATTTAGGTACTACTGCATTGAAATTTCAAAATTTCAACAAATAGATTTTTTTTAAATAAAAATAAACCTAGTAGTTTATAAACTACATTTGATTTCCCACAGATTATATTCTTACATATTTTTGAAATAATATAGTTAAGTTATTAAAAAGGTTATGTCAACTTGTCTAACTCTGATTTTTTTTAATTTTATTGCCACTTAAGGGCCTGTTTTTTCCATGATGATCCTGCATATGCCCACACACAATAGAACAAACATCCAACACATGAAAAAACTTGTGAAACACAAAAAAGACTAAAACTTCAAAGGAATGTAGATACTGAAAATATAAACATTCCTAGATTCACAAGACAAGAACCTTCAATGTGGAGAAATGTCTACCAATCTCATTTCTCCCAGAAACCCTATTTAACCTAGTACACATATTATATAATGCAAAGTATGGATTATGTGGATACAATCACAACTGAACAAATGTTCAAGTTTGAAAACCCTAACTATGGTGGTTTCTCACACAACCTCTCATTTCTCATTGCAGGTCTCCAAACCTAGTTTCTTGAGCATACCTTTTAGAGGAGGCCTCAAAACCACTTACCAAACACCATTCCAGATACCAATTAGGCCCATTTTCAACATACATAATTTGGGACTAGGGTTACTTTGGAACAAAGACCCCAATTTTTTATTATCCTCCTATAATGAGGCCAAATTAGGCCACTTTTCCAAAGCAAGTATGTGAGATTCAAACACCAACTTTATAATCCTAACTATACAGGTTATAGCACATCACATAGGGTCCCCTTATGCAATTTTCATCACCACAATTCATCACAATTTTTTTGCCTCATAAAATCTCTAACCTACCTAGCTTCCTAAGCCTAACACATTATGATGTTAGGCTAGGGATAGCGCAAATCCGCTCAAAACTCCATCTCCTTCTCTAACAAACCAAAAATATCTAAGAGCACACTAAAGCTCTCGATTCCACCAATTTTGGCCAATTTTCAATAGTGGAATGGGCTACAAAACATTATTTTTGTCTTCAAACCCTCACCCTTAGGGATTACAGGTTGTTTTCAAAAAACCACTTCAAACTACCCCAAATATCAATGAAAATAAATACACCCAAAAATAGATTATAGTGGATTCATTTCTTTATCTATTCACATATATTTCATGTCATAAACCAATAGTATGAGGATGTAGTACACTCAAAGATAACATAAAACACTTGAAATTAATAGAAAATAGACCCTGTGCTTTTGCTTTTCCACTAATAACAACTCTAGAAGATTTCATCGAAGTGTGAGGAATATTTAAAAATATTCCAATAGAAACCAATGGTCATGAACAAGCATTCGAACCAATGACAGTTCAACTTCCCAAAAAATGACAAAATTGAAAAGTTGCACAAGCAAATTTTGCAATATTTTTGCAAAATTGACAAAACTTGACAATATGACCCTATATAACTTGAAAACACCAAACAATGTATCAATTAGGCCTTATTGCATCAAAAATATGATTAGACACACAAAACTCAACATTGGACTCCTATTTACATAAATTTGACAAAATTGACTAGGTGCTCCTATAGCATACACTTGGGGAGAAAAGAATCTCAAGCTGCACCTTAGATCAGCTCTTGAATGGTTGTTCCATTCCTTTTAATATCCACCTCTATCATCCATGTTGCATCTTCATGAGGTAGACCTTTTCATTTCACAAGATATTCATTATATACACTTTGTGCCTTGTTCTCTTCACATCCTTTGTGTGAAAAATACTTTCACGATTCAAAGGCTAAGTAGGTGGTAAATCCTTAACCAAGTCTTCATCAGAAAAAAATGTATCAACACCTACACCTACAATCATAGATCCCTTGAAAGGTTATAGGTCAGCATCATTAAAAATTTGGGAGATAGCAACCCCAAGAGGGACTTCTATCTCATAGGGATTGGCTCCAAACTTATGGACCATTCTACATGGCCAAATTTTCTTCATTAGAAACTTTGTGTAATTTCCCTTTGGAAACCTTTCTTTCCTCAAATGTGCAAGGACTAAATCTCCAACCTTGAATTGAACATCTCTTCTCCTCAAATCTACATGTTTCTTATTTTTTTCACTACTTTTTTGAAGGTTTTCTCTAACCTGTTGGTGTATTTCCCTCATGGGCTCTACAAATCCTTCTCCCTCAGCTATCCTCTCTCCATTCCACTTAAATCCAAGAGCTCCAACACACCTCTAGGTTTTAGTCCATACACCACTTCAAATGGGTTTTTCACAAAGCTTCTATTGACAAAATCATTGTAGGCATATTCAACTTGTGGAAGAACCAAGTCCATTATTGTCCATGATCATTTGTGAGAAACCTAAGTATATTTCCAAGTGACCTATTGACTACTACAGTCTTCACATCCATTTGCGGATGATAGGTAGTACTAAAGGTCATGTTTTTTCCAAGCTTCCTCCAAAGGGTCCTCCAAAAGTGACCTACAAACTTTGAATCCCTATTTGATACAAAATTCAATGGGAGACCAGGAATTCTAACTATCTCTTTGAAAAATAACCATGAAATATAAGAAGCATATCTTGTCCACTTGCATGGAATAAAATGAGCCATCTTACTGAATCTATCAACAACAACAAACAGAGTGTTATAACCCCTCTGAGTTTTTGGAAAACCAAACACAAAATCCATACTGAGAGACTCCCATGGTCTATTAGGTACTGACAAGGGCTGGTAAATACCTACATTTGAACTTGAACCCTTGGCTATTTGGAAAATTACACAACTTTCCACAAATATTCTGACATCTAATTATATTTTGGGCCAAAACTAAAATCTCCTTACCTGTTCCAATATTTTACCCACACCAAAATGTCCTCCTAAACTACCACAATGTTTCTCTTTTATCAAGTTATTTCTCATGGAGCACTTTGGAATACACAACTGAGAACCTTTAAACAAAACTCCATGTTGCAAAAAAAAAATAGAATATTCATCATGAAAAGAACCTTTGAACTAATCACAAATAGCATATACCTCTTTCAAGTCATCATCTTCCTCATATATACCTTTTAAGGCATCTATTCCGACACTTTGAAGTTGAATTTATTGCACCAACATTGACCTTTTTCTCAAGGCATCTGCTACCTTGTTGGACTGCCGTTTTTTCTGTTTAATTGTGAAGGTATAGCTCTGTAGGTATTCTACCCACTTCACATTTCTATGAATTAGCTTGTCTTGACTATTTCAAAACTGCAAAGTATGGTTGTCAGTGAAAACGATGAACTCCTTGGGAAAAGGATAGTGTCTTAAATTCTTTAGTGAGTGTGCCATTGAATATAGCTCCAAATAATAAGAAGAGTACTTCATTTTTTCTTCATTAAGATTTTCACTAAAGAAATCCACATGCCAACCTTCTTGACTCAAGACTGCTCCAATTGCATACCCACTTTCATTACATTCTATAGTGAAAATCTTGTTGAAATCATGTAATGCAAGGATGGATTGTTGTGTCACTTTATTTTTCTGTTATTGAAAGCTTCTTTCTACCTCATCGGTCCATTGAAACCTTTTCATTTTTTCCCCTTTGATGGTGTCAATAATAGGAGACCAAATAAGATTGAAATTATTTATAAATTTCCTATAGAAACTAGCAAGACCATGAAATCTTCTTACCCCCATAATGATTTTGGAGTTGGCCAACTGAGAATTTATTCTACTTTGGTGGGATCCATTTTCAATGAACCTTTGGAGATTACAAAACCAAGATACACTAACTCCTCTTTCATTAATTCACATTTTTTAAGGTTTATCATCACATTCTCTTCATTCAAATTCTGCAAAACCATGTCAAAATGTTGCAAGTGTTCTTCTTTGGTCTTACTAAACATAAGTGTCTCATCCATATAAACAACCACAAATATTCCTATGAAGGGTTTCAAGACCTAATTTATTAGTCTCATAAATATACTTGGGGCATTTGAAAGCCCCAATGGCATCACCATCTATTCATACAAACCCTCATTGGTTTTAAAAGTAGTTTTCCACTCATCTCCCTCTCTAATCCTAATTTGATGATAGCAAATTTTCAATCCAATCTTTGAAAAATAACATGCACCTCCCAAGCAGTCCATCAAATCCTCCATTCTAGGTATTGGAAACCTATATCTAATGGTGATTTTGCTGATTTCCCTTGAGTATGTACACAACCTCTAATATCCATCCTTTTTAGGTGCTAAAATAGTAGGGACAATACATGAACTCAAAATTTCCCTGATCGGGCCCTTATCTAACAATTCTTGGATTTGTCTTCTTATTTCCTCAATTTGTTTGGGAGTCATCTTGTTTGTAGCCTTATTCGTTAAATTTGCACCAGGTATAAGGTTTATGTGATGGATTACATCTCTCATGGGTGGAAAATATTTAGGTAACTCATCAAGTACAATATCCTTGTATTTGTTCAACAAAGTCTGAACCTCACTTGGTGTACCCTCAACCTTAGTTGCTGCTAAAATAGATTTGGGTTTGATCACTAAAGCATACCCCTATCCACCTTCTTCCTTCAATGTTTTCAAGAATTATTTCTCCCCAATTGGTGGAGCTTTTAAATTTTCCCCTTGTAGTTATGTTTTTCCCTCGTCTCTAATTGGTTGGGTCATGGTTTTTCTTTTCGAGCACTGACTTGTTATTGATGGTGGTCGGTCACTTAAGTGGTCTTTTATCTATTTTTGGTCATGACTTTACCGGCCCCATTTACCTGTCCTTTTGGTCTTTTGTGTCATGACCGCATTATATTTCCATAGTATCAGGCTCATGAATTATTTTAGATTAAACCTATAAATAATCTTTTCAACCTTGAGGGTCATTTCCCCATCCACCTAGTTGGTCCCCTTCTTTATGAATAAGATTTTCATGTAATGCCCCACTAATTAACCTTAAAGGAAGTTGCAATTAACATCATAAGCGAACCAATTTTTTTTTTATAAAGTGCATTTAACATACACATTCACTTACTAGTTAACAACAACCTCTAAGGCTACAAGGTTAGGATTACCTAAACCCACACATACATAATACATATAACCATAGCCTTATGAACTTTATGAAATAAACATCACACATCATAAGAATACCACATAACATAATAAGATAATCAACCAAGATACAATCTCATAAACATTATCTTGATCCAATAGTTACATCAGTCATTCCCAGAATGAGGCAATAGTACAAAAGATTACAATTACAAAATTTCACCTCATAAACATAAGAGGGATAAAATGACTTATACAAGTTAAAATATTACAATGCAAGATAATACAACAAGAACCGCGAGCTGTCCATCTGGATGTCTCGCCACCAAGTACTAGAGATAGATGGGGACCCAACGGTTTTGGTGCATGTTCCACCCTACCAATGTGGTACCCGAAGGCCCACCCCCCATGCTAGGAGATAGTAACAAAGTGACATGGACAAAGATTCTACTACCTCTAACCAAAGGCAGACTCAAACTGACTCATACTGTTATAACCAACCAAATGAATTAACAAGTACAACTCATTCACCATACAAGTACGAATCAAGTACAACTCAAGTACAACACAAGTACAAATCAAATACAATACAAGTACAACTCCAACATCACTGACATAGGTCATATTACTTCCAGACATAAAGTAGATCAAGTATGTTCAAATAACCATACACATAAAATAATTAACAACAGTTGTCATAGATAGAGTGTCATCGCAAGGTTTGTCATGAGATCTCATTTGGGCATTCTTCATAGGCTCCGGCACAAGTAATCCTGGTGGCCTCAACCAAATCCTGGCACTCATACTCACTCATATGGAATCAACTACCTCTCGCAAAAACTAGATAGTTGATCTTGCCATTCCAGGCCTTCTCACTCATCCCAAGTCTAAACAAGCTCTTGTGTCTATGAGTGAGGATTAAATTATTTTGATTAATGTGAGAAGTTAGTCCTAATCTTCTAAGTGCATTATTTAAATTATCACTTGATTAAATCACTCCTAAAGGTTATCCAGTTTACCTCTTTGGGCTCTGGTGCCTAACATAAGCCACTCTTCTATTCGACAACACACACTCAAACAATCCACCAAGGGAACCATAAGTGCATACCAACTAGGCATCATAATCCACACCAACACAAGGAGGATATAAATAATAGAAACTCACTCCAAACATCTTGGAGGCAATAATCACATAGTCCACTCTTTTCACAGGAGGTACAAAAGATCTCACTCTAAACATCTTGGAGGCAACAACACATAGTCCACTCCTTTCACAGGAGGCAACAAGATGAAACCACATAACAAGGTTACTCTATACAAGGAGACACAGATCCCATAATCCGTTACTAACCAAGGAGGTGCAAACATCCCCGTTCATGAAAACCGGGTAAAACTGAAAAGACGCCATGCACTACCCAAGGGAAAACAACAGGATGGCATAAAGATTCAACAACCCTTATCCTCTAAGTTCTTCTGGAAGACTTATAATTTAGGACTAACACTAAATCCCAAAACCAACAATGCAACTTGACGACATAGCAACAAAAGCATTCAAGTCATCAATCAAATCTAATATTTGGATTTCCTAAATCCATACTCATTCAATAGGTAGTGTTGACAAAGTCAAAGACATGATAAGTAGATCATCTAAAATAATCATAACCCCAATTTCCCTTTTCATTATTGGAAATCTAAAACAATTAAACTTACTTCCCTTTACTGAATACAAAAAATTAAATCCTTTAAGATAAGCATGAGGAATATACTACTTTTGGATATACTAAATTCATATCTCTTTCATAATTCAATCACAATGATTCAATTAATCTAAATAGAAATTAATAAATAACATAATTGATTGCTTCATCAATAAAACAACTTCTTAATTTACTTTTAAATCGACCCAAATCCATGCAAGTAAACTCCTTCCATTTCCTAACCAAATCTTACATCTCATTCAATTTTCTATTTAAAACATTCAATCACTTTAATATAATAACATATTGTTTCTCTATCCATTTTCTATATACACTAATCAATCCATTTTTAAATCTCTATTCAATAATACATTGTATGCATCTCATTAAAATAAAATACGATAATGAATTTTACACTGAATATATATATATGCTTCATATTATATAAACACCATTAATATTTCATTCACAATGACTAGATTTCTCCATGGAACTAAATAGAACATAATAACTATTTGCCTTTTTCAATGTAGTTAGTTCATAAATTTACTTCTAATGCAACCTAACACTATTGCAAACAATCTTTTCCAATTTTCTATCCGGAGTCTATGTCTCATCAACCATTCATTTAAAAAGATGAAATTTCATCAATGTATAAAAATATCTTTTGGCTTGTCTATTTGGCCACGCATTCATATTGTTTCTAATTAAATATCATAATTAAAACAAACATTTAAATATAAATATTTCTATAATTCTTCAATATATTTAAATATTCTTTTCCTTATCAATTTTGACCATACATTCAAAACTTATCATTTAAATTCTTCATGCAAAGCTAAATTACACGCACTCAAATAAAACAAGGTAAATACTGATTGAAAATACTCATGGATATATATATACATTTCAATATATTTTCTTCAATCATATTAACAAAATAAATATTTTCTTTTAAATCAAGTAATTACATCTATTAAAAAATATCTTTCTCTATACATTTTCTACACATACTAATCATTTCTTTTAAAACACTAATAATACCCAATTTGCAAACAAAAGAATAAAATAATATAAAATATTATTTATTCTCTCAAATGGATAAATACCTTCAATATACATATACTAAATATAAATTAATATATTTAAATATATTTAATCTTTAACATATCTTCTATTCTTTACAAAATATCAAATTGATTAATTCAAAATAAAAATATCCTTTATCATCAATATTCCAAAATATAAATATATTTTTCCAATTAAATCAAATTAATAATTGGACCTTTTACATATGGATTTAAATTTCACAATTCAATTTTAAATTATGCATTCTTTAAATCAAATATTTAACTCCTTCAATTAAACTTTAACATGTCATATTAAAATAAACAATAATTTCTCATATGTTTATAATTTGAATTCCACTAATCTAATATACAAATTTTATTTAAAATAATATAAATAAATATAATACTTTAGTATTATAAATTATAATATAAAATATTATTAAATAATATTTGAATATTATAATAACAATACATAAAATATTAATATTTATAAATATCAATTTATTATTATTTTATTTTCAGAATAGCCATGGGAAAATAATTTAACAGCAGTCTCATGTTTCAAGCATAACTCAAAACCTACGATCTGGGTATTTAAGATTTTCGGTAGGGGTTAGAAAATTACAAAATGCAAAAACCCTTTAAATTTCTTGAAAACCCAGTTTGCGAAAGTGAAGTTATAGGCGACGCAATCAGACCATTTTACCATGAAAATATAACTATACTGCAGATTTTAAAATCCGTTTTTTGATAATAAACAGAAAGTTTCATTTTCTGAAAACATTCCAAAAGCATTGTTCAATCTCTATGTTTGATTTCAATAACAATAAAATCAATTTCTCCAAATAATTTAAATTCAACTAAGATTTTCACAATTTTCACTCAAGAATTTTCACAAGCAAAGGCTGTAAATTTATTTAATTATTTTTTTCTAATATCAAGTTTGTTTTCTAAAACAGATTTAACAAATAAATCTTTAATCACTACTATTTAAAAAAAAAACAATCAAGAACAATAAAATACAAAGAGGAAAACCTGGTACAAGAAGCTACAGGAAGAGATGAATTTTTGATGCAAGCCTCCTCCAAAGATTTCCTGAATTTTCTTCAATCCTCCAATGAATCCAATCCAAAATCCAACAAATGCAAACAATCTTTCCTTCAATCAATTCTACAATCAAACTTTCTTCAAACCCTTGTGCAAATTTTCCAAAATTTCTTTTCTGCTGTAAAAATGTATTTTTCTTCCAAAAAAAACTTTCTGCCCTAAAATTAAAACGTATATTCTTTATAAATAAAAAATACCTAATTCAACCCTAATTCACATTACATGCAAATTAGATATTTCAATTTCAATTTTAATTTCAATATTTACAACCCTAATTCACATTACATGCAAATTAGATATTTCAATTTCAATTTCAATTTCAATTTTCAATTTCAATTTCAATTTCACTTTTCAAAAACACACTTTCAATTTAAAATGAAATTTGAAATAATAAATTAATTTCCAAAGTTGCAACCAATTTCCCAAATAAACATTTAATTACAATTTCTAATTTGATTCTCACACGTTGGAATTAAATTCCAAAATTAATTCTAATTCTTTTATTTCCTTTCATTCTCTTGCATCACGTTTAATTAATTAATTTAAATATAAACTTTTATCCACATTGTATTATTTAAATTAAATAACCATCAACATGACTTAAATGCAATTATTCTAAATATCTATTTCCAAAACAAGAATTCTTTAGAATTAAATAACATCAAAGCAAGACAGACAATGACTCGACACACACAACTGATGACACACTAAGGCTAGGGTATAGACTTGACACAAGTTACCTAGCTACTATCTACCGTTCAACTTAACCGTTGGATCGACACGCTCAAACTTGTGAAACCAGGTGGAGTCGATGTCATGTACCTGCAATCCTGCAACAAAGTAAACAATATCATACGATATATCCAGCATATAATACACACCGTGAAGAAGGAATTAAGGATTCGCAGGGCGCTCGCAAGTGAGTGATGCGAAACTGTCCTCTTCACCAATACACTCATTGAAACTGACACTTCCATCATAATCCAATAATCTCATAATAACATCTCATGTTAACTCTACAACAACATTAATCTATAATGCATGTGAAACAATAATCAGATAACTACATCCCACAATAATATTTGTCACTCAATAGTAACGATCAAAACATCATAACAAAATGTATCCAGTATCAAAGTAATTGCAACCAAACATAGCATAAAGCAACTTGAACAAGAAACAAAATGGAGGGGTATTACATTTCACATGTGTAGATTGCATGACTGTCGGATGAAGTGATTTTAATCTTGACCGTTCCTTGCAGACCTCACAAGGTTTCTGCTAATGTCATAAAAATAGTGCAAGGCATGCGAGATGCTACCACCTATCGTGTTTAATGGTGGGGACCAATTTTTCTCGTTGAACGATGATGGATGCTGATGTTGATAGCTATTTATTTCTTGATGCATCGTGGTTGTCCCTCGCTGACCTCGCACAATTAAAATTGCAGTTTCAATAATGTTGCTAGGTGTGTGATTTGGTGACGCGTGGACGTCGATGTTGTGTGCTAGTAACAAAGGTGGGGCCCATTCCATGATGATGTGGTGCCTGATAGGTGAATGTCTTATCCGGTTGGTGACTGGAGAGTGGACATGGAATTTTCAAACTATTTTAACTTAATCTGAGTAGTTATCCTGGCCAACATTGCTTTTGATAAATGACTTGTATTTAAAATAAACTGGTGTTGTACTATAGCCATACAAAGGTGGGGCCTGTTCCATGCTGATGTGGTGCCCGGTAGGTGAATGCCCTGTCTGGTTGGTGACTAGAGAGTGGACATGGCATTTTCAAACTATTTTGACTTAATCTGAGTCGTTCTCCTCCCCAACATTGCTTTTGATCAACGAATCGTATTTAAAATAAAGTGGTGTTGTACTATAGTCATTTTATCTTGCACGAGTGAATAGTAATGGTCGAGTTCAAATCTGCCTGCATAATTAAATGCTAAAATTTACGAATTGTTAATTCCGTGTTGCATCTCTACATTGAGGAAGAATTGCCTAGTATCGAGTGAAGCAATCCGTCATTGTGATTTCTCAATTTCACTACCCTGGATGTTCTGTGAATGAAACCATAAGTAGCACGTATGCCATTTCTTATAATTTCAGAATATTTTATGATTGCTTGTTGAACAAATAGTGATTGTTTCTCGTTCTATTCTTGAAGAATTGTTTCAATAGATTTTCTTTTAGAGCTCATCTAGATAATTTCTAGAGACTCTAGAATCGCGAGGTTTTTTTCTATTTAAGGCTAAAGAAAGAAAATTGTAATTTCTTGCCATTTGAAAATAAGAAAACCCTAGCTCAAGTTATCATTTGTCTAGTATAAATGGCACCCAAGGCCTGAATTTTTGGTTCTGAAACCTCTACCAGGTCTTTCTCCAAAGATATTATTGATCTGTTAAAGCCCTCTACTAAGAAGAAGCAGTAGGGAAAGGTTTTGCTCTATGGGCCCTTGATCTTGGAAGGACTAACAGACAAGTAGTGTGCAATTCGAGATGCCGAGTTACCATATACCAGGTGGTAATTGTTCTCCAATTGGTTTGGGAATAGGAAGGTCCCTTTGTGTAACCCATGGAGGTTAGACTTGGGTATGTTGGTGGTGCCTAATGTCTACCTGGATGTAGATCTTTTAAAAGACATTGTTGCTAGATATGACCCTGTCACTCAAGTTGTTAGAACAATGGTCTGCAGATGATTAAGATAACCAGAGAAGAAATCACAAAGATTTTCAAGCTACACGAATGGAGTTGAGATATGGTTCCTGTCAACCCTGAGGTTTTCAGACAAGAGTATAGAAATACTAAGGGTTTGTTCAGAAAATCCCTTTTGATACCTCATTTGGTTGTCTTAGGAAGAGGAAAAAATTAGAAGAAGGTAGTGATCGGTAGGAATGAGCCTGAACCTTTTCTTGTGGACTATTTCTCCACTTATTTCAAGAAGACTATTTATGCTTTATGTCAAGTTCTTGGAGTCAGTTTAAAGACAACCTTGCCTACTGATATTATGTATATGGCAGTAAATCTCAAGAACCTAGGTTTCAACGTGGTGTACAATTTTCCCACTTACCTAGCAGATAAATTGCACATTGGTCTAGTAGCTCTAAAGGAGGGGAGGAATTGGGTTGGATTCAGGTGGTTTTCCCTATTAATCCAAATGTTTCTATATAGGGGTGAGGCTGTGTTTGAAAGAGATATGGAGTTAAAGAAGAAGGAAGGTAATATTAAAATTCCTGTCAAATATTCGACTAGGATTCTTAACATGCATGATCATAAGTTTCATTATGTAACTTTCCATTATGTCTTTGGATCTAAATTAAGGAAGGCTTTGGTTCATGACCCCCCAAGAATTCCAAAAGAAATTCATGACTTCTTGAGGCTGATGGAGTGGAGGCCTGAATTGAACATAATGCACAATTGGGGAGACATTATCCCCTATCATAATATAACAGTTTTCAGGGTTTTTGGCACCAATATCAATCCAAGGGTTTTTCCAAGTGAGGTGCCTCTTAGAATTGAATTTTTGGAAATCATGAGGCAATTTGTAGGTGCTCAAGAGCTACACTTTCCAGTTGAACAAAAGAAAGGTTCTTTCTTCCCTGAACATACAACATTTCCTAATTTTGTTATGGAAAAGGGAGGATGGAAGGAGTTACATACGTTACTTGGGCTTTATAGGATAAGGACTATGCACCCCAGGAATCATGATCTTGAGGGTTTTATCTATCAAATGAATTCAAAGCATCGGACATGAGCCTTTGTCCATAATTTGTACTTTCCTGAGGACATCATCACAAATATTTTTGACTTGGAATTACAAGAGGAGAGAAAGGAAATGTACATTTCCTACTCTAAAATGGTAAAAAGAAGCAAGAGAGAATTCCTGGTTTCAATCCCATACCTAATGCCAAAAATGAATTAAGCAGGGTGATGTATGCCATTGATAATTTTGAGAGTTTCGTTGGGGTTTTGAAAGATGAAAGGGTTGTGGAAGAAAGGGTAAAATCACAAACCATCAAGGACTACCCTGAAGTAAGATTGGAGGAGAGGGCTACTTATCATCCCTAAAAGAATATAAAGGTTTTTTCTAGAAGAAAGGGAAGTAGGGCTGAAGATGTCGCTAAAAATACTGCACCATCTTCTTCAGGGCAGTCAGTGCCAAATATTGTTAATCTGGATTCTCCTCTAAGGTTTTTAGAGCAAGCCTACCCACCATCACCAAAGAAGCAGAAGGTTGAAAGAGTAAGGATTGTTGATTGTAATGGTGATGAGGATGATGACATTACTGTGACTCTAGATGAATTGCATCAAGAGATGCCATTAGGCCCAGTTGACACTACAACAAGTTCAAGGGTAGTTACTTTGAGGTTAGGAAAAGATGAAATCAAAGGAATAACAAGTAATGATGATTTGAGGATAGAAGCCTACAAAGAGTTCAGGATGGATGACTCTTTTATTCAAACTAATGGTTTTAAAGATTTTGTGTGGAGAGCACATATTGCATCATATGTTGAAATGGTGGCACATGAGACAAGTTTGCATCCAAATCTCCTAGAGAAGGTAATTAATGCTAAGGTTAGGGAATAGATGACAGACAAATTCAAAGAAATAACACCAGAGCAGGGTCAGGCATTGGTACAAAAAAGTGGAGTATTGAAACTTCTTGAATGGGATATCGCTGATGTTGTGGTGTTCGACACAATAAGAAGGGCCAATAGGCCACTTCTTGCAACTGATAAGGAGGCTAAATTAGCACTCAAATGATCAACCTTTAGTTAGGAATGGGATGCTTTGGCAAGTTGGTCTATATCCACTGGGTCTAAAAAACCAATTGTTGTAGAACCATCTGACTTCAATGGTCACTTGGTTGTGAGGATAGTTGCTGACACCCCAGCATTGGAAATTCCTAATATGGTCGTGAATGTTGCCAAATTCACTAGAGTAACTATTGAAGATTTGACCAAGGACCAGGATATTCTGAGAGGCCAATATAATGACATTATTATTGAATATAATAAGAGTCAACAAAAGGTAGTAGAGTTAGAAACTAAATTGGCTTTATTCAAGCAACAAATGGATACCATGAGGTTTCAACAGCAAGCCAGTTCTAGCCACACTATTCCCGACCCACCAATAGAGTATTCTCAACCTCCTACATAAGCACGGTCTTTGGCTATTGTTCCATATAATATGGGACAAATCCCTATTGCAATTGAGAGGGATACTAGCCCTAGAGGGGGACTCTCTAGGGAGAAATTGATTCATCAGGTTGAAGAGTATAAGGAGATGGTAGAGAAAATCTAGGATGTAGTAGGGAGAAGCAATTCAGCAATAGTGGACACTATTTTGAAACATTTAAACAGAAGGCTCTAGAGTAAGTTGAACAATGTTCATGCAAATTATGTCCTAATGTTGCAAGCACTAAAAATGTTTCCAAGAGTTAAAGAATTGTCCATCCCATTGCTGAACAAATGGAGCCCTAGATTGGAGAAATTGAAATTTATGGTAGTAGGGGCAAAACAGTATGGGGATAAATATCCTACTATTATAGCAACATATCAATTGGTCAAAGGAATTTTTGAACATAAGTTTAAGGGATTTTTCGCCCTAACGGAGTCCAAGATTAAACTGTTAAATGATGTATATAATGGAAACAACTTGACCCCATTGCCACATATTTTGTAGAGTCAAGATGAATTCAAACCCCTATAGGTTTGGAAGGATCAGATGAGCAATATAATGATGTCTCAAACACATGAGATATGAAAAAATGTTGACATCCGCATGCTAGAGAATACATTGGAAAAGTTGTCTTTTGTTATTAGTTTCTTGGAGAACTTTGATAAAAAGGCTACATCGATAATGGTGAAGTATGCTCCCTATCAAAACAACGTTGATCAGGTGGTGGCTTTCCAGTGGCCTTCTGAGGAAGAGTTTGAATTATGGAAAAAGGTGCTCACCGATGAACTCAAATTAGGAATGTTATAGTCGAGAATTGCAACTTGGTCATGTATAATACAAGTTTGGCCTTAGTTATTATATTTTAAAATTGCATTATCCTTTTCACTTCAAGTTAAGGGTGTTGAGGTGGAGTTAGTACTATAATGCTTAAGCATGCTATCGATGTAAAGGGAGCAACCTTTGGAGTGATGTTTTCTTTCCTCCATATCAACTAATGATGATTCTTGTCTTATGGTCTCCACTTGCATAATAGAATTGTAACTGAATTAAGAGTTAACAGTCTAATTAAAAATGTACATGTGTACTCTCCAGCCTGAAGCTTGTTGGCTCCCTTGTTTTATAAAAGGGACTTCTGGGCCAAGAGAGAGGTTAGTTGAAATATCCAAAAATATGAGAAATAAGAATCTATTGATACAGAGAGTATGAATTGTAAGTCCAGGTTTTAAATTTTTGAGTTAGATTGGAGAACTTAGTTAATCATGGGGTTTTAGAGCATGTTTGTATCAAAGTCATGAATATTTCGAGTTTATTTTATCTCCTATTGTGTTATGTTACATGTATTGTAAATGGAATATCAATCCAAGATGATTTTCATTGATCTTCATTTGTTCTTTACTATGAATTATGTTTAACTATAGCTCTGGTTCAAAGGATCGGTTAAATGCTTTAGTTAACTAGTAAGTTCATGCATTATAACAAATAGGATTCATAAAGAAGTAATAAACTTTGGTATAGATATATGGATTGTAATGCAATTCATAATAGATAATAAGTGTTCAAAATGAAATTTACCCTGTAGTTCAGTTTTCTCTTTTGACTCCATACATTGGGATATGGCACTAGAATTTTGATTACGTTTTATTCTCACATTTTTTTTGTTATGGCCTCAGGATATTTTACTCAAAAATTTCCTATCAACTTAATTTAAGTTGAGTTTACGATTCTCTCTTAATTGGATCCGAGCCTTTTCGAGGAATAGCCAATTTCTTGAAGGATTTCATCCATTAACAATAATTGGGGATCTATCTATTGCTTAAATGTGTGCAAATGAATCATTTAAATGTTGTATGTTAAGAGCACATGTTAGGGAATACCCTCCTAGATTTTACAGAGTTTGAAGTGTAGGAGAATTAGCCTTATTTCTATTCTCGTTAAGTTGGCCATATTTTGCCTAGCCTTTTATTATTGAATGTGGCAAGTTCATAGGATCTTCTAGGAAATACGTGTGTGTTGCAGTAAAAAATGCCAACATAATGGCAACTCTGCTAGGGAAATATCGAATGAAAGGTCTCTAGTGCAGAACTTGTTTTGTTAGAGTCATTTGTTATAATATACTTGGTTTAAATTGTGTGCCTGATTTTTCATATTGGGCGTATGCGTCTAGTTTTCCTAAGTTTTGTGTCAGTGTGTCGAGTAATGTTGAAACTCTTGTCCAAAGTCATGAGTGCAAAAGCGAAGTGCAATCACTTCATAATTCCCAATATTTTGGGTGGCGACTCTAATATCTCGAACATGACTATTCACACAAAGTACAAACAACTATGTGCAAAGGAGAGTCCTCGTACACCAAAGACCATGAAGAAGACTAGAAAATATGCAAAAAAGAACCCGGAGCCAATGCTAGAGCTCGAACCGGGACATGACAAGAAATGGGTAAAAATAAATGATACTCCAAGTAAGTCTATTTCATCTCCTATTATCTCTTCTCCTACTTTAAATGCCAAAATGAATAGTTCTTTTATTGGTGGAGATTCCTCATAAGTTGTTGTGTCTCAAATGGATCATGGTAGTTTTCCTTTTGAAATGGCTCGAGAAGTTGAAGTTGATATGTCCAAAGAGGAGGAGCGATGGGGATTCTGAGAACAAGACAAGCAATTCCCAGTTGATATGTCCTTTTTTACCAGAAATAAATTCAAACCATGAGAGACCTCCTTGAATGAGGAAATGCCTTTCCTTCAAGATGAAGATCAAGCAGAGCAATCTTACTATACTCCTGCTCCAAGTGAGGTAGGAGATATCTCAATATACTCCTGCTCCAAGTGAGGTAGGAGATATCCTTGAGAATGAAATAGATATAGACAAGGATATGCAAACCTTAATTGAAGAAGAAAAGAGGTTGTAGGAGGCAAAGGATAATCAGGATAGAATAAGAAGAGAGAATCTAGAGATATTCCAGGCTAAGAAGTCCAGAAGGAATGCCCAAAAAAAGAAAGTTGAAAAGATGAGGGAAGAAAAAACTAAGAGAAAAACCTTTGAGGAAAGGGTGGCTAAGGAAGCTACTGTTAGGGCTCGAGAAGTCTCTAAAGCAATAGTCTCTATTGGAACTTCTACTACTCCCACATATACCCCTTCTATATCAGCTACCAAAACTTCAGATCCATTTGTTGGATCCAAGAAGACAACCTTTGTCAACCATGGGGAAGCTCATGTTGACCAACCTCATAAAAGTGCCTACAATTTTTTAAATTATAGAATCCACCTTAATACTAGTGATGAAACAAATAATAAAGCTAATCCTAGACCATCGGATTTTCCTCAAAATCCCGAGCTCCTAAGATTGCAACTAATAAATGATCAGTTGCAAGCTGATCTGAGAAAAACCAAAATAGAAGTTGCTAATGCCGAGATGGGAAAAAGATAGCTTTCTTAAAGATATCTATACCTACTCCCCAAGCTTCTGGTTTAGGAAAGAGTGAGAATGAGTCATTGAGCAAGAATTCCGAAAAGCAAATTCCTAAAGGTGGGGGTGGTGGTAACCAAGGTGGTGGAGGCAGAGGTGGTCATAAGAACTTCAGCTCTTACTCTGAGGATGGAGAAGGAAGTATTGGTGACAAGGGTAAATAGGGGGATGACAAGAAAGATATTGAGCAACAAAGAACCCCCAGAAGTGGATGTGGTGGAGGAGAACCCCAAATTGATAGATACAGACAATTGTGTTTTAGTAATATTTAGGGATATCCTAATCCAGTTCTAGATAATGCATGAAAGTATCTCCCAAAATTCACTAGTAATAATGCTTTTAGTGGGGAAGACAATTTTAAAGCTTTTTGAGGCTTTGTTGAAGACTTTGAAATATGGGATGATGACGTAGCAATGAAATACTTCATGCAGTCATTAGTCAAAGATGTTAGGGATTGGTATAGAGGGTTACTTGATGCTAGTATTAACTCCAGAGATGCCTTTTGTAGAGTTTTCAGGGAACAATACGGGGACCAGACTGACCCTAGATTTAAATTAAATGATTTCAATAACATTATGAAGGGGCATAATGAACTTGTTACTGAGTTTAATGCTCATTTCCAAAAGCCTATGACAAGAGTTCTTGCATATTTGAGGCCTAATGAGAGTGCATGTTTAGTTGTGTATTGTAATGCTTATGATGCTAAAATGTGCTATTTATTAAGAGATAAAGACCCTCAAAACTTGAGGCAAGCATAGAAGATGGCAGTGAGCATTGAAAATAATAGAAGAGCTTATGGTAAAGTGGGGAGAAGAGAAGATCCTAAGACTTTTAAAGGCACCAAGAATCAGACTGAAAATGTTGGTAAACCTACTGCTACTGATGAAAAGATAGATCAAGTCCTTACCCTACTGCAAAATAGGAAAAAAATTACAAGCCTCATTTTCAAAGAAATGATAGGCCTCCTAGGGTACAGGATTATCCCTATAATACCAATTGGAATAATGGAAAACCTATACAAGGAAACTAAAGAAACAATCAGGTTCTTCCTGATCCTTTACAGAAGCATTATTTGAATGCCACAAATAATTTACCTAAGTGTGAAGTATGTAGAATGCCTCACTCTTCACAATAGTGTGCAGTAGCACAAAATATGGTAGAATCTTAGGATGATCAGGGAGATTCTTAGTCTCCCCACGATCAGGATACAATGAAAAATGTATTATTAGGACTAGCTGATCTAGCCTATGATGATTATACCTTAGATGATGAGCCTTGTGGCATGGATGTTGATGTTCAGATACAACATAATGATGTACACCATCAACAAGTGTTTTCGAATGAAGGAGACAATGATGACTATTTTTTGAATGAACTGGAAGTGGATAATACTGTTTTGAGAAGACCTTTCGATGAAGAAATTGAAAAATACACTATTTCTTTAGTTTCAAGGGAAAGGAATAGCATACAATTGAGAAACATAATTATTCTAGGTGATTCAGGTAAGCCTTGTAGCCTATTCATAAAAGAAAAAGATGTAACTAGAACAAATGTCAATTTAGAGGCTAAGAATGTCATTTCAAATCCTAAGGAAATAAGGGAGCCCTAGATATGGGAAAAGAAAGTTAATACGACCAAGACAAAGAATGAAGTTGTACCCTAGAATATCAAAGACAACAAGCAATAGTCTTCTAATGATGAAACTCTCAAAGGAAAAGAAAAGGTAATTTTTGAAAACACAAATTTTCCTGAATTACCAAAGTATACTTCAATAGATATGTTCCAAGAACTTTCACAAGTTAGGGTTAATTTTTTTTTAATAGAAATGATGCGTATAGATGAACATAAGGATAAGACTATTGCACTTATTAACTATATTCCTACAAGTTGAAAAAGTAAAGTGGTTTTTGATCAAGTAAAATCAAAAGAGGATCAAGAAAAGGAAAAAAGTGTGGAAGAAAATACCACAGAAAGTCCCCAAATATACTTAGGTACCACTATTATTGCTAATCCCAACCATGTCAATCCTTTTTTCTTAAGTCTGATTATTGATGGGAAAATGTTTAGAAATTACATGATCAATTCAGGAGCATCTAACAATGTGATTCCATTAAAAATAATGCATGCAATGGGACTAAAAGTGGACAGTACATATGGTAAGTGGTATGCAATGGATTCTAGGGAAGTACCTGTTATAGGTATTATAAACAATGTTCCATATAGACTAGCAAAAGTTCCTGAGAAAGAGCTACATATGAGTGTTACAGTGCTGGATATTCCACCTACTTATGGCATGCTCTTATCCCAACCTTCGAGTGCTTCAATGGGTGGGAATATACAATGTGATCTGTCTTTTGCTACATTTTCTATTGAATAGAAAGATGTTAAGGTAGAGAGGGAAAAAAGAGCCCCTCACATGATTGAAAATGTGGAAGAATCACCTAAACCTATTAGAATTAACTTTGTGGAAACTGATTTAGAAAACTTCTAAGTTGAGGAAGGAAAAAACAGAAGAAATCTAATCAACACCTATTAAAAAGGAAGTAATGAAGATATCATCAGAAGGTGATTTATGGATATGCATTTTGATGGGGCTTGTTCCAAAGATGGCTCAGGAGTAGGAACTTTCTTTACTTCCTCACAAGGTAAAACATTTAAATATTCTTTCCTATTGCAATTTTCTTGTACCAACAATGTTGTTGAGTATGAATCTCTCATACTCGGTTTGAAGATAATTTCAAATCATGGTATTAAAGAATTAAAAGTTTTGGGAGATTCTGAGTTAGTTGTGTCCCAGATTAGATCCTACTTTCAAGCTAAAGATAAAAGACTTAGGCAATACAAAAATTAAGTATGAGATACTATTGAGGGATTTAGTGCTTTTGGTATAGAATGGATTGAAAGAGGGAAAAATGCTAAAGATGACTTATTAGCAAACATAGCTGTCAAACTGGATGATGTCACTTTTGGTGGCATCTCACAAATAGAATTATAGACCAGGCCTACAATACCTGATAACATCTGTAACTAGAAAGTGTTCGATGATGACACAAACATATTAAAATTCTTGCATTGTTTGGATCAGTATGAGAGCCAAGAAATTGATTTTGGCTCGTGTGTAACAGAAATTGATGGGAAGGAAACCCTGTTTGGGAATGAGGTGATTCAGCTCAAAACCAATACCATTCCTCGAGTTTTAGTTTCACTTGAAAGAGTTTTTGATGGCCCGGATATGTCGAATACTAAGAAAAAATCCACTCATAAGGAGGATCTAGAAGAAATAAACCTAGGATTAGAAGGTGCTCCTAAGAAGGTTTATATTCGAAGGAAGATGAAGCCACATGTTAGAAGCATGTTGATTACATTGCTTAGGAAATATAGACATGTTTCTTCTTGGTCGTATGAAGATCTTAAAGAATATAAGGAGGACGTATTCCAACATGAGATCCCATTGAAACCCTATATGAAGCTTTTCAAGCAAAAACAAAGACCGATTAACCCTACCCTGCAACCCAAAATGCAGGAAGAACTTGCTAAGCTAAGGGAGACAAGAATCATCAAACCAATTAGGCACTCATCATGAATCTCTAACTCGGTACTTGTTAGAAAGAAAAATGAAGATATCAGGTTATGTGTTGATTTTAGAAACTTGAATGTTGCTTCTTTAAAGGATAATTATCCATTGCCTAATATGGAGGCTATGTTGCAAAAGGTTATAGGATTTCAATTGTTATCTATGATGGATGAATTCTCTTAGTATAACCAAGTAATGGTTAAAGAGTTTGAGCAATTCAAGACTGTGTTCACCACACCATGGGGCATATGTGTATGTAAGAATGCCATTTGGATTAATAAATGATGGAGAAAGTTTTTAGAGGGCTATGGATATAGACTTTGCTGATTTTATTCATCTGTTCCTTTCCATTTACTAGGATGATCTTACTGCCCATAGAAAAAGTGAGGAGGATCATTGTCCTCACATAGAGAAATTTTTTACCAGAGCTCTGGAATATGGGATATCTTTAAATCCTAGGAAGTGTGCCTTTGGGGTAAAAGAAGGAAAATTGCTAGGGCATCTTGTTTCAAAAGATGGGGTGTGGATTAATCTTGAAAGAGTGACTGCTATTGATAGAATTATACAACCAATAAATGTAAAAGGAATCCAATCTTTCTTTGGACAGATAAATTTTCTAAGAAGATTTGTCACAAATTTTGTTGAGATTGTCCGCCTAATATCCAAGATGTTGAAGAAGGGATAAAAGATAGTATGGATAGGAGAACCATCCAAAACCTTCCAGGCTATCAAGATGCAATTAAGAAGGCCCCTTTCCTCAAGTCGCCTGATTATTCAAAACCTTTCCAGTTGTTTACTTTTGCCTCTTTTCACACTATAGCTGGTGTGTTGTTGCAGAAAAAAAATGATGGCTTTGAGCAGCCAATTGCATTCTTCAGTAAATCATTGTAGGCTAGAGAATTGAAATATGATATATCTGAAAAGTAGGAATATGCTCTCATAAAGGTAGTTAATAATTTCAAGTCTTATCGAATGGGAGCAATTGTTGTAGCATATGTGCCAATGGAAACAGTTAAAGATATTTTCACCCAGCAAGAGACTAGAGGAAGATGATGCAGATGGATAAATAGAATCCAAGAGTTTAATATTGACATACAAATTACCAAGATTGTGAGAGGTCAGGGTCTAACAAAATTAATGGCTGAGGAAAATCTAGAGGTAAATCAAATAAATCAGATAGAGCAATAGAACATTGCACCTATCTATGATATGAAAATGTGTGGTTGGTACAGGAGGATTGTTGAGTATTTACAGATGATGTAATGCCCTGAAGGTATGCCCATTACTGAGAAAATAACTCTTAAACTATGAAAAATTAGATATGTCATTATTGAGGGTGAGGTCTAGTGGAGGAACTCTGAAGGTATTATACTCAGATGTGTGGATGGAGACCAAGCTGAAGATGTACTGATAGAAATGCATAAAGGACCTTATGGAGGTCATTACATGGCTAAGAAAATGGCTCATAAAATTCTAAGAGCAGGATAGTGGTGACCTACTATGTTTAAGGATGCCCACATATATGTTAAAAAATGTGATGCCTGTTAGAGGTTTGTTGGAAAGTTAAAATTTTTTGGCAATTTGTCATTGAGACCTGTGTCTATTTCAACTCCTTTCAAGCAATGGGGTATTGACTTCATAGGGGAGATATCTGAAAAATAAAGTGGAGGATACACATGGATAGTGGTGGCAACTGATTACTTTACTAAATGGATTGAAGCAATCCCAGCCAGAAAGGCCACAAGTAAAGTTATTGATTTTTTGACTGATAATATTTTGAGCCATTTTGGGGTACCTGAAAGAATTGTTTCAGACAATGCAATGTGTTTCAGATCTGAAGAATTTTTTAATTTTTGTGATCAATATGGTATAACTGTTTCATATTCTTCCCCTTATCATTCCCAAGGAAATGGACAGGAAGAGTCCAGTAATAAGAGTTTGATGAAGATCATCAATTGTATGATTGAGAAGAACAAAAGGGCTTGGGATTCAAAATTTTAATTGGTACTATGGGCTGATAGGACAACTGTCAAGAAGGCAATTGGTCTTTCACCTTTTAACCTAGTCTAAGGGATGGAAGCAAGTATGCCACAAAACAACCTGATGAAGATGTATGAATTTTTCCAAGAATATGATGATGGTATATGTGATGAGATGCAGCACAAAATGGACGAATTGAACCAATTGGATGAAACTAGAAGAGGAGCTCATAAGAGAAATGAAAAACTACAACTTCAGGTAAAGCACCTTTATGACAAAAGAGCAGTTGAGAGAAAATTTGACATTGGAGCAATGGTGTTGCTCTGGATTGCAAGATCAGAAGATAAGGGCAAGCATGGAAAATTTGATCCCCTTTTGCTAGGCCCATATATAATTATGAATACACATGGAGAAGACTCATATTTGTTTAGAGTCACTTGCTAGTGAAGTTCTTGAACTGCCAGTACATGGACAATTCTTGAAATAATACTTCTCTTGAAGTAGCTCTTTTTCCATATACATTGTACAGTCCTGTAAGTAGTGTATATAGGTGTGTTTCCTTATATTTTTTTCTTTTGTCTCATTGTCTTGTCCAAAAAGGTCCTTGGCTTTTGGTTCTCTCCGTGTCTGGTCTGTGTAACCATAGATTCTAAAATCTTGCTATGCCCATAGGGGGCATACATCCCCAGTCGGAGCAACTGGTGGAGCTTTTAATTTTTCCCCTTGTAGGAATTTTTTTCCCTCAGCTCTAATTGGTTGCATCATGGGTTTTCTTTTCAAGCATTGACTTGTTATTGATGGCGGTTGGTCACTTAAGTGGTCTTTTATCTCTTTTTGGTCATGACTTTACTGGCCCTGTTTACTCTTCCTTTCAGTCTTTTGCGTCATGATCGTATTATATTTTCATAGTGTCGGGCTCATGAATTATTTTAGATTAAAACTCTAAATAATCATTTTGACCTTGAGAGTCATTCCCTCATCCACCTAGTTAGCCCCCTTCTTTATGAATAACCTTTTCGCATGTGTAGATTGCATGACCATCGGATGAAGTGATTTTAATCTTGACCATTCCTTGTAGACCTCACAAGGTTTATGCTAGCATCATTAAAATGGTGCGAGGAGTGTGAGACGCTACCACTTGTCATGTTTGATGGTGGAAAGCAGTTTTGCTTGATAAACGATGATGGATGCTGATGTTGACAACTTTTTATTTCCCGTCACATCGTGGTCATCCCTCGCTGACCTCGTGCAATTAAAACTATAGTTTCAATAATGCTACGAGGTGTGCAATTTGGTGAGGCATGGACGCCGATGGTATGTGCTGGTAATAAAGTTGGGGTCTGTTCAGTGCTGATGTGGTGCCCTGTAGGTGAATGTCCTATCTAGTTGGTGACTAGAGAGTGGATGTGGCATTTTCAAACTATTTTTACTTAATTTGAGTCATTCTCGTGGCCAACATTTCTTTTGATCAATGACTCGTATTTAAAATAAACTTGTATTTTACTATAGCCATTTTATCTCGCGCGAGTGAATAGTAATGGTCGAGTTTGACTCTACCTACATAATTAAATGCTAAAATTTGCAAATTGCTATTTTCATGTTGTATCTCTACATTGAGGAAGAATTCCCTAGTATTGTGTGAAGCATGTTGTTGTTGTGATTTCTCAATTTCACTGCCCTGGATGTTCTACGAATGAAACCGTAAGTAGCACGTACGCCATTTCTTGTAATTTCAAAATATTTTATGGTTGCTTGCTAAAAAATTAGTGATTGTTTCGCATTCTGTTCTTGAAGAATTGTTTGAATAGATTTTCTTTTAGAGCTCATCTAGATAATTTTTGGAGACTCTAGAATCGTCAGGTTTTTTTCTGTTTAAGGCTAAAGGAAGAAAATTGTAATTGCTTGCCATTTGAAAATAAGAAAACCCTAGCTCGAGTTATCATTTGTCTAGTATAAATGTCAACCAAGGCCCAAAGTTCTGGTTCTGAAACCATTACCAGGTCTTTCTCCCAAGATATTATTGATTCGTTAAACCCCTCTACTAATAAGAAGTAGGAGGGAAAGGTTTTGTTCTATGGGCCCCTATTCTTGGAAGGACTAACAGACAAGTAGTGTACAATTTGAGATGTCGAGTTACCATATATCGGGTGGAAATTGTTCTCCAATTGGTTTGGGAATAAGAATTCCTCGGTCCCTTTATGTAACCCATGGAGGTTAGACCTGGGTAAGTTGGTGATCCCTAATGTCTACCTGGATGTAGATATTTTAAAGGATATTTCTGCGAGATATGACCCTGTGACCCGAGTTGTCAGAACTTATGATTGTGTGCAGATGATTAAGATAATGAAAGAATAAATCATAAAGATTTTTAGGTTGCACAAATAGAGTTGATATATGGTTCCTGTCGACCTTGAGATTTTTAGACAAGAGAATAGAAATACTAAGGGTTTGTTCAGAATATCCCTTTTGATACCGCATTTGGCTATCTCAGGAAGAGGAAAAAATTAGAAGAAGGTAGTGATCAACAAGAATGAGCCTAAACCTTTTCCTGTGGACTATTTCTCCACTTATTTCAAGAAGAGTGTCTGTGATTTATATTAAGTTCTTGGAGTTAGTTTAAAAATAACTTTTCCTACCGATATTATGTATATGGCAGTAAATCTCCAGCACCCGGGTTTCAATGTGGTGTATGATTTTGCCACTTACCTAGCTCAGAAATTGCACATTGGTGTAGTATCTCTAAAGGAGGGGAGGAATTGGGTTGGATTCATTTGGTTTTCCCTATTAATCCAAATGTTTCTATATAGGGTTCAGGTTGTTTTTGAAAGAGATATGGAGTTAAAGAAGGAAGGTAATATTGAAATACCTATCCAATATTGGACTAGGATTCTTGACATGCATGATCATAAGTTTGATTATGTAACTTTCCATAATGTATTTGGATCTAAATTAAGGAGAGCTCTGGCTCATGATCCCCCAAGGATTCCAAAAGAAATTCATGACTTCTTAAGGCCGATGGAGAGGAGGCCTGAATTGAACATAATGCACAATTGGGGAGACATTGTCGCCTATCATAATACAATAGTTTTTAGGGTTTTTGGCACCAATGTCAATCCAAGGGTTCTGCCAAGGGAGGTTCCTCTTAGAATTGCATTTTTGGAAATCATGAGGAAATTTTGAGGCGCTCAAGAGCTACACTTGCCAGTTGAACAGAAGAAGGGTTCTTTCTTCTCTAAATATAAAACATTTTCTGATTTTTTTATGGAAAAGGAAGGATGGAAGGAGTTACATACATTACTTGGGCCTTATAGGCTAAGGAATGTGCATCCCAAGAATCATGATCCAGAGGGTTTTATCTCTCAAATGAGGGAAAAGCATCAGATAGGAGCCTTTATCCACAATTTCTACTTTCCTAAGGACATCATCAGGAATATTTTTGACTTGGAATTACAAGAGGAGAGAAAGGCAACAAACATTGCCTACTCTTAAATGGTAAAGTAGAATGAGGAGAGAATACCTGCTTTCAATCCCTTAACTAATTCCAAAGATTAATTAAGTAGGGCAATGTATGCCATTGATAATTTTGAGTGTTTGGTTGGGGTTTTGAAAGATGAAAGGGTTGTGGAAGAAAGGGGAAAATCAAAAACCATCAAGGAGTACCCTGAAGTAAGATTGGAGGAGAGGCCTACTTATCAGCCCTAAAATAAGATAAAGATTTTTTCTAGAAGAAGGGGAAGTATGGCTGAATATGTTGCTAAAAATATTGCACCATCTTCTTAAAGGTAGTCAGTGCCAAAAATTGTTAATCTAGATTCTCCTATGAGGTTTTCACAACAGGCTTGCCCACCATCACCAAAGAGGAAGAAGGTTGAAAGAGTAAGGATTGTTGATTGTAATGGTTATGAGGATGATGAAATTATTGTGACTCTAGATGAATTGCATCAAGAGATGCCATTAGACCTAGTTGACACTACAACAAGTTTAGGGGTTCTTACTTTGAGGTTAGGAAAAGATGAAATAAAAGGAATAACAAGTAATGATGATTTGAGGATAGAAGCCTGGAAAGAGTTCATGATGGATGACTCTTTTATTCAAACTAATGCTTTTAAATATTTTTTGTGGACAACACATACTGCATCATAGGCTGAGATGGTGGCACATGAGATAATTCTGTATCTAGAGCTCCTAGAGAAGGTAATTCAAGCTAAGGTCAGAGAAAAAATGAGAGAAAAATTTAAAGAAATAACACCAGAGTAGAGTTGGGCATCGGTACAAAAAAGTGGAGTATTGCTACTTCCTGAATGGGATATCGCTAATGCTGTAGTGTTCAACACAATAAGAAGGGACAATAGACCACTTCTTGCAACTGATGAGGAGGCTACATTAGCACTCAAAGGATCAACCTTTATTGAGGAATGGGATGCTTTGGCAATCTGTTCTCTATCCACTGGGTCTAAAAATCCAATTGTTGTAGAACCATATGACTTCAATGGTCACTTGGTTGTGAGGAGAGTTGTTGATACCCCAGCATTGGAAGCTATTGATATGGTCTTGAATGTTGCCAACTTCACTAGAGAAACTGTTGAATATTTGACCAAGGACTAGGATACTCTGAGAGGCCAATATAATGACATTATTATTGAATATAATAAGAGTCAACAAAAGGTAGGAGAGTTAGAAACTGAATTGGCTTTATTCAAGCAACAAATGGATACCATGAGGTTTCAATAGCAAGTTAGTTCTAGCCACATTGTTACCGACCCACCTGTAGAGCAGTCTCAACCTCTTGGACAAGCACAGTCTTTGGATATTGTTCCATATAATATGGGACAAGTGCCTATTGCAATTGATAGGGCTACTAGCCTTGGAGGGGGAATCTCTAGGGAGAAAATGATTCCTTAGGTTGAAGAGTATAAGGAGATGGTAAAGCAAATCTGAAATGCAACACAAAGAAGCAATTTAGTAATAATGGACACTATTTTGAAACACTTAAAAAGAAGAGTCTAGAGTAAGCTAAACAATTTTCATCCAAATTATGTCCTTATGTTGCAAGCACTAAAAATATTTTCAAGAGATAAAGAATTAGCCATCCCATTGTTTATAAAATGGAGCCCTAGAATGAAGAAGTTGAAATTCATGGCAATAGAGGCAAAACAGCATGGGGATAAATATCCTACTATTATAGCAACATATCAATTGGTCAAAGGAATTGTGGAGGAGAAGTTTTATGGATTTTCTGCCCCTATGGAGTCCAAGATTAAATTGTTAAAGGATGTATGTGATGGAAAGGACTTGAACCCATTGCCGTATATTTTGTAGATTCAGGATGAACTCAAACCCCTATAGGTTTGGAAGGATCAGATGAACAATATAATGATGTCTCAAGCACATGAGATATGAAAAAATGCTGACATTCGCATGCTACAGAATACATTGGAATTTTTTTTTCTTTTGTTATTAGTTTCTTAGAGAACTTTGATAAAAAGGCTACATCGATAATGGTGAAGTATGCTCCCTATCGAAACAAGGTTGATTAGGTGGTGGCTTTTCAGTGGCCTTCCGAGGAGGAGTTTGAATTATGGAAAAAGGTGTTCACTAATCAACTCAAATTATGAATGTGATAGTCAAGAATTGCAACTTGGTCATGTATAATATAGATCTGGCCTTAGATATTATATTTTAAAATTGCATTCTCGTTTTGAATTCAAGTATAGGGTACTGAGGTGGATTTAGTACTATAACGGTTAAGCATGCCTTTGATCTAAAGGGAGCGGCCTTTGGAACAATTTTTTCTTTCCTCCATATCAACTAATGATGATTCTTGTCTTATTCTCTCCACTCACATAATAGAATTGTAACTTAATTAAGAGTTAGTGGCCCAATTACAAATGGACATGTGTACTCTCTGGTCTGAAGCTTGTTGGCTCCCTTGTTCTATAAAAGGGAATTTTGGGCTGAGAGAGAGGTCAGTTGAAATATCCAAAATATGAGAAATAAGAGTCTAGTGATATAGTGAGTATGAATTGTAAGTCCAAGTTTTAAAGTTTTGAGTCAATTTGGAGAACTTAGTTAATCATGGGGTTCTAGAGCATGTTTGTATCAAACTCATGAGTATTTCAAGTTTATTTTCTCTCCTATTATGTTAAGTTACATGTATTATTAATGAAATATCAATCCAAGGTGATTTTCATTGATCTTCGTTTGATCTTTACTATGAATTATGTTTAACTATAGCTCTAATTCAAAGGATCTGTTAAATGCTTCAGTTAACCATTAAGTTCATGCAATATAATAAATAGGATTCATAAAGAAGTAATAAACTCTAGTATAGATATATGGATTGTAATGCAATTCATAATAGATCATAAGTGTTCAAAATGAAATTTACCCTATAGTTCAATTTTCTCTTTTGACTCCGTGCATTGGGATATGGCACTTGAATTGTGATTACCTTTCATTCTCGCATATTTTTTGTTATGGTCTCGAGATATTTTACTCAAATATTTCCTATCAATTTAATTTAAGTTGAGTTTACAATATTCTGTTAATTGGATCCAAGCCTTTTCGAGGAATAGCCAATTTCTTGAAGGATTTCATCCATTAACAATAATTGGGGACCTATTTATTGCTTACCTATGTGCAAATGAATCATTTAAATGTTGTATGTTAAGAGCACATGTTAGGGAATACCCTCCTAAATTTTACAGAGTTTGAAGTGTAGGATAATTAGCCTTATTGCTATTCTTGTTAAGTTGGCCATACTTTTCCTAGTCTTTTATTATCGAATGTGGCAGGTTCATAGGAGCTTCTAGGAAATACATGTGGGTTGCAGTAAGAAACACCTACACCAACTACCATAACATTAGGCACAACTTTTTTATCTAAACCCTCATCTTGTAGTGGTGTCAATGTGAATGAAACTTCATCTTTTTCTATCACATAGATGTTTTTCTCCCCATCACATTTTTTTTTATGTCATACTACCATGGTCTTCCTAGTAGCAAGTGACAAACATCCATGGGGATGATGTCACACAAAATTTTGTATTTATACCCCCCAATGTTAAACTCAATTTATTAATTGACCAAGACTCGTTGATCCTTATTTAGCCAAGAAACCTTATAATTCGTGGGGTGTGGAATCCTTTTCATTTTTATCTTTTCAACCATCTCCAAAGAAAATAAATTATCAGTCAAACCAAATTATACAACAACCTCAGATACCTTTCCTTGTGATTTGCAAGTTGTTCTAAACAATGATTTCCTTTGTGGAGGCTCTTTGACTATTGGAACCTTCATGAGTTCCATTCTCATCATCAAAGACTCACCTATCTTTGGAGTAATAATTTGAGATGGTGAATTGACACTTTCAATTTCTTCTTCTCGCACCACTTGAGATATCCTTTCACCTCCATTTGAACTTGAAGCTTGCCTATCCTTGAACTTCCATGTTGGATGACCAAATTGGTTGCATTGATGGCATCTATCTAAGAAGGTATTTGAACCTCTCTCTTGTCCACCAAATATACCTCTTCCATTAGGTCTTCTACCTCTAAAATTGCCTCTTGCTTCACCACTTTTCTCTTGTTGGTTGCTTGACTCTCGTTGCTTCTTTTGTGACTATCCTCTTCCACCAAATTTTTCTCTAGCTCTGAAATTCTTTCCTCTACCTCTTCCCTGCTTCTCTTGTCTCCTTTTTATCCTTTTCTCTACCTTGAGATCCATTTGAAAAAATTCTTCAACTGTCTTGTGTGTTGTGAGGCTGATCTCATATTGGATGTTGTACCTTAGGCCATTTAGGTACCTTACTACCTTTTCTATTTCATTCTCTGCATGTCCTTCTCTAACGCTTAACTTATGGAACTCCTTAGTGTATGACATGACATCCAACTCTTTTTTTTTCAGACTCTGCAACTTCCTAATGTTTGAATTTCATGATATGCAGGTAGAAATTATCCTTTTACCTTAGCTACCATTCTATCCCATGAGCTTATCTTTAATTTTCCCTCCTTTTCTATCTCCTCTTGCCCATAGTTCCACCATGTTAGGGTAGGGACTTTCAACTTGGTCTTTGCAAGTTTCACCTTCTTTTCAACTTCTACCTCCTCGTACTCAAAGTAATTGTCAATAGCATCTATCCAACCTAACACTTCTTCACTATCCATCTTCCCACCATACATGGGAAATTCCATCTTCAACTTAGGAATACCCTCCTTAACATATTTCAACATCCTAACCATTCTTTCTTTCTCAGGGTCCAATTCTTCTTCACTATCATGGATTCCTCTTTGAGGGTTTTCACTCTCACCCTCTTCCTCTTGGTCACTTTGGTCTCCACTGACCACACCTCTCCTTTGGTTAGATTCCAGTGCTGCAATTATAGCAAGGGTAGCTTTATGAGACTCCTTGGCATGTTGTTCTTTCAGTTCTCTTACTTCTCTAGCCTTATGATTGCTCTTAGGAGGCATCTTGCTTATTCAAACGTTCAACCTCTTTTCCACTTCTCAATAAAAACATGGCTCTGATACCACTTGATGCAAATTAGGGTGGAGTATGTGGATACAATCACAATTGAACAAATCTTCAAGTTTCAAAACCCTAACTATGGTGGTTTCTCACACAACCTCTCATTTCTCCTTGTAGGTCTCCAAACCTAGTTTTTTGAGCATGTATTTTAGAGAAGGAATAAAAACACTTACAAAACATCATTCAAGATACCCATTAGGCCCCTTTTCAATATATCTAATTTGGGACTGGGGTTACTTTGGAACAAAGACCCCAATTCTTGACTATCCTATTGTAATTAGGCAAATTTAGGCCACTTTTGCAAAACACATATATGAGATTCAAACAAAAACCTTTTAATCTTCACTCAAATGGTTCTAACACATCATATAGGGTCCCCTTATGCAGTTTTTATCACCACAATTCATCACAAATTTATTGTCTCACAAAATCTATAACCTACCTAGTCTCCTAAGCCTAACACATGATGTTGTTAGGCTAGGGCTGGCTCAAATCTGCCCCAAATCCCATCTCCTACTCTAAAAATCCCAAAATATCTAAGAGAACACTAAACCTCTCCATTCCACTAAGTTTGGCAAATTTTCAATAGTGGAATGGGCTGCAAAACATTATTTTTGTCTTCAAACCCTTACCCTTAGAGTTTACAAGCTATTTTTAGAAAATCACTTCAAACTACCCTAAATATCAATGAAAAAAAACAAAACCAAAAAAAAATTACATTGGATTCATTTCTTTAACCATTCACATGTATTTCATGTCATAAACCAGTAGTACGAGGCCGTACTACGCTAAGAAATAACAAAACATTGGAAATTAACAGAAAACAGAGCTTCTTCTATTGCTTGTCCACCAATAACCACTCCAAAATATTTAGTCAAAGTTTTTGAGGAATATTTAAACATATTCTAATAAAATTCAATGGTCCCTAACCACCATTCAAACCAATGACTATTCAACTTCCAAAAAAATGACCAAATTTTAAAGTTGCACAAAGAACTTTTGCTGTATTTTTGTAAAATTGACAAAACTTTAAAATATGACCCTATATGACTTGAAAACACCAAAAACCATCCGAATTAGACCTTATTACATAAAAAATGTGATTAGACTCACCAAACTCAACATTAGACTCCTATTGAAATCAATTTGACAAAATTGACTAGGTGCTCCTGCACCACTATCAAACACATCAATTACTATAGAATGATCCAAAACCAAAAACTATAAATTATATATAAAATTTGAAAACTTCTAATAATAATATACAAAAAACATAGGAATATCTCCAATCATGAAGAAATATTGAGTAGAACACTAAATGCCACTTTATCACACTGAGCTTTCTTTTATTCATTTTTTCTCAAAAGAACTTGGAAACCAAGTAAACTAACTACATCAATAATACTACTGATGTCTCTACAACACATCTAAAAAATTTTCAACACCTATCATCAATTGTATCGGATTCAACTATCTCTCATTTAACACAACATTTGCAACTATATTGAAGTAGTAGATTAATCACAACACCACTAACATTGTGTTGACATCAATACCAATAACTCTAGGCTTCCAACAAATCCAATGCAAGGGATTGACATGATCAACACCAGTAGTATTCCAATAATATCTTCATACAAGAGGTTGAAATTAATGACAAAACCCAAACAACTCACAAAAAATGAAGCATCCAATAATCTCACCCTTTGTCATTGATGACAACACTACTTCTGAAAAACCATCAACAACAAAAGCATACCAGCAACTCTACAAAAAAAAGAAACAAACAAAACTCCCCCTAACTTGGACATCTCCCACTCTTCATATTCTCATTATCTTGCTTCTAAATAGTCCCTCCCCTTGTTTTCTTGAGACCATATTCAACCAACTCTCTCTGAAGTAGAACTATCTCTTTCTTTTACAATACTCCACTGAATTATGATTCTTCAATCACTCTAACTCTCTCCCCCTTTGACATTAATGGAAAATGGAAATAAACTCATCCAAATCTCTTTCATATATTGAACTCTTTTTCTCTCCCCCTTTGAAAACATTCAAAGGGAAACACATGTACCTTTCACACACATCGCATATAATCTTTCCTTTTAACATCTACATACACCATTTTGACATGACTTGCCACACCAACAAGCAAATGAACTTATTTTTTTGCAGTTTCCCCCTTAGGGGCTCAAAATATGCTCCATCAGACTTCACCAACCAACAATACTACTACCCACTCCCCTTCAGAGGTAGCCTTTATCAGTTTGGAACAAAAATAATAAATATTGAATTATTTCACTAGAATGATGCACACTCTTATGCATCTATTTGAAAGGAGGGGAAATAACCCATCAATTCTACAAGAGATACTCGAATCTATCCTTAGGGAGAGAATTTGTAATGATATTTTCCAATTGATCATTTATTGGCACATACTGCAGCTTCACCATATTTTCTACAACCTTCTTTATTATAAAGTGATGTAAGATTGATATATGTGAACCACCAAAAATGTAACACTTGACTAAGGGAAAGAGGATTCCCTTTACTAGGCCCCAAGGGTTTTTCACCCTAGGAGCTCTTGGTGTGTAGGAATGACACTCTTTTTGTTTGGTGGTTATATTTTTTTTGGTAGTTGCATTCAAAGGAAGGGTTGATTGATGAAGGTTGTGATATGTGTGTGTTGAGTGTGGCTGAAAACTGAAATGAAATGATACTAATCTAATCTAAACAATGTAAACAAAGCAAATGTAACTAAATGCAAGCTAAAATAAATGACCTAAATATATGCAAAACAAATATTAAACTGGAGGGTTTAGGCCTTCTGCACCTAGAAATGGAGTGTTGTAGATGAGAGGCCCAAAAATATTTTGGATTTTTTTAAAAATCAGCATAAGGACATTTACGCCAAGCTTGGCGACATAGTCCTCCTGTCGACAAATTCTGCCAGACTGGGTTTCGGGGAAAAGGGTATCCAAAAATACAAAAACCCTTTTTTAGGCTTAGCATAAGGACAAGGTCACCAATAGTGGTGGCGTAGTCCTCCTAGTGCTTTTGGAAGATTTAGGGTCTGATTCTGTGGGTCTCGGTTGGTACTTTCCTCCTCTACAATAGTGCATGTCTGAAACTCCCTAAAATGACTTGTAACTTGTCCTTTTTCTCCTTCTAGGTTTTGATGCCTTGATCTGACTTGGGTGGAAAGTTTTTACTTTCTCCAACACTTTGAATTTTGCTAAATTTGATTTCAACTTGCAAAACACATACAAAGACTAAGAAAACGTTGGGGTTAGGGAATAGGGGTTTTTTGAAGTCACACCCCTTTGATTGTAACTAAATCCAAATGAGAAAAAAATCAAAGGAAAGATGCTTGAATGATAAAAAAATTAAATTCTCACCAAATCCTTTGTTGTTGAGGTCTAGAACATGCAAGAGCAGCTCCAATGGAGGTTGCTTGTGAAACCCTTGTGCTTGAGTGCTTGCTTTGGAGGCTTGAGTGCAAGAGTACTTGTGAAGAGATGTAAAAATGAGCTTGGGAGAGACTAAGAGAGTAAGTCAGACAAAATCAATGTGAAAACGCTTATTTATACACCATATGCCCTAATTTTCCCGAAAATACAACATAATAGGCCGACACTAGGGTTTTGGAGGAAAATTCCTATTAAGTTTTTGTCTTAAATTTGAAATTTATGCCAAAAGGGACTAGGTCACCCAAGGTGATGACCTAGTCCACTTGGGAAATTTGAATTTTGGTTTGGAATTAAATAATGTTTAATGAAGTTTATCAGCTTTGCCTCTTGAAACACAATTAAGTTGGGACTAAAATTATATTAAGGGGAAAAATTAACATAGAAAAAGGGTTAATTAGTGGTGATAAGCCTAGCAAGATGTGAAAATTCCTTAAAACACTTTACAACACCTTGGCACAAGGCTTGGAAAGGGGTAAAAGCGTGTTTTTTAGATGAATTGTGTTGAAAGCATCTTAGAAAAGTGAGGAAATGTGTTACAACACTTCACAACACCTTAGTAAAACACCATTAGGTTATTGTTGAATTGGAAGCTTTCAAGACTTAATCAAGGTAAAAAAAGGCAAAAATGAGTGAAAAAGTGCCAAAGACTACACTTTTTGGCAACCAATTTAGCCCCTAGTTTAGTGAGAGTATGAACTTACTTCAAACTCACACTAAAGTAGTTGAATCATCTGTGGCAAGCAGGATCCAATGCAATCATTCTAGTAAGGTGAGATGACTATAA
This sequence comes from Sequoiadendron giganteum, assembly GCA_007115665.2. NCBI lineage: Eukaryota > Viridiplantae > Streptophyta > Pinopsida > Cupressales > Cupressaceae > Sequoiadendron > Sequoiadendron giganteum. Next base: position 564,446,506 of record CM021104.1, on the reverse strand, counting down.
TCAAGAGGGATGATCAACCCTCCAGGATCAAGATCCCATGGAAAACAAAAAATAAGCATGAAAGATCACACAAGGAGTGATGTGAAAGAGTGGAGAGAGAAAAGTCGGATCAAGATTCGACCGTTTGTCTAGCTAGTTGTAGATCAGATCTAGGCTATTTGTCTGAAAGAAAAGGATGTAATCACTTTGGGCCGATGAGATTTTTGGTTGTTCATTGAGTGAGAATTCCAAAAGGTGGTGAGATACATGCACACGATTGGTATGCACTCACACAAAAAAATGTGGTTATGGGGAAATTCATGCCACTAGTTGGGCTTCCTGCTCAACCATACCAGAGTTATACCTCTTAATAACTTTGATAAGGTGCCACAAAGGACAATGGTGTGGTTCATGAGACAAGAAAAGCCTTGGATGCTTAGAACTCACGAACAAGTGCAAGATGGCACCATAGTCATTCAAGTTTTGTTATGCAAGGTGGCCATGTATGCATAAATGAAAAAGTGGAACATGCAAAAATACAAACTGTAAAATGCAAAAAAGAAAAATTTAAAAAGAGTGTTCCAACGAGTCTTATTTAATTCCCCTGAGGTCTTTAACTTAGGGAAAATTTCATCTAATGGGTATGTGCAGGATTATGATGGGATAAAAAGTGGCGCTATGTAAGTGATATGCTGGCCCATGTGGCTAACGACTTTTTTTTTACCCAAAATTGATGAAACGAAAAGGGTTTTTAAAGGAGATCCCTAGCTTTCCACTGTGAACCCCTAAACCTGCAAATGCACAAGAGCAACAAAACACATTAGTTGTTAGATCAAATGCATGTAATCAAGTATGAGAGATTCCCCATAAAATCCATCTATTCAAACTAAATTAGGAAATGAAGAACACAATAACTTTAAATAAAAGAGATTCAATCCTAATTAAGCTAATAGCATGATAATCTTATGGGGGAATTGGTGCCAATGAAGTGTTGCAATTGGCCCTTTCTCAATTCCTAAATAGCAATGGTGTGTGATTGAGAGATGGTAAAATCTCCAAAGAGATTTGACCATAACCTTGTTGCAAATCTTGAAAGATGATTAATGGTTGATTGAAATGGGAAAAATTGGCTCTCAATGTGAATAGAGTAACTTTGCATATGATTGTGGATGATGATGCATTTGATTAAAGTAAGTTTACTCAAATTGTTGATGTTAGAATGAGAAGAAGAGTCTCTCATTTATAGATTTCAAATTGGAAGAATGAGTGAAAATAAGCAATGTGGGATCATTCAACATCCAATAGCCAAGTGCCACTTGTCAAGATGTGAATGGTTGAGGAATGAACACATTTTGGGGGGAGAGAAGAATCGAGTTAATGTCACTTGGCTCAATGCACAAGGACATGTAAGAGTCATTGAATGCCTTGTTGGAAAGACCAAGCCTATTTGAATTTTGAATTCAAATGGAGGGAATATTCCCTTTTGATGCCATGTTGAGAGAAAATAGGCAATTAAATAAATCAAACTAATTGATTTATTGTGCGAGTTGCATTCTCTAGAGGATTTTAGTGATAGTGATTAACTTAATCTTAGATTTGATTAATTTAATGAGGAATTAGGAGATGTGACAATTTAGACTTAAATTCATGAACCTATTTAAATCAAATTGAGAGGAAATGATTAATTACATAAATGAATTTGATTTATTTAACTAAGGAGGAATATGTTAGATTAAATTAAATAGTGTTTTAATTTATTCAATTTAATAAGAGGACTTTAGAGATTTAATTTAAATAAAATGAATTATTTAAATTAACAGAGAAAGATGATTAATTAATTTAATCACTAGAGGAGAAAGACCTAATTAAATAAATAATGATTTATTTAATTAAGGGATGAAAGGTGTTGATAAGCTGAGAGTATGATTCAAGCAGAAATAATGTTAGTAGGATCAGAATAAGTTGCACATATATTTTACGTGTCTACATTTTGCCCCTCTTTGAAGAAACATACTTGTTGCATTGATTCAAAGAATAAACTGCTCTGATCAAAGTTCAAAATTTCTCGATTTTTCAGATGCCCCACTGTTGCCCCAGCGAGAAGGATTACGCTAGTATACTGCCCCCTCAAGAGATCGAGCGGAAATGTATTATTTTTCGATCGAGATCATGATAAAATGCGAGAGGATTGGTTCTATTGATCAGAGGATGGAAGATAATTCTGTGATGTAGACAATTCTAATGATGTATAGACAGTCATCAACCATGGGTAGCTATATTTTGATACAACAAACCGATTTTAGATAGAAATGTTAGTCAAGATAGAAGAATAAGAAGAATAAGATGGATGGAAGGAGGATCCACACAAGTTCACATTATTACCAATGATGATGATGTATTGCTTACCAAGAGTTGGGATTTTCAAAGGGACAATTGCTTTATGTTTGATAACACACATAGGTACGATGCATCAAGGTATAAAGGACCAAGATAGTGTTGTACCTAGTGTGATGGACTTTGACTCGTCAATGAGATAGGAGTATTCTTGTTAACACTTAGCATTCATACTTCATTCAGGATGTGGTTCAAACATTCTAAACACCTCGAGCCAAAACATAGGAAAATAAGATTTCTTATGTGGTAAACAAGATATCCAAAACATCCTCTCCACAAACCAAACAAAGCATATGTGAATAAGTTATTTTACAAGTGTATCCCACAAACGCAATAGATAAAAATGATAATGATCATTGCCCCATTCCTTTCTCTCTAAACTTGTTTTCTTTAGGCATCATTGAGAGGTCCTTGGAATGAGCGCAAAATAAGATAAGTCAATAAAAGACCAAATAAAGAAAACCAAACAAGCTAATGTTCTTCATACCGCTAGCCAAGACTAACTACTATGGGGTACCTGATGCTTATGTCCATCGTAGGAAAGCTTCATCCCAGGACATGTTGTGATCAGGGTTTTGATGGGACTGATTTGGGTGATAAGCTATTGATATTCTGAGTTGACGAACTTGCTTGCTTACTGACTTAGACTTCCAAGACTCTGATGATTAGGCATTCACTTTTGAACTTGATAGACTTGCTTTTGAATGACTCACCAAAGGGAAAAAGTGATGATTGACTTTATTATGAGTGATGAAAATCATGGGTGAAAGCGAAATGAAATGGATGCACCATTTTGGGTTTTCAAATATTTTGAGGTTGTTTTTGGTATTTTTGAGACTTATGACTAAAGACTAACTTAAATAAATATCCTAGGGGTATCGGGAGCTGATCCACAGATTAGCCTTGCCTACATTATACACACAGAGACCACGTAGTTTGACTAATGACAAACTTGACTCAATGATGAGATGGACAAATGGATTGCCCTTTTATTGCTTAAAGGACTGACTTAAGATGCAGACTAGGTGGGCAAATGGATTGCCAATGCGACAGATGCCTAAAGGACTAACCTTACTATCTCGGGGGATGATCAAAGATCAACCTTGCCTATGTTCAAGCTCGGAGATGACATGGTTTGACAAGGTGAAAAACTGACAAGACTCAATGATGATCTTTTTTGAAGATTTTTCGATAATTCGACATGTTTTTGGATTTTTGATGATTTGGATGTTTTGGATTTTTGATTTTTTTGAATGTTTTTGGTTTCTTTCGCATGATTTTGACAATTTGGATTTGGATACGTGATGGTATCAGTGCTCTATTTTGGGATTTTGTTGAAAACCAAGCTTAATGTTGATTGATTGGATTGATGGATTAATAGTTTGACTAAGTGTGTTAAGTCAAACAAAAGTGATAATGCACTTGTAAATTCCAGGAAGTTGTGTTATCCTAGAGTAAACTTGTAGAGAAGAGGATGGTTTGACTAAGTGTGTTAAGTCAAACAAGTTGATGATGGATTGGATAATTTGACTAAGTGTGTTAAGCCAAACAAAGATGATAATGAACTTGTAAACCCAAGGAAGTTGTTTTATCCTAGAGTAAACTCATTCACAAGATGATAGTTTGACTAAGTGTGTTAAGTCAAACAAGGTGATAATTGATTGGATCCGATTGATCAAGATTGATGAAACTTGATTTGGTTAAAAATAGCTTTGATGATGTGACGGTGAAGTACACATTAGACACAACTGATATTGATTGTTTGGATTGATGTTCAATGAAAGATAAAACTTGATAAGGAGCATATTCTTGTCAAAATATGCCATGGGCTAGTGATTTGGATTTTGGATCACAAGTTCTTCGACTAATTTGATTTCACGTTTTCCAATGTTTGGATCACCACATAAGTTTAGAGGACATAGATCAAGGTTTATTCCCAAAGCAAGATGTAAATATCTACCCCCAGTGTCTCGCAATGTATGAAATGCCATGGGTGGATTCTTGGATAGATGGACGGATGAATGGATATGGACCATCTTGCGATAAGATAAAGTGTTCAAAAAGAGGATGCACCTTTGGATAGTGGTTCAAGGTTCAGATAACATTGGGTAGGATGGGATCAATGAAATGGCCCATGTCAAGATGTTTACCACCAACAAGTGTAAAGTGTGCACCAAACCTTCATCAAGATCTAGATAAGGTAGATAGATGGAAATGGGTTGGATAAATGGTTCATGGATGAACGAATTTATGTTAACTTTATTATGGATGAAATGTTGGTTTTATTATGGATGCAATAAGATGCTTTCTTCTGAACTAGCGCACGTAGATGCTCGATTCTACACATAACGCCTGTTTGCCAGTTTTTCATCATGGTACCTATCCAAAGCACCACTGAAGTGGTTTTCACTAGAGGACAATTTTTCTCTTTACTATTTTCAATCCATTTTTTGATTTTTTGTATTTTTGTATTTTCTAAGAGATTTTAAGTCGATGTTGAACCACCTGGTGGTGTTTCTGTACATACTTTTGTCGTAACATTCCATCGGTATCCTTCTTGAAGAAGTTGCTTTGCCAAGATATGTGCACTTGAATGCAATGTTTGAGATCCCTGATTTGCTTTGTTGATACCAGATTTAACTCTGTCTTTGTGCGCACATCACGATAGAGTGCCTTATGAATCCTTATGATGAAGGGTCATTGCCAACACATGGTCAATGTGAGAATTATATATCATGCATGGCTGCGTGGATGGAGTGTGTTTAGGGATAAGAGATGGATTGGTTGACAGTTTGGAGCCTTTGATTCTCCAAACTTGGGAAGATGAGCAATAATGAGTGGATATGGAAGTGTGCTTGGAATTAGGACCAATTGCTTGATACACTTTGTATGTTGCTTGAGAAGCTTGCTTTTTCCTTTGTGGACATCTTTGATGGATACTTTTCCATTTTTTATTTTTCCCCGTAGTTTCTTGGACTAATGGAGTTTGATAGGGATAATTTTCCTTTGTATTCTTTGGTATCCAGGTGTATTTGATTTTTCCTTCATGCTTCGCTACTTATTTTCCTTTGATGATGTTCTTCATGCTTTGATTCAAATATTTCTTTTGTTGTTGGTCCCAATTCGTGGATGGGGTGATGGGTGGATGAATATTTGTGATGTGGTGGGTTGTAGTATTGGCATTGGTTTCATCATAAGGATTCTTTGTGCTCCCTATGTTGACGTTTTCTTGAGACGAAGTTGCTCCCAATTTTTTGGAATTATCACTGATATATTGAGATCCCTTGATTGGCGAATAACCAAGGCCTTGATTCTTAGGATTTCCAACAATCTATATTGGTTCAAGGATACCTTGTTCATTTAGGCCTAATCCTCTGCCTTGATAATTCATCTACTCAAAAGATTTATTGGCAATGGGATATGATCTAGCTTGGAAACAAGGCGCTACTCCTTCTTTGCTCTATGGTGGATTTTCAAAAGTGACAACTGCTTTATTGATGTGATAACTTTCTCTAAGAAAGGTAAGTGATCCAACTTTTTAAGTGATAGAATCCTCCATATGTGGGATGAATTCCTGATTGATATCCTTAGCTCGATCTTGTGAGATATCAGATTATAGTGCTTCTTCAAGAAGTGTTGATGCTTCACTGTCCACACAAAAGTCTTCCTCATGACTCACTTCACAGAATTTTTCTAATTCATGACTTATGTAGAAGCCTTCTTCATGATTTTTTTCTAATATGTCTCTAGATTTCTCTATATCTTGATCATGTGTACAAATGTTAAGATTAGGAGACTCTTGTTCCTCAGTAAGAGTATGAGACTTGTTTTGAATGACGATCATTTGTGTGTCCATCCAAAGAAAGCATCTTATGGGTAGATGGAGGGGTATGTGCTATATGGATATGATCATTATTTGTGACATTCTGTAGGAGAGTGGCCATCACCTCATTGTAGTATCTTGCATATAAAAATTCTTGATCTTGATTAATGTCAGAATTGCTTTCAACATGATTTGGATCAAGTTCTTGACATGGGTCAATTTCAAAGGATGGATTTATTTAAAAGGGTTCTTAGACATTGTCATAAGGCACTAGAAGTGTCTCAATATCCTCTTTATGTTTGAGTGGACTTAGATCAAATGGTTAGTTGAGAATTTCTTCAATATCTGTAACCATGAGGTCAAAGGATGTCAATATGTCTTGGAAAGGTCCATTGCTAGACTTTGGTGAAATATGTTGATCATGCTTTGGAATAAATTCTTGAGATATGTCCTCTAACTCATTAGATGATATAGAGACATTTTCAACACGATCATTGGTCAAAGGATCTTGATCATCATTTTTAACGATTGTGATGGGAATTTGTTGCAAGCTCTATTGTGGGTGTAAGGCTTGCATTTTCTATTGAGCCAACAATGCTTGTTGTTGGTCATGTTGTTGTTGTGCCAACAAAGCTTGTTGTTGGTCTTGTTTTTGCTATGCCAACAAAGCTTGTTGTTGGTCTCCTTGTTGTGCTACTTGTTGATGGACTTGTTCATGGATTGCTTGCAATAGTTCCTGGAATCGTGCTTGTGTCTGCTAAGCTTAGTGTTGGGCTTGAGCTTGAGCCACTTGCGTAACTTGTATGGCTTGTTGGGCTTGGAGTTCCTTTTTGTGGGAAGCTTCTTGAGTGGCTTGCAACATGATGGAGAATGAATTTTTCATGTTGTGTTTTGGTGGTGGTGGGTTGGGGATGGTGTTGATTATTGGGATTGCTTGGATGGTTGTCACCTACTGTTGCGATATCGATGGAAAAATGGGATTATTTTGTATGATGTTTTGATTTGGCATTATAGGTTGACTTTGAACATTGTTGTGGTTGAGAATCATATTGCCTTGATTTAGGTAACTTTGATTTTGCATGGTGTTATCTGCACTTGGATCAATACCTAGAGTCGTCAACATATTGCTTAGATTTTGAACAACATTGTTGGGATTTGCAAACATGTCAACCCCAAAGTTTATCAAGTGTGGATTTGAAATGGTCATGTTTGGTAAAGTTGCACTCGGCATGTATGGATTTGGTGGGATAATGTTGTTTGGAAAAATCATACATTGAGCATTGGGTTGATAGATTTGCAAATTTGGACTTGGATTCAAATCTACCATTGGGAAAGGTGTTCCAAACTTTAGATTGGGAATACTCATATTCGTTATACTTTTTAGGTTTGGAAAAGATAATGATGCCATGTCTAAATGTGAGTTTCGATAATCAATTGGCATTGTGAGACTTGGATAGTCTGGTTGACTTGGATTACTCATGATGTATGAGTCGAGTTTGAATTCCATGTTTTCTTGTGTTTTGACCTTGTTGTAAGATTCAACCTCTAAGGTGATTAGGATAAATGATGAGATGGAGGATGAAAGTGTGAGTGATATGGATGTTTGAACTTTTTGGAACTTTGGATCAATGCTAGACTTTAGGAATTGGTTTGATTTGATTTTGATTGGTTGATAGTTTGACTAAGTGCGTTAACCCAAAAAAGATGATGGTGAATTTGTAAACCCTAGGAAGTTGTGTTATGAAAGTGTGAGTGATATGGATGTTTGAAATTTTTGGAACTTTGGATCAATGCTAGACTTTAGGAATTGGTTTGATTTGATTTTGATTGGTTGATAGTTTGACTAAGTGTGTTAAGCCAAACAAGATGATGGTGAATTTGTAAACCCTAGGAAGTTGTGTTATCCTAGGGAAAGCTCGCATAAGCGAATGAATTGGCTAAGTGTGTTAAACCAATCAAAGTGATCATGAACTAGTAGACCTCAGGAAGTTGTGTTATCCTAGAGGAAAATTTGTTCAAGAAAATTGATAATTTCACTAGGTGTGTTAAGTCAAACAAGACGATGTTGATTTTCCCAAAAGTCTAGCATAAATGATGTTTCCAAGGTTCCAAAATTTTTTGGTGAGATGGGTGAAGTGATGATTTTGATCCTAGATGACCCTATGAGGAATTGTTTACAACACCAAGGTAATGAAGAACATGCTTTTCCCTAGGAGTAATTCAAACCAAAAGACCAATGTTTGCATGAAAACCCAATGACCCAAAAGAGATCAAGCACATGTGTGGTTCAATTATCTTTTATCTTGCTTAGATTTGGTTCTTTCTACCACAAACATTTTCTTGATTATGCTTTTCAAACTAAATGTCCAATCCCTAATTTTCTTTCATCCCACAAAGTGTATTATGTGGAAATCAAGGAAATCAAGCCAAAGGTTATCTAGTGTTTAACCTTGGTGAAAACAAATGATGATAAAAGCCAAGCACTTAGAAACCTTTAGGGATATGATCCCTAGGGAAAGCAAGAGTACTTAGATTCGTCAAAGGATATTTGTTTCCTCCAAGGGGTTTGAAATTTGGATTTCTTTGTGGATGTTTTTTTTTCAATTGTTTTAGAACCAAGTAAGGTGTCTCAATAACATGTACAACCCTAGGCTGAAAAGATAGTATTTGTTGGGTTCCCACTTGGATAAATCCAGTTGCACATATTTTGTGCGAATGGCTAAATGCTTGACCACACTGGCTCCCCTCCATGGCACACACTTCTCGGGTCAGCCAAGCATTAGTACCCATGAATCTCCCATGGCGTACTTTCCATCTCTACAACAAAACCACATGTATAATGTGGGATGGCTTCAAAGGACATGACCTTTTGCACCAACAAATAAATAGGATTTTTCCTTTTCTAAACAAAGGGTTCTAATTCGGGCATTCCGTTTGTGGGGGATTATCCAACATCGGTGAGAGTCCATTTCTTTCCATCTCATCAGAATAATCTTCGTGATTCTTGAACTTTCCTCAAATATCCACACTTATATACCGGTTGGGAGTCACTTAGCTTTAGCGTGTTCCTGGTTGGGTCGTTCCCTTGGGTGATTACTTTTTCCCACAAGGTAGGCCTGCTAAGATAAACAAAAGTGAGTAAATATATTCATAGATCGATCAAACTTCATTTAGAAACAAAGGGAGAACACTCACAATAAGTTTACTCACACTCACATGTTTTGTTCAATTTTATATCCAAAAGATGAAATGTGGAGGCAATCTTTAATGCAACTTAGTGTCACCAAAAAGACTTTTGATTCTCAAGATCGCCGTGAAGCGTGAGAGAAGTGCATACGCATTTTTAAATTACACTACTTTGCAAAAAAGATTACAATACATAGAAAGCACATGTTCATTTTAAATTCCTCAAAGCAATGATGAATTCTTTTTAAGCACCAAAGGAAATGTGAGATTTTCCTTGTTCAATTGTTATCCTTCAAACAAAATCTAGTGTGTTTGTCTAAGGTTCTTTTTAGCCCCTTGACAACTTTTGAAAAGAAATTTGATTGTTTATTTTAAATCCAAAAGAAGTTTAGTATTCCTAAGGCAAATGAACTGAGCAAATTCCATAAAGAGTATTGAAGAACACTTTAGTGTTTAAAAACACTTTGTGCCTAATGAACATAGTGTCATAATAAAAAAATGCTTGTTCTTTTTAAACCCAAAGTAAATCAAGTGTTTCTAAAGCATGAAAGTAACAAATTTCTTAGAAAGGGATTATAAGTTCTCCCAAAAGTGTTTAAAAACACTTGATACAATGAGATTTCAACAATTTTATAGATTTTTCCATTTTTGGTAACTTTGCATGCATGACTTTGAGAGTCCTATTTTTTCCCAAAAACTACCCAATACTAAGATATGATGAATTTCCAACTAAAATTTGAAATTGGGAACATGAGTTTTGAGTTATTAACAAAAACAACTTTAAAAAAACTAGGAAAAAACACTAAAATGTCATTTTGAGTGCCAAGATGAAAGTTTCAAGGCCCAAAAATGTGCCAAAATCATCACCAACCTATCTTTGATAGGTTGGTAATACATATGCCACCTCATAAAGAAACCACCTATATAATTTCAATGAAAACCCACATCTGAGTCAAAATTTATGACCTCAGGAAATTCCTGCATCACAAAAAAAAACTTTAAAAACTAGAAAACTACAGGTGCAACACAGTTAGCAAAAGTAGCGTAGTTTGGGTAAAACCGGCACTATATAGCACCATGTAGTTGACTTTGGGTGGTGCTCTATAGAAACAGAGAGTGCAAAAGTATCGTGGTAGAGGTAAGCGACGGAGTTTGGAAGTGGCCCTGTTTGAAATTTTAAATTTTTTAGGCGGAAATGTTAGAGTGGCACAGTTTGGAGGAGGCACGGTACGATATGGCACTGCGGTTTAGAAGACAGTGCAGTATAGACCTGCACGGTGGAGTTAGGAGATTAAAAAAAAGACAGGCGGGGAGAATCCGCGGTGAGGTTTTGAAATTGCGCATGGGTCAGTATAGCACCGCACCTCTAAAAGCGGTGCAATATTGGGCTGTGGCTCTGGAAGTGGCACAATATGGCGCAGTTTCCTGTGTCTGAAAAAAATGTCAAAAACCGCATAATTTTTGAAAAACGTGATTGAATTTTTTATTTAGCCTTCCTTCTAGCACGAAAATGTGAACCCCTAAACGTGCAAATGCACAAGATCAACAAAGCACATTAGTTGTTAGATCAAATGCATGCAATCAAGTATGAGAGATTCCCCACAAAATCCATCTATTCAAACTAAATTAGTAAATGAAGAACACAATAAACTTTAAATAAAAGAGATTCAATCCTAATTAAGCTAATAGCATGATGATCTTATGGGCAATTGGTGCCAATGAAGTGTTGCAATTGGCCCTTTCCCAATTCCTAAATAGCAATGGTGTGTGATTGAGAGATGGTCAAATCTCCAAAGAGATTTGACCATAACCTTGTTGCAAATCTTGAAAGATGATTAATGGTTGATTGAAATGGGCAAAATTGGCTCTCAATGTGAATAGAGTAACTTTGCATATGATTGTGGATGATGATGCATTTGAGTAAAGTAAGTTTACTCAAATTGTTGATGTTAGAATGAGAGGAAGACTCTCTCATTTATAGATTTTAAATTGGAAGAATGATTGAAAATAAGCAATGTGGGATCATTCAACATCCAATGGCCAAGTGCCACTTGTCAAAATGTGAATGGTTGAAGAATGAGCACATTTTGGGGGGAGAGAAGAATGGAGTGAATGTCACTTGGCTCAATGCACAAGGACATGTAAGATGCATTGAATTCCTTGTTGGAAGGACCAAGCCTATTTGAATTTTGATTTCAAATTGAGGGAATATTCCCTTTTGATGCCATGTTGAGAGAAAATAGGCAATTAAATAAATCAAAGTAATTGATTTATTGTGCAAGTTGCATTCTCTAGAGGATATTACTGATAGGGATTAACTTAATCATAGATTTGATTAATTTAAAGAGGAGTTAGGAGATTTGGTAATTGAGACTTAAATTTATGAACTGATGTAAATCAAATTGAGAGGAAATGATTAATTACATAAATGAATTTGATTTATTTAACTAAGGAGGAATATGTTAGATTAAATTAAATAATGTTTTAATTTATTCAATTTAATAACAGGACTTTAGAGATTTAATTTAAATAAAATGAATTATTTAAATGAACAGAGAAAGATGATTAATTAATTTAATCACCAGGGGAGAAAGACCTAATTAAATAAATAATGATTTATTTAATTAAGGGATGAAAGGTGTTGATAAGCTGAGAGTATGGTTCAAGACAAAACAATGTTAGTAGGATCAGAATCAGGTGCACATATATTTTATGTGTCTACATCCACCAATATAAATTATGCTTTACTTCGAATTTAATAAATAATTATTTTTCATTTTCTATTTGAATTACGACTAAAGTCCTGATTGATAGGCTGATTCAAAAACATCTATAGCTTTCAAAGGATATCATATGTTTTAAATTTGGAACATGTGTCACATTATATGCTTCACATACTATAGGCTTAAAAAAAAAAATTGAATTTTGTGAAGTTTTGACCAAGTTAAGGTGGTCGGGCGTACAAGTTTTTATATTTTTCAAAAGTTGTAATAAAAAAATCATAATTAATTTTTTACTTGGAAAAAAATTACAGAAAAATATGCATCACATAGGGACATGAGTCTTCTACTTATATCTAAAATATTATAGAAAAATATTATCATTTTATTGTGGTTACGGTGGTCAGATATACACCTACTTCTTATTTTTTCCCTGAAATTCAAGTACTACTCTATTGAAATTTCAAATTTTCACCAAATAGATTTTTTTTAAATAAAAATAAACCTTGTAGTTTAGAAACTAGATTCAATTTTCAATAGATTATGTTCTTACATATTTTTGAAATAATATAGTCAACTTATTCAAATTTTTACGTCAAGTTGCCTAACTCTGATTTTTTTGAATTTTATTGCCACTTAAGGACATGGTTTTTCCATGATGATCTTGCACATGCCCTAGTGTCTCCCAAAAGAGGACCTATCAAAGGATATAATATTCACAACTTAGGGGATGGAGTGCATCGTATCAGGCCAGTAAGAGTAATGCAATATGCTAAGATAAGTCACACTTATGAAGGACGTTACACTGAATGTCATCCACAAAGTGAGAAAACATATCATGTGAAGTGGTAAGGTTGTACTAGGAACCAAGGAAAACCATATGCAAATGTAAAATCAAATAGTGCCAATGTATGCCCCCACTTTAAAGGGATTGCTATGGATCATTTTGTGAGAAATTTCTTTAAAGGAGAGAAAGGAAAAATTCAAGAAAGAGAAACTGACATGAGATCCTACTTGAAAAATCCCTATGTCAAGTGATAGGTGTCCAAGAGAGGTTGTGTCATGAAAAAGAATAAGAGAAAAGCAAAAGAAATGGGGTTTCCCCAAAAATGAAAATCCACAAACGCATAAGGGATCTATGGATTTGGGGTCAATATGTTTGTTGTTGCAATGTTTATTAAGAGAGGGCGGAACTATCATCATTCCCCCTAATACATAAAACTGGAAGGATACAAAGAGAGCAAAAGAAAATGAAAATGAAGAGTCAGTTTGGGTCAGCATGGAAGAGACATAGGATGTCTCGACACTTTGCATCATCCCCAAAAGGAAACTAAGAGAAAAAGAAAAAGTAAAACGAAAAAGAGCCTTGGTTTTTGAGTCAACGTGAAGGAGACATTACAGTCCCAATGCCTTGCATCATCCTCAAATGGAAGGAAAAATAGAAATAAAAAGGAAAAGAGGTTCATTTGGGTCAATATGAAGGAAACATTTTGTTTTCAATGAATTGCATCATCCTCAAATGGAAGGAAAAAATGAAATAAAAAGGAGAAGAGGTTCATTTGGTTCAACATGAAGGAGACATTGTAGTCTCAATGCCTTGCATCATCCCCCAAACAAAACACAAAAAAAAAGAGAAAATGAAAAAAGAAAAGAGATTTATTTAGGTCAACATGAAGGAGACATTACAGTCTCAATGCATTGCATCAACCCCAAATCGAAGGAAAAAATAAAAAAAGAGAAAAGTGAAAAGGAATGCACAACATATAAAAGAAGTAAGAGACAAAGAGAAGAAGGGCACACAGAGGGAGAAAATAGCGAACAAGACGGGGGAGCACACGACATGAAAACAAACATACTACTAGTAAAGCAATTGTAAGTGAACCATTAAGCAAGGAATCCACCTCCCAATCTCAGTTGGTATAAGTGGGAGATGGACAATGGAGCTAGGGGACAAGGGAAAATGTGTTACTAGGACAAGGCTAGCAACCTCTTGCCCCCATTGAGTACAGGGCTGGAGTGAGCCAAGATAGGTGATGAGAAGGGGCATGTAATAGTGAGGACATGTTCTGCAACTATTACATGAAAAGGTGTACTAGAGTATGTTAGGGGCCAATAGGGTAGCATTTAGTACCAACTAAGTGATACTTACTCAATATCTCTCATAGATTGCGACATTCATTTCTATGGACAAGAACATGATGATAAGAACAATTTGGTATATTGGAATCTTTAGGAAAGATTACCAACCTATTATGATGAGCCCAAGTGATTAGCCCTTTATTTAAGAGGATGTATAATTTTCTCTCACATTCAGGTGGTGGATGGAGAGGAAATTTATTTTTTTGTAATTTATATGGCCTCTTGCGTTGGGTGGATTCTCCAACTTCAAAAGAGGGTATAGGAGCAGGAGGTCCAAGATGACTAGAGGTTTAGCATTGTGTTTTTGAGGGGATGGTGACCTTTCCTTAGGAAGGAGAACATCCAAGTCAGGAGGGGAATCAAAGATCACCGTGCCATCATCACGGAGCCTAAGAGATTCTCTAGGAGGCACCCTGTCACAAGGGGGATCTTGATAACCAATGCCCATTATATGTTCATCAAGTGACAATTGTTCATAATTTTTTTAAATTTCATGTTCTTTTGTGAGATCAACACCTTGCTGGCTTAGAATGGTAAAAAAAATTCTGTAAGTTTGGTGAAGATTAATGAGAGGGTGGGTGACCAGGTTATGGTAAAAGGGTTGAGGAATAGGGTGAGAGGAACTAGGCTCACCTCGAGTAGGTAACTTCGATCCATGGTATTTTTCTAGATGAGGTAAGAAAACGTTTCAAGGGATGATATGTTAGGTATCACTAGTTGATTCATAGAGGGGGAAAAAGAAGCATTTGCTTCAAGGTTGTCAAGACAGTCATTAAGGAATCGATACATGCTAGCATCATCATCTCCAATGATGTCTACTTTGGGAGGAGGACATTCATTGGGAGTTGATTGAGTAGGAGTGGGTTTAAGATCATAAGGATTAGTGGAAAAGGTGTAGCTTGATATATCCATTAAGGATTTGAGGGATTTCCATAACTTTTTGAAAGACATGGCCATGATGAGAGAAAAGTAATGACAAGAAAATGGACGAAAGGATCAAATATGGAAATTGAAACAGAAAGACAATTACAGAAAGAATAAATGTAGATAATGTGTGGAAAATGATAGAAACTATGATTCAAAATGTGCAAGAGGACTAGGTCACCCAGTGTGCTGACTTAGTCCTAGTAATGTTGTTTTCGACTAATTTCAAAAAACTTAATTGCTTTTTATGCTTTTTATGTTTTTTTGATCTAAATAGAGAATGGGAATGCAAATATTTTTGTATTTTGTTATTGAAAATGTAATGGAAAGTGAAATCTAGCATAAAAGTTTTACAAATGCACTCTTTCTACAAACCCTAGGATGCAAACAATGCAAAAAATTTAAATGCAATGCAAACTATTTCCTAGGATGAAATGCAAAATCAGAAAGTTAGCAAGTGGTCTACGGTCGGGTTCCCCAAAATGAACCACCAAAAATTGTAACATTTGACTCAGGGAAAAGGAATTCCCTTTACTAGGCCCCTAGGGTTTTTCACCCTAGGAGCTCTTGGTGTGTAGGAATGACACTCTTTTCGCTTGGTGGTTATATGGTTTTCATCGGTTGCATTCAAAGGAAGGGTTGATTGATGAAGGTTGTGATATGTGTGTGTTGAGTGTTGCTGAAAACTGAAATTAAATGATACTAATCTAATCTAAACAATGTAAACAAAGCAAATGTAACTAAAAGCAAGCTAAACTAAATGACCTAAATGTATGCAAAATAGAAAGTAAACTAGAGGGTTTAAGCCTTGTGCACCTAGAAATGGAGTGTTGTAGATGACAGGCCCAAATATATTCGGGAAATTGATTGAAATCAGCAGGACACTTATGCCAAGTTGGGCGACCTAGTCCTCCTATTGGGAAATTTTGTTGGACTAGGTTTTGGGGAAAAGGGTACCCAAAAATATGGGTATGTGTAGGATCATGATGGGCCAAAAAGTGGCGATATGTAAGTGATATGATGGCCCATGTGGCTGATGACCATTTTTTTACCCAAAATTGATGAAACGAAAAGGGTTTTTAAAGGATATTCTCAGCTTTCCACCCATATAAATTATGATTTACTTTGAATTTAATAGATAATTATTATTCATTTTCTATTTGAATTACAACTAAAGTCCTGATTGATAGGCTGATTGAAAAACATTTATAGCTTTCAAAGGGTATCACATTTTTTTGAATATGAAATATGTGTCACATTCTATGCTTCAAATACTATAGGATTAAAAAAAATAAAAATGAAGTTTCAACCAAGTTAAGGTGGTCAGACGCACGAGTTTTTATACTTTTAAAAATTTGTAATAAAGAAATCATAATTAATTATTTACTTGGAAAAAAATTACAAAAAAATATGCATCACATTGGGACATAAGTCTTCTACTTATATATAAAATATTTATAAAAAACATTATCATTTTATTGTGGTTAGGGTGTTTAGACAGACACCTACTTCTTATTTTTTCCCTAAAATTTAAGTACTACTACATTGAAATTTCAAATTTTCACCAAATAGATTTTTTTAAAATAAAAATAAACCTAGTAGTTTAGAGACTAAATTCAATTTGCAAGAGATTCTATTCTTACATATTTTTGAAATAATATAGTTAACTTGTTCAAAATTTTACATCAAGTTGCCTAACTCTGATTTTTTTGAATTTTATTGTCACTTAAGGGCCTGTTTTTTCCATGATGATCCTGCACATGCCCATATAAAACCCCTTTTTCAGGCTTAGCATAGGGACAAGGTTGCCAATAGTGGAAAACTAGTCCTCCTAGTGCTTTTGGAAGATTTAGGGTCTGATTTTGTGGGTCCTAGTTGGTACTTTCCTCCTCTGTAGCAATCTATGTCTAGAACTCCCAAAAATGACCTATAACTTGTCCTTTTGCTCCTTATAGGGTTTGATGCCTTGATGTGACTTGGGTGGAATGTTTGTACTTTCTCCAACACTTTGAATCTTGCTAAATCTGAGTACAACCCACAAAACAAATATAAAGAACAAGAAAATGTTGGGGTTAGGGAATAGGGGTTTGCTTATGTAAAATCCCTTTGATGGTAACTAAACCCAAATGAGAAACAAATCAAAGGAAAGATGCTTGAATGATAAACAATGTAAATTCTCACCAAATCCTTTGTTGTTGAGGTCTACAACATGCAAGAGAAACTCCAATGGAGGTTGCTTGTGAAACCCTTGTGCTTGATTGCTTGCTTTGGAGGCTTGAGTGCAAGAGTACTTGTGAAGAGATGTAAAAACGAGCTTGGGAGAGACTAAGAGAGTAAGAAGGAAAAAATGAAGGTGAAAACCCTTATTTATACAACATATGCCCTAATTTTCCCAAAAATGCAACATGATAGGCTAAAACTAGGGTTTTGGAGCCAAATTCTCGTTAATTTTTTGTCTTAAATTTGGAATTTATGCTGAAAGGGACTAGGTTGCCCAAGGTGGTGACCTCATCTGCTTGGGAAATTTTAAGTGGTGGTCTAGAATTAAATAATGTTCAATGAAGTTTATTAGCTTTTCCTCCTAAAAAAACTTAATTTGGGACTAAAATTTCATTAAGGGGATAAATTAACATAGAAAAAGGGTTAATTAGTGGTGATAGGCCTAGGAAGATGTGAAAATTCCTTACAAGACTTGACAATACCTTGGCACAAGGCTTGGAAAGGGGTAAAAGGGTTGTGTTTAGATGAATTGTGTTGAAAGGGTCTTAGAAAAGTGAGGAAATGTGTTACAACACTTCACAACACCTTAGTAAAACAATGTTAGGTTATTGTTGAATTTCAAGCTTTCAAGACTGAATCAAGGTAAAACAAGGCCAAAATGAGCGAAAAAGTACAAAAGAATACACTTTTTGGCAACACAATATGTTTTTTCCTTGAATGCATCACCAAATTATTTTATATATTAATAGCACTTATATTATCACACAAGATAGAAATAGGTTCATTATATTATATTTTGATATCCTTCAATGTATGCTTCATCCACAACATCAGTGTGTAGAAAGATGTTGTAGCAATATAATCTTCCTTTGTAGTAGATAAAGATATTGAATCTTTCTTTTTCCTTAGCCAAGAAATTAACCTACTTCCAATAAATAAAGTACCTCCACTTTTACTTTCTCTTCCATCCATAGGAAACCTACCCAATCTGCATTTGTATAGGCATTTAAAGAGAAATTAGTATCTTTTGGATATCATATACCAAATTATGGAGTGCCCTAAAAATATCTAAATATCCTCTTTACTACTACCACATGTGATTCTCTAAGATCTTAAAATATTTTCACAAAAAAACTACATAGATGATATATGATCTAGTAGCTATTAGATATAGCAGTCCACCAATCATTGATATTTACTTGTGTTTTTCAAAAAATGTCACTCTATGCTTGGGAGATAGATCAACATTTTTCTCCAAACTCATTCTAGGAAACCTTAGAGATCTCAATCTAAGTGTCGAAAGGAGGAAATATATCTTGCAATAGTGTTGTCCTAGGATATTATTAATGACTAAAGATAGGTTCACCACAATGTTAGGGCTTGGAAAGACAAGTGACATGCAAGCTCAATAATGAAACCTAATGATATATAAAACCTAATTAAATGACCTAGGAAACAAAACTAAAATGTAGAATAAAAGACTAAGAAAGTATAGGGCTGCACCTAAAAGAATGATGAGGTCAAAATAAGTTTCGAAACCTTGAAATTGTGTTGCTTGGGACCTATTGGGACTCATATGCCAGTCTAGGCATATCAGTCCCAAACTAGTGTTTTTGTGCAAAAACTAGAATGTAACAGTTTATGATCTGAATCTCCTGAAACCTAAAAATATGCTATATTGGGACTTATATGCCACAATTGGAGTATTAGACCCACTTTTATTTTTTAGAGGGTTAAGATATGATCATCTCTTCTATCTCTACTCTTCCTTCGAGACTTTGTTTCTGGGTCTGAAACTTTGATTTGCAACTTGTAGGTTACTTTTTGTGATCTTGTAAATAAGGAAATGACTCTAACAACTTCCTTCAAGCTTGTAACCTAGTCTTCAAAGATCCTTCATGCTCCAAGAAATCTAGATCTGCAATCACACATCAAAGAGAAGAATAGGAAAAGTGATCAGGCATGACATGGATTGATGTTTCTAATGTGGCCTTTCCAACTTTAATAGGAAAAGTGATCACACCAAGCGATCATTTCCCCATATTAGCAAATCCACTAATGGATAAAGAGGTAGGTTGATTTTTTTATTTATCCATTCCAAGCCTATCCAAAAGGTTAACACTACACACATTAAGGGAAATGTAATTATCAAAAAGGGTTATTTTTATTCCCCACCCATCATAATTAGCTATTATCATGAAAGCATCATTTTATTTTTCTACTTTCAAAAGAGGGAGCTCACTTTGGTGGAAAAAAATGTCAGCATTCATTTCTTGAATCATGACTACTATTTCATTTGGTTGTACATTAGAAGGGGTAGGAATTTTTTGTAAAGCACTTTCAATCATGTTATGGTAATGCAGGGAGGCTTGAATAAGGTCCCATGATGATATTTTAGCAGGAGTATTCTTTAGTTGTTCAACAAGATCATACTCCATTCCACTTTATGGAGGCAAATGAGGAGGACCTAGTAAGATAGGGTTAGTAAATGGGAGGGATTTTGAAGGTGTTTGTCTTGGTTGTGGATTGTTTCTAGTTTTATATGTATGAGAAACAATGTTATAATTTGATTGCTATGAAATATTATTCTTAGGTGGGTAAAGAATAAGTTTGGGTTTGTTTTGATTTTGTGGTCTTTGTGAGGGTGGGTAAAGAATTAAAGGATTTTTAGGAGGTCCCAAATTGTATGTAGGAGGTTCACTAATCAAGGGGATCTAACAGACACTTTTTCATTCAACACCTCAGTGGTTTCAGTTTGATGTCTTTCTAATAAAGGGGAATCTAGTATCATCAATTAACCATCATCTAAGGAAGCTGAAATGTTGTCATTTTATTGTACCATGATATACTCCCTAGGAGGATATTTTTTAGGAGATCTACAAACTATATGTTCATGACATTCAAAGGTTGGTTCTTCTAAAATTACTTCATCGTAAGTAAGGGAGTTATTAATGGTTGTATTTTCTCTTTCATCAATGATGTCATTCTCTTGTTCAATAATGTTTTCTCTAGGGGAGAGAGACATTTAAGATTCTCATGACAGTCATTGGTTTGATCTTCTAACACTAAAATATATTCTTCACCACTATAAGAGATATTAGGAGATGGATAAATGTGATTTTCATGATTACCCAAGGTTGCATTCTCTTTCACTAAAATGGTCTCACAAGTAAGAGGTGAATGGAAATTAGGTAAGGTGATGTTTAGAAATGTGTCTATGATCTCATTCTCTTGTACCGTAATATCTTCCGAAGGGGGATGAGTAGAGGAATAAACAAGACCTTCATGATTCTCAACAATTGCATCTTCTTTCACCAAGATACCTTCGTCACATGTAGGAGATCTATTAGAAGAAGAACAACTATGATTATCATGATTGTCTATGGTTTCAACTGCTATCCCATCATTCCCACAAATATGAGAGATAGGAAGGGGTATAGGTTTAATTCAAGCATAAAAATATTAATTTTCTTGCACTAAGAGGCTCTCATTACTAGGAAATGTATTAAATGAATGAAAAACATGCTTATTGAATAATTTTTTCTTTGAAAACATGGAAAAGACAGATACTAAAATTCTACGAAAAGTAATCTATGCAAACTTAAAATGCAATGTAAAGACCTCGAGTGAAAAGTGTAAATGCAATTTTCATATTCCAAACAAGGTAATTTACTGATTACACTATGCAACAATCTAAAAAATTAAATTTTGTAAATGCAAAATTGGAATTAAGAAATTCATGAAACGAACTAAATTAAGCTAGATCTAGTGAAATGCATGTAGCAAAAACTCATCCAACTAAAATAGATAACTAATGATAGTGAACAAAAGTGCAAAAATAGGGTTTTCAATTATGTAAAAGGTAGTTTTAGGGCTGATGTCTAGGACTAACTCACCCAAAGGGGCGTATGAGTCCCAGTCAGGAATTTTCATGGGTTCAAATGCTGAAAAATTCACAACACAAAACTCCCAAAAAGTAGGAAAAACAACCTATACTAGGATTAAATCGCCCAGAGGGGCATATGAGTACTATTTAAGGCTTTTTTGCACCAACTTCAGAAAATTGTAAGTTGTTTCTAATATTTCTAATTCGTATGATGTCTAGACAGAGTTTAATTATAGATCTCAGGTCAATTTCAGTGATGCAAGATGCAAAAATATAACCTATATGCACTTTCACTAATGTAAAATGTAGAAACCTAGATGCAAATTAACTAATGGAAAACCATAATGCAATGTTAATGTAAGCTATATCTAGTATTTAAATGCACTCCAAATTAGAAATAAGGTGTTATAAATTTAGGTTCACCAAAAAAATATATTGGAAAATGACACTCTACACTTGGGAGATAGATCAACACTTTTCTCCAAACCCATTCAAGGAAACCTTGGAGATCTCAATCTGAATGTAGAAAGGGGGAAATAGATCTTGAAAAAGGGTTGTCCTAGGATATGATTAATGAATAAAGAGGGGTTCACCACCAAGCTACTACTTGGAAATATAAATGACATACAAGCTCAAATATGAAACCTAATGATATGCAAAACCTAACTAAATGACCTAGGAAATGAAACCGAAATGCAAAATAAAAGAATGAGAAAGTATAGGGGTGAATCTAGAAGAACGACGAGGTCAAAATAAGCTTAAAAACCTTGAAATATTATTTTTTGGGGCCTATTAGGACTCATACACCAATCTGGGTGTATTAGTCCCCAACTAGGGTTTTCGTGCAAAAATTGGAATCTAAAAGTGTATGATCTGAATCTCTTGAAACTTGAAAATGTTATATACTAAGAATCATATGCCACAAGAGGTGTATGAATTCCACTCTATGTTTTTGGAGGGTTAAGACCTGATTTAGCTCTCCTATCTCTACTCTTCCTTCCACACTTTGTATTTTGGTCTAAAACTCTGATTTATAGCCAGTAGGTGACTTTTCGTGATCTTGTAAATAAGGAGATGACTCAAACAACTTCCTTCAAGATTTTAACCTAGTCTTCAAAGATCCTTTATGCTCCAAGACACCTAGATCTGCAATCACACATCAGAGAGAATATAAACTTGTTGATTGTTAGGGAATAGGAATTTTCCTTGGTCAAACCCCTTTTACGTAATTAAACCAAATGATGAAGTAGTGAAATTAGGACATGAAACATGAAACAAGAACAAATATAAGGTGTTGCCACAATAATGGGTTACACTTTTTGGGACATCCTGATTTTTGCTGAAATCACATATTTTTAGAAAATATAATGATTTAAGCCGTAAAAACGTTCCATTTTTAGGGTTTTAATTGAAGAGGGTTTGATCAAACCCACTTATATCAAACCCCCTTGGATAGAAAGCTGCTAGTTCTAAACCATACCTATAATGGAGTCTCCTCTACACCTATCAAAATGCTAATAAAAAATCACTTTTGATTTACCTTTTAGGGGATCAAATTAATTTGTTTAAAATTATTTTTTTGTAAACATGTAGTCCTTATTATAAACTTCCCAAAAAGTATAATTTTAAATATATTTAATTTTATTATTATATTTATTTTTTTATTTCTTGTGAATGTAGGTTTTTCAGTGAACATTGAGGTCTTTATTTCACACATACGGAAAAATAGGAAAAGAGAAAAAAAATTCTTAAAAATCCATGTACACTAGCTATTGATGTCCTTATTCCAACAAAAAAATAATAAGTTAATTCAAATGAATACAAAAAAAGTTATGCAGCTGAAAGTATAATATATCCAAATTATAATTACTATGAATTAGAAAAGTAATTAAAAAATATATATGCAACAAAAAATTATGAAAAAATATCCATCCCCTAGATAATGGTGTGAAAAAATTGTATTTAAAAAAGTAGAATTGTATGCTTTCTATAAAAAAAGTTATGCAGTTGAAAGTAAGCATCAGTTTTTGAAAATGATGTTTAGTAAAAAAATTAAGTTAATAAAAACTACATAAAATAATTCACAATTTATTTTTTAATTTTTTTTTAAAATATAATTAGATTCTCAACAAAAATATCACAAATCACTAGTTTGCTTCATTTTCAAATTCTTAATGGTTTAGCTTCTATAGGCATATGGAAGTGAAGATCTGGTGAAAAATGTTGATTTCAATGTCAAGTTTGGCCAAAAAGTGTAACCCATTATTGTGGGATCACCCTATACCTTGAATAATATCTTGTAAATCTGCAATCTCACATGAAGTGACCATGAAGAATGTAGATCTTGATCTTGAAATAAGTGTATAATAATGATTAATCTTGGATCTTGAATAATACATCATAACACTAGCTCAATAACATTCTTGATGCTTGATGACCTTGAAATGATGATGGATCTTGAATTGTTGTAATAATTGATGAAGAAATCTACCATTGAATTCTTTAGAAATGCTCTTGTAAAATCTCTTGACACTCTTGATAGCTTATGTTGATATCATTAAGAGTTAGTGAAATAATGATTTGAGACCTTGTTTATATAGACATTCCATCCAATTTACTGTTTATTAGATCCCAAAAGCTGACATTCATGAAATTTGAACTGAAAACCTTGATTTCCTACTCAAAACCCTAAAAAGGGGTCAAATGGGACTCATATACCTCTTGTGGTGTATAGGTCCCATCTAGATGTGACTCATATTCTCAAGGTGGCATATGGATCCTGTAACGCCCTGTCGTGGAACCCAAGGAATGACATGTCACTAATGCTAAACAAACGAATAATTTTATTTTTTGAACATTTATTAACAACATGTGGTCAATAACCTAAGGTTCCACAACTATGATACTAAAGTAAATAAACAGTATAACACATCAAGATCCATATATCAAAATCATGTGAATAATCATATGAAGATAACATTACATCAAGAGCTACATTACAAGTATATTTACAATAAACGAGATTGCGACAAATCTCGATACATCACAAGTGGTAATACAATGAAACCTCATGTAACATCATGAGTGTGTACAATAAAAATAAGGAACCAAAGAATTTGATGGCCAAGTCCACGAGCTCGTCCGATGAACAATTCTATGAATGATGTGTATCTAGGAAGCTGCCAAGAAAAGAACAAGCATGTCTCAAACAATATCACCTACAGGGGACCCAATGGAAGAAATGGCACGTTCCTTCCAACCGTGTGGAACTCTAAAGCCCACCCCCCATGCTAGGAGATAGAATAGGTCCTCAAGTCAAAATAGACAACAAGAAGAAACATCACACAATACATGGGACATACATGACATCACAATGATAATACAACTAACATACTCCTAGAGGTGACATCACAATCACAAGTGACTCGACACAAGAGAACTAACAAGTGTACAAGGATAGTAGTGTTATCACATTAACATAATAGGTTACCTTGGATAACCTTCCTAAGTTACCAACCCTCTACCAGAGTTACCTTGGAAATTTTTAATGAATTTTGGCCCCTATACAAACTTATGTGGCTTCGAATCACTTCTCGAGAAGACGAAGTGTTTGAGTTTCCATTCCAGGCCATCTCAACCTACCCTTAGTTTATACAAGCACTGAGGCATAAGGTGAGGCATTACATTATCTGAATTAGTTATGAAGTCCACCCAACCAGTAGTTCATTAATTAAAATTTTCACTAAATTACCAACTTCCGATAGGTTACCCATTCAACCACTTTCGGGCCTAGCCCCTGATAGAAGCCACTCCTCCTATGGTACAAATTTTGAACAAACAATAAAGCCAACATGAATGCAAAATAAAACTTCTTTACACATAGACCCAAAGTCATTGAAACCATACTATAACATTAAATATCTCAATAGGAACCGAAAAACATGCATGGCCAAGTTTGTATATGAACAAACACAACTCCACACCATGGAATACAAATTTTTTTAGAGTAACTTCACAAGAACACTAAATGTGCATGGCCGACATTTTTACATTTGAAACAATATGTGAGAAATCACAATGCTCTATCCATGATTTCAAAACAACACTAACATTTTAAGCCTCTGGAGGATGATTAACTAAACACCATATTTCAACACATGACACAAGAATAGACTCTAAACAAGAAATAACATTTGAACATAGTTCACAAGTTCCATTCATACATGTCTATCTTAACACATTTAAGTTCGCTCAACGAGAGGATAATAGATTCTTACAAATATAAGGTGGTATTCTAATTCACATCCATACATATGATGATATTAATAATTCATACCTTAATAAGCAAACACATACATTCATTGCAATAAATAAGACAATTCATCATTCCAATCCTAACAATGCATTTGTATTAACATTAATAAACCATTTCATAGATTAATTTACTGATATTTAAAATAATAAACTATTTCATAGATTGAAGAGAGAATTTAAAATATAATACATAGATACCTAATTATATCTGTCATTACTAAAATAACAAATTAAAAAAAATGACAATATATGCGTTACTTGTTTAAGATTAATACTATCCATAATAGCATTTTTGGAGAATTAGTTTTTATATGAAAAATGACAAGACTATCACTTGTAATTAGCTTCCTATTCAACTATAACGAGATGTCAAGATTTCTCAAAAATAAAAATAAAACTAAAAATCTAGCTTTCAAATCCCTTATCTTTCAAATGTCAATATTACCAAAAATACAAGACATGGAATTGTGATTCAAAGCCTTAACTCACAATATTTAAACTTATAAAATATCGACTCAAGATCAAATCTCACGTGGAAACTACAAATGTTTCCCATGCACAAAAGAATAGTTAAGGAATAACAGAGACTAAAGTTGGAATTGACCATGACTACATAAGAAAATTTGATCTAATTGGTAGAGGTAACGCATGCACAACAAAACTGCAAGTTATCAAGTTAAAATACACATGCACCTCCAAGATAATTGGCACAAAATAATCAATGATGCCAAGTAAGTGAAATTTGACAAATCACATAATACTTGATGCCAAAACAAGGGTGAAACTGAAATCATAGAGAAAAGAAACTTCAATACAAAAATCCTCCAGAATCCACCGATGCATAAGCAAACAAGAAGAAAATCAACATGCATAATGATAGTTCATCAGTTGTCTCAAACACAGGAGAAAAAGAAAAAAAAAAGAGAAAAGCAATGAACCATAAAAGACTAAGGAATCCAACAAAGTGAATGAACTCCTAAATTAACGACTCTTCATGCATTTAACTGATAGGTATAATACATAGACATTGTAAGAATAGATCAAGAAGAAATATTTGGGCCAAACAAAAGAAGGATATTCATATAACTTAAAAACAACCCTTTCGGGTGAACTATCCAATCAATCCAAGATGATAACATAACACAAAAGAAAGGCAAAGGGATTACATGGAATCTCAAAAACATGCGAGAAGTTTCCGCTGAACATAGTAAAACACAAGACTATAATCCATAGCCGTACATGCATTCAAACGCATGGGGATCAAGAAAAAGAAGATAAAGATTCATAGACATGAAGATGGCCCACCAATTTAAGAGGAGGCAATGCATTTTCAATAATGATGAACTTCGAAAATAGTGGTTAAAATAGTTTGTACTCACAACAGGGATTCAATGCACATCACCCATGTGGTACAAATCATTAGATCCCACAGATGGTCTAAGGCAATGAAAGAGTCTAAAAAGATAGAGGGAGTTATGTTGGTGACTTAGTTCCACCGCCGATCTGAAGCAAAGTAAGAATCTGAAAAAGAGAAGAGATCCATGCTGGTGATTCAGGAGAAAATTCATACTAATACATGCATAGCAGCGACATCTCAAAACTAATTCTCAAGTAGACACAAGGAAAAGAGGATGGCAATCACACATAAATGCATAAACAAACTATGTTTTGACAAGGAATATAAATAATGTGCTAAGAAATGGGTTGGATGAGCATGGTCAGAAGACACTATCATAAACAAAGAGATGCACAAAAATTTGTAGAGCAAACAATGAATAGAATTTGACAGAACAAACGGTGCCCTTATGTCGACTATAAACTCTGAATATTGGTCTACACTGAACTCAAAAAGAACATTTAAGAGGTAGTATTGAAGGGGATATTCATCAAACCAAAATAGAATCCACAAAAGAAAACCAAGCGAATATCTACAGGCCAACAATTTTATACAACAAGAAGAAATTAATATACGGTTGTTGCAAATAAATTCATAAACTCCACAAAGATCATAACGCAGAAAATAACACATACATGTGGAATAATTTGGGTATCCTAGATAGAATTCAAGAAATTTAAGAATAAGAGACATTGATTAGAAATACCCACACCAGTATTGATAGAAGAAAATATAGCACAATTAATTAGAACAATACATACTAACCGGCCGAACAATTATTAATCATAATCAGCTAATGACGTTTTCATAGTTCTTTTCTTATTTACCTCAAAATAATTCCATCAAAATTGACATTAATGTTTTCATTTTTCTATTGTGCATGCAGATATCAATTCAAGAGTTTTGCAGCATAATACCATTGAAATACTACAAACCCTTTTTGTATGAATCAAATCAAGAATCAACATGAAATTTACAAGAAGAAAACCTGAAACGCTTTCCGGAATCGAGCAATGGCGAAGTGAAAAATCCAAAAAAAATCAATCCACAAAAAATTTCAGTACGAACACGGCTTGAAGTAATCAATTTTCAGATTTTTCCCAAACAAACCCCAAAAAATCTAGAAAACAACTTTCAAGTGAAACAACAACAATTTTTCTTTTCGAAAATGAATTTCCCTCCAAATTAATTTCCTTTTCCTATGTTATATCATTCTCCTCAAAATACAATGCAATCAATCACTTTAACTCTTGGTTTGCATGCAAAACATCCATCAGTTAAAATTTTCGAACACAATGATAAAGAAGATATTTTGCAACTTAAATCACAACTGATTGTTTCAGTTTTCAAAAACATCCAATTCTCACAAAAAAATAAATTACAACTAATTAATCTTTCTCAATTAACATATTTTAATATTTCATAATTAATTCCACAATATTCTAAATATAACCTTTCAAAATAAATAAATCATAAATCATAACATTACCATTACTTTAAATCATTAAATAATCAAAGCAAAAAAAAAATGAAAATATGACAACATAACAAGATGTGACAAACAATGAACAATATGATAAAGCGTACAACAACATGATGAATGGATAACAAAATGATACTCATTATTTCAAGAATGATTGTTCATGACTGAGGACAAGACTATCCCCTTTCAATGAATTCCGTTGGGCCATGGCATGCTCAGACCTAATGAAGCAAGTGGAGTTGATGCCTATACCTGAATGTTGCATCAAACTACATGGTCAATCGAATCAACATATATATATATATATATAACAAAAGATACACCATGAAGAAGAATCACGGTGTAGGAGGGCACTCACAAATGAGTACTTCTAAACCGCATCCTTCACTAAACTGACATAATGCATAGCATCTAAAATCAATCACATAATAGTACCATCATAAACATTACAAAAAAACATATGCCATCATAACAATATCATCACATGAAAGTAAACAAAGCATCATAAAGTAAAGTGTATCATCATTCGAGTTTCACAACTGATCATGTAATCCATGACATAATGCATCAAAGTAACATAGTCTCAAAAGAATCTAACAACTGACAACTCAAAACAACTAAAATAGAGATGTCATCTAGAGGGTCACTACATCCTGCCCCCCTAGGGTGAGGCTTACTCCAGAAGCCTACAACCAAGCATGGGTTGCTTGGACCCTTATGACCAAGAGATTCAACTTAAACTTAACCAGTTTTCTCATCCTCTGACAGAGAACACTCCTCAGGATCATCATCATATTCAACATTGATTTTCTTAGATGAGGATTGTTGAGCTCGCAGGGTCTCCTTTTCCTCTTTACACAATAAAGGTGTGTTTCGCCCACACCCAGGCGACCAATCCCTAATTATAGAGGGATTCCTACTCATGGAAGCTTGCTTGACATCTTTACTTTTCTTACCCTTCTCCAACTTAAGATGAGCGAGGAAGTGACCTAATGTGTCATCGTAAGCATCCCTCACCTGATTAACCTAAGGATTTGGCTACTCACCAAGCTTAATTTCATGTGAAATTTGAGGAGGAGTGTCCTGGTGATTAATCGCATGGCCACCACCATGGCATCATCTGAAAGCTCTACCGCAACGTCTAGGCATGATTCTACACCAAGCCCAATGTCGAGTCTCAATTTAAATACACAAGAAAATAAGAAAACACATGCACTAGAAAGTCTAACACCTAGGACAACCTAGTGGGCTCGCAAGAACTAGAGTACCCAGTGTTGGAACCTTTTCTCTGATAGATCCCACCAAGCCTTTTCAGGTGGAGGAAATATTGGGGAGTTGAGAAATTAAGTATATTTGATGTCTATGTCTATATTTTAGTTGAAGTAAGCTTCGGGATGCATAATATAGGATCTTAGGGTCCTATTAATGATGATATAAAGTTCATAAATGTAAGAGGGCCCAAAATGCAACATGAAAGTGTAAATAAATATACTTTACAACATTAAAATAAGGAAAAATTAGGTCAATTTAGCTTAAAAGGGCCCTAAATCCAATGTGAATGTGGAGAACACATTACAAAATTAGATCAAGGCTACATTAGGTCCATTTTAATGTTAATATTTCCCAATTCAAGTAAGAAAAAGGGATAATTTTTATGTTTCCACAACTTGCTCTAGTCAATCTTAGGATATTCATCATTCCAGCTCAACTTGCAACCAGTAACCATGGGAGTGCATATTGGTTTAGAGTCTTTCATACCAAACTACTTCAACATTTCATTGACATACTTTGAATATGAAATGAATATTCCTTTTTTCTATCTAAGTGATTTGAAGCTTAAGGAAGAAATTCATTTCCCCAAATATTAACATCTTGAATTCATTATGTATCTCTTTCACAAACTTCTTGCACATTTTTTAATTTCCACCAAAGATTATGTCATCCACATACACTACCAAAATCAAGATTTGATCCTTCTTAATTTTAAAGTAAAGATTTTTGTCTATGGTACCTTTGTTGAATCCATATTGCAACAAGTACCTATCCAATATTACACAGCAAGCTCTAGGAGCTTACTTGAGTTCATACAATGTCTTCTTCAATTGCAAACCATATTAGGATCATCTGATAACTAAAATCCTTCTAGTTGTTCAATGTATACCTCTTCTTCCAAATCACCATTCAAGAATGCATAATTCACATCCATTTGATAAACCTTGAAGTCCTTATGTGTTGTAAAGGGAAAAAACATCCTAATGACCTCCATTCTTACCACCAGAGAAAATGTTTCCTCAAATTCTATGCCCTTCACTTGTGAGTAACCCTTACTCACAAGTCTAGCCTTAGTTCTGACCACTTCTCCATTCTCATTTAGATTGTTCTACAATAGCCATTTAATTCATATTACATTCTTGTTTGATTGTCTTGGGACTAATTCCCAAGTTTGAATCTTCTCAATCAATATCAATTCTTCTTCCATAGCTTTTCTCAAATTATCATCCTTACATTCTGTAGTGTAAGAAAATGCATACCCTTGCATATCCACACTTGTTTGGGCCCACCTTACTTTATTTATCCTTCTTTATGTCTTAAGTGGTCTTATTTTGCATCCACAAGCCTAATAAACTACATCTTTTTCTGGCTAATCATGATAATCATCAAAGGGAAAATGATCATTTAATGATTTTGGTAGATCTCCTAACTTTTTTTTAAATATGATCTTATTTTGCCTTGTGTTGATGATCTGTTACTTTGGCGTTCAGGGACAAGATGTAGGGTTTTGGTGTATAAAACCCTCATTTTAAATTTTTCCTATATTACAACCCTTAGTCATTCTATTTTATCGTTGACTTGTTATCCCCGGTTGTCGGTTGTCTTAGTCATAACTTAAGTCATCTAGCTTGACATCATTACCAACCCTTTTTTTCTAGGCCCATCAATTACCCCATGCTTTTACCAATTCAGTTTTTCCAAAGGGGTGAAAAATCTCACAATTGAAAGACTTAAGCCCTAAGTCTTTAATTCCCTTGAGGGTTGAAATCTCGTCGGCCTAGTCATGACCCCCTTTTATGACTAACATTATTTACATGTATAGAAAATTTCATCCATCATATTTGAAGATCAAATCCTAGTTGTGCACACATGCCACACAAAGATTAAAATATTCATTTTAGAGGGTCATGTGGTCTACGAAATTGTGGAACATGTTCTCTTGTAGAGTGTGAGACCTTGTCCCCACTATTGAGCTTGATGTTTTAAAATTATGAATCAATGGTTATGATGTATCACCAAATCAAATCTTATCCATTACACGCATGCCACACAGGATTTTAAATATTATTTTCCAATGTTTTGCATAGTATGGGCTATTGTGACGTGTGAACCTTGCCGCCGATAAGAAGAAAGGTGAAGACCCTAAGAAAATGATGTGGCTTCCAGTCAAAATTTTTCATAGGCTAATGGGATATCAAGTGATGGTCTCGGGAATTCAAACCTGATTAAATCATTCGAGGCCATTTGATTAACCACTTCATCAAGGGAATCAACAACCAGTTTTTATAAAAACCTGTAGATACCGAAAATTGGTCTAGGCCTGCGAGTACCACATTCGACATAATTTTGTATTATCCATGGCCATAATTAAATAATGTTTATTATTTAAGTACCTTTTCTAAACACATATTTCCTCTATTAATTAAATACCCCTTTTAATTAATTCATAATGACCTTTATTCAACTTGATTAATTAAATAAATCATATTTATTTAATTATGTCACTAACTAATTAATTCTTCCTTCTCAATTAAATATTTTATTATTTAATTATTCATTTAAACCTTTTCAAAAGTCAATTAAATAAATTACATTATTTATTTAATTTAATCTCCTATTTTTGAATGTTGAATTAAATAAAAATTTAATTCATATTTAAATCATTTATGTCACATTCTTCTATTGTTCAGTTGACTAATCATTCAGTCGCCTTCTAACTCGAGATCTATTTTTAGTTCTCTAGATACTCCAGATTCAACATCTGATTGTCTCTGTGAGAAGACTCTTTGTCACAACTAGTTAGTTAGCTAGTTCTAATTCATATGCATGAATGTATTTATTGATTAAATCTCTTTATTTAATTAATTAACACATGTTTGCATTCAAATGCATTATTCTTTGATTTCTAACTTTGTCTTTGACATTCAAAGTCTATTTCTTCTATTTTCGAAGAATCTTAACTGAAGATTAAGATCTTGAACTCTTGTTCTT